>JBBBDQ010002276.1:362500-377500 GCA_037127315.1 Ascarosepion bandense | reverse complement strand
GATCTCGTAAGTTAATCTTTCCAAACAGGATACATAGATATACATCTATCGCCAAGGAATACCTTACAGGAGGTATGACAAATAGGGAATAGTGGAAGGGTGTAGCGAGTTCTATCCCTGCCGAGGCCGCAGAATGATGATGATGAACAGTTATGTATACCTTTACGATGAAATTCTAAAGGTATCAGCATAATTAGATCTTTGAATAATGAGCTTGCATCTTCTAAGCAATAGAACGTCCTTTGGCTTAAAAGTTAAGATGTTTGAAAGAGTGGTGGTGGGTAAAAGATGGATGTGGCGGATGTGACGTAATCTCCCATCCCAAGACGCTGATCTTCCGCAGTATCCTCCAGAAAAAAAATACACTTTTGGAAAATGTTTGGTTGCTTCGTGATTATCAAACCATGGAGCCTATAGTTATAAAATATACATTTGTCGCAGGTACCTCCACTGAAAAGAAAAACAGCATAGTATGAAGAAAAAGGCCTCAAACTAAATAAAAACAAAGTTTTCTTTTCAAAAGGTTTATGTCATCATTAAGAGGAGAGATCAATGTATTTTTAATTACATTTAAATTCTTTTTAATTGTTTCGAACAGCTACATTTTGTGGTAGGAAATTTTTTTTTTTCGGCAGTGCGAGACCTAAATTGACGCAGAGTTTATTACGTCAAAACGTAATATTACGCAAGGCATTTTTTGACTGTGATAGACATATTAATCTGGAAATTCTTGGAAAAATCAAATAATAGTCGGATTTCGATGAAAGTTTTGGAACTTATTCATTATTGACTGAAATTTGTTTTTAAATAATTATTTTTAGAAAATATTGTTTAAAATAGTTTTTTTTTACATGTGTTCCTCCATTCCACCAATTAATTTCCAGAACTGTCAAAAAATGTGATTAGGTCCGCCCATATGGCTAATTTTAATGAAATTTAGGAGTCTTTGGTGAATCTAAACAACTGTTTTTTTCTTCAATACCGGCTCGTTTTTAGAAAAACTGCCATTTTTTATTTGGATAAACTTTTAATTGCTTTTATAAACATAAATTAAAATGATATCAGTCTGAATAGAAAAGTTTTTTTTCATGAATAATTAGTTTTTACAAGAATTGTCCTCATTTATATTAAGTAATTTCTGAAGCTGAATTTTAAAAAAAAATTTCCTCTTCCTAGGTTCCCGCGATTTTGTGAAATTAGTGTGTGGCGAATAAAATTACGAAAAGAAAAATCTAAAAGTTTACTATAAATAATGCGGCTAATTTTTTTTAATAATTTAAACATTTTAATTTCCGGCATGTTGATTACCCTTATTTTTTTGTACGGATGGCCGTACGCGATATTTATCGTTAAAAGATCACGTGATTCAAAGGTTATCTATAAAAAAAAATCCGTATATAAATCATTTTATACTAATTTTATCTTCCATAATTGGCCGGCTACTGTAAATCATATCATTCGATGACAGATGTGATAACGATACCGTCATTGAGAAACGCTTCTTTGAAACATTTCAGGCAGTATGCATTGATTCTTGCTTCAACTGAACTTAAGGTAAGTATAAATTCAATAATTTGAATAAATTAATGTGCCAGCGAGGTGTATTTATTTATGTAAGATTTTTTTTAACCGAGAATTGGCTTCTGTTTAAAATCTATGAAAAATGGTGGAAAACTTGAAATTTTAAAAATTCTTTTTTTTAACCTAAAAAATGTTTGATTCCGATCAATATTATTTCGGTCTGAAATACACCACGGCATTTTGCTTACTGTAATTAGTAAATTTAATTTCTTGCCTTTCTATTAAAGGTAAAATTATAGCTTCAAGAAAATTTTTTTTTATTTTTAAAATTTAAATTTAAATTGAGGTATCGAAAATTTGAGTAGAGGTACTTAATATTTCGTTAGAAGTCAATATTAAATAGAGAAATAAATCATTCGAATTTTGTAAGTGCAGCTTCGAATAGAACTCAAATCAGACTTTTCTTACGGAAGCCATTTATCTAGGTATCACCGATAAATCATTGAAAAAAACAGCATAGAATGAAGAAAAAACGCCCCTAAACAAAGTTTTATAGGCAAAGTATTTATGGTATTATTAGGAGGGTAGATCAAATTATTTTTAAATATTTTAAAAAAATTTAAGTCTTTCTAACACGTTCGAAATTTTGAAAGAAAATCTTGTTTTTCTTTCCTCCGTGAGTATCGCAGTTTTTACAAGGGTTTAATACATCAAACGTAATATTACGCAAGTCACTTTTTTGGCCGGTGAAAGGCACATTAATTTGGAAATTCTGGCAAAAATCAAATAATGGTCTGATCTTGAGGAAACTTTCAGGTGAAAATAAAATAAAATAATCTTTTTTGCATATGTTACCTCCAACCAGTTAATTTCTGGAATTGTCTAGAAATTTGCGATCTTTTCCTCAATTACTTAAATTCAGATGTCATTGGTGAATGTTAATCAACTCTCATTTTTTTTTCTTCTAAATTAGATTATTTTTAGAAAATCTGCTCCAAATTACGACAACAAAAATGCAATAAAATTATGCCATTTTTTTCTTATGGATAAACTTTTAATTGTTTTTATAAATAATATATATTAAGGATATCATAGTCTGAAAAAAAGTTCAATGCAAAATGAATTATTACAAAAATTGTTTTTATTTTTATTATAATAATTTATAAAGTTTCAGAAATCTTTTAAAATGTCCTCTTTCATTGTTAATGCTGGATTGTTAAATTAAAGCGTGACGACTATATTTACTAATCAAAATTTGAAAAGCTTATTACAAATAATTGATCCACTGGATTTTTAAAAAAATTAAAACATTTTTATTGTGGTTATGCTGATTACCCGTATTTTATTTAGTAAAATAATATAAAACTTTTAAAATAATTTTGCAAAAATAATTTTAAAAATAAGTTTAAATTATTTTAATTTTTAATTATTTAGAAAGCATATTCAAACGTATGGCTATAAAGCTAAATTAACTAAAATTTTATAAAATACTATGTAACTGCTGAAAATATTATGTTAAATTTTTAATTTTACTATGTAGCTAAAAGGCAAACATTGAAACAATTATGTTATATTTGGGCGTCATATTTAGCATTTTTGATGGCTTCTGGTTGTTATTAAATCATTCGTTACCTCTCATGACACTGATAAGAGGACTACCGTGATAAACAAACGCTTTTATTGTACATTTCAGTTAGTTAGCAAGTAATACATCTTTCAAATTAAAATAATTTTGAATTTGCTAATTATAATAAAATAAGGTTTTAGCGAGGTATATTTTATTTTTGCAAGGTTTTTTAAAACCGAGAACTGGCGACTGTTTACAAAATGTGTCGTTCGAAGAAAAATGGAATTTTTTGAAAATAAAAAAAACATTTAGATTTCAATCAAATTTTGATTTGAAATACACCAAAGTATTTTGCTTAAATAACTGTAAAATGGTGTTGCTAAAAATTACTGTTATTTTTGTTACCACAACTGATGATGATCCCGGAAAGTGACTGAGAGTATCTGGGAACATCGAGAAATGAATAATAAAATCATCTGTCAAAGTTACAGTTCATTTCGTACATCTTTCAATTTTAATAATTTTGTTTTAGTTTTCAATTTTTCGGATATTTTTTAAGTGATTAACTTATTTGTAATCAAAGGTTAATTTCTCCGTTTTGAAAATCTTGCAAAAATCAAATATACATCTCTAACTCGTTATCTTAGAATATTATCAAATTTAAAGCTGAATGGATCAATTTGAAACAAATATTGCTTTTTTTTTTAATCATATCACCCCAAGCAAGGCGATAACGCCACTGATGCGCAAGGGGCTACGTAAGAGTAAAAAGTTTGGAATAGAGAAAACCGGAAACCGCATCCTAAAGAGGAAACAAGGGATGAGCCTCTTCACCTGTTCAATAGACGGGGGTGGAGTGTGAACCGGGCGATAGTTTAGTCTACCTTCTCCAATTGAAAAAATAAAATAAAAAAACGAGAAGAGTGAAAAGATTGGAAAAGAGAAAACCGGAAACAGCATCCTAAACAGGAAACAAGGGATGAGCCTCTTCACCTGTTCAATAGACTTGGGTTGAGTGTGAACCGGGCGATAGTTTAGACTATTTACTCTAATTGAAAAAGAAAAAAAACGAAAGGAGTGAAAAGACTGGAAAAGAGAAAACCGGAAACCGCATCCTAAAGAGGAAACAAGGGATGAGCCTCTTCACCTGTTCAATAGACGGGGGTGGAGTGTGAACCGGGCGATAGTTTAGTCTATTTTCTCCGATTTAAAAAAATTAAGAAAGAAAAGAGTGTGTGTGTGTCTGTGTGTGTGTGTATTTAAACAGCATAGATAGATAGATAGATAGATAGATAGATAGATAGATAGATAAGATAAGGCTGGGATAAGGATAGATAGATAGATAGATAGATAGATAGATAGATAGATAATGATAAGGCTGGGATAGATAGATAGATAGATAGATAGATAGATAGATAGATAAGATAAGATGAATAAGGCTGGGATAGATAGATAGATAGATAGATAGATAGATAATGATAAGGCTGGGATAGATAGATAGATAGATAGATAGATAGATAGATAGATAATGATAAGGCTGGGATAGATAGATAGATAGATAGATAGATAGATAGATAGATAGATAGATAGATAGATAATGATAAGGCTGGGATAGATAGATAGATAGATATGAACAGAATGAGATAGATAGATAGATAGATATGAACAGAATGAGATAGATAGATAGATAGATATGAACAGAATGAGATAGATAGATAGATAGATAGATAGATAGATAGATAGATAGAATGACAGAATGAGATAGATAGATAGATAGATAGATAGATAGATAGATATGAACAGAATGAGATAGATAGATAGATAGATAGATAGATAGATATGAACAGAATGAGATAGATAGATAGATAGATAGATAGATAGATATGAACAGAATGAGATAGATAGATAGATAGATAGATAGATAGATAGACAGATAATGATAAGGCTGGGATAGATAGATAGATAGATAGATAGATAGATATGAAGGAACAAATAGATAGATAGATAGATAGATAGATAGATAGATAGATAGACAGATAGATAGATAGACAGATAGATAGATAGACAGATAGATAGATAGACAGATAGATAGATAGACAGATAGATAGATAGATCTGGGAAATCTAAATTAATGAGATATTGATGTGTATTCGATTAAAAAGCATTTTTAGATGTTTGAGTAAACATCTCAATAATTACCTCTTTATCAAGTCATGTTAACAATAATTTGTGTTTTTAGTTCAGTTTGGAGAAGATTTTGCTGACGAAGGAAATCTTTTTCGTTCAACCGATCCCATTCTTTGTTTGCAAAATACAAATGGCTGATACTGAAACAATATGGCTTCTCGGCTATAAAAAGTGGGTTTCGTTTAATTTGTTCAAATGATTCTAAAGGCGCCGAGAGAACGGCTTTAGTGAGCGTGTTTGAAGTTTTTGATAAGTTGTTTCCTTGATTTTTTTCTTTTTTTTTATAAAGATTAAATATTTTCATATTTTCGAGGGCCATAATTTCATTATTACGTTTTTGCTCTCCTAATATTCTGTTTCCTACTTAATTTTACTTTGATTTTTATTAACCCTCCTGTTAAATTAATGAGTTTTTTTCTACTGATTTTTGTCTGCATCTTTTTCCAGAATTTTCCATTTTGTTTTTCTTTTTTCATTCATGAATTCGGGATACGGAACTTTTAAAATGTCTCTCTTTTTAGACGATTTTTCTTTCTGAATCTTAAGATCACATGCCTTCATTCATTCTATATCTAAATAATTTCCTATATTTTAACTTTAATTCCACATCTCGTTTACTTTACTGCTATCTGTCAACCATCACAGGTAATCTCTTCTGACCCACGTAAGCATAGACCAAGCAAATCTCGCAGAAATCAATACACTCCGCCTCCTGGGCATTACCCTATCTTCAGACCTCAAGTGGAATCATTACATTGAATCAATAGTTAAATCCACAGCTAGGAAGGTTGGGTCACTGAGTCGAGCCAGGAGATTTTTTTCTGCCAGAGTCCATCTTGCACATATACAAATCAACCATCCGTCCGTGCATAGAATCATCATCATTTATACATCACACTCAGATGGTGCATAGGACAGCAACTTATGGTTGCTGTTTCTGTAACAAACTGCTTTTTACGGGGTAGGGTTGTTAGCCCTGCACCCAACCCCCAAACCTGGAGGACCGGTAGACCATTCTTGGTCCTTACGTTTACAGCACCTGGTATTCCCAAATGGTCACCCACTTAAGTAATGACCAGGCTCGATATTGCTCAACTTCTGTGATCGGACGGTAACCAGTGTATTTAACACGATATAGCCGTAGACCGTTCATAGAATACTGCTGTCATACATGGTCAGGCACCATTTTGTTCATCTCAGTTTTTTCGACAGGCTCCAAAGGAGAATCTGTAATGTGATAGGTCCAGACTTGGCAGCTCGACTCCACCCACCTTCTCACCGGCGGGATGTGACTTCCCTCTATCTATTCTACAAATATTTCTATGTAATTTGCTCCGAAGAATTTAAGTCACTGGTGCCCCCACTACAAGAATTTACTCGTGAAACCAGACTGGCAACAAGGTCCCACACTTTTACATTTAGATCAACCAAATGCAGCTGACAATTCTAATTCAACAGCTTCTTTTCTCGCGCTTACCGCCTGTGGAACTCCCTTCCATACACTTGCTTTCCTGACGGGTACGACCCCCAGGAATTTAAATGCAATGTCAATAACCATCTCTTATTCACTTGACTCCAGTCCTTTCTACACCACCCCCTGTATCTTCTTTCCTTTCTCTCTACCTTCAAAACTGTTTTCATTCCTATGTTCACATCATTATCTTGCTCTTTCTCTTACACCCCCTGCAACTTGTTTGTATTTCTCTTCACTCTCTATCTAGACTTTTACTTGTATGTAGCCACCTACGCATCAGTGGCGGTACCGCCTTACTTGGGGTGAAACGATTAAAAAGGATTTTGTTCTCCTTCATTTTGCTATTTGCCTGAGTTCAGTAGCATTTACGCGGCCATATAAATGATGAATTACTTACCATACTACAAGTGCATTCTTAGAAAAAAAAGAAAACGATGCTAGCCTTTTGCTAGGCTCTCGCTATTTTTTCGCCAATTTGATTGAAACATTCTTAGCATTAATGGTTCATTGTTGCTTCTATTCAAACCATCTAGGACAAGTATTGCCATGTGCACAGGGTCGACTCATCCTCAGTCCCCTTTTTATTCCATCGGCAAGGAATAGATCCATACACTTTCACCCCAGAAATGTAAGTTGAGGGGAATAAATTCACGAGGGTTTGGTTCCTCTCCAATATCTTTTTCTGTTATCAATGTGTGGATTGAAACTGGTTTAATTTAAATGCCTTGTCAATCGCCATCATCTATCTTCCTGAATTCCGTCCATGTTTTATACTCTCCTCAATACTTCCTATACAAAGCTTTCTCTTTCACTTTCTCTCCCTGCGTGTCATTTACGCCTTATTTAAAAAAATAAATGAAAGATTACTCCATGCCTAAAAACAACGGCATACACATATTCTATTTCCAAACATAAAAAATCATTTTGTAACAAACTACCTTGAGAGTCTCTTGGGCTTTATATTTAATAAAAATAGTATTAAACAATTTTCAGTTTTACAGTACTTACATTATTCGGCCTATTGTTCTCGTCTTTGTTGCCATTTTTTCGACGTTTCGGCCGTTGTACGCTACGGCTTTCTTCAGATGCTACGAATTTCAAACCCGAAAATTTTATTACAATTACTGGGGTATATGAACTCCATTCCTTGCGTAAAGACTCAATTAGAAGTCATGAGTTATCTCCCTCTCATCCTGCATGTTACTTGTTTACCACTCAATTCTTTGAGTCAAGTCACAGGAACTAACCAAAAATAGGCATTACTACGCAGGGAATGGAGTTCATATAACCCATTGATTGTAATGAAGAGATCGGTTCGAAATTCCTAGTAACTGAAGAAGTCCGGAGTGTACAACGGCTGAAACATCGTGCAAATGGTAAACAAAGGTGAGGACAATAGTTCGAATAAAGTAAATACTGTAAATACTACCTCATCTCAGAAATATAGACACATTTTCAGTTTTATTGATCTGATTTTTACGTCTTACAATCCCTATGGGTTATTTAATTCCAGAAAAGTTTTTTTTTAGATTTTAATGATAATTTAGAAGGTGATAATGATTTGGTGATACAAGTCTTACTTTTTAACCCATAGCTTGGGGAGAATAGATGGATTTATACATTTTACAAGAATATTTGTTCTTAAGTGACTATAACCAAAACGACTACAATTGGAACTGACCTCTCAGATTAACAAATCCGAAACGTTATATAAGACGTGTTATTAACTTGGATCGATTTTAAGTCTTTGTTGCATATTTGTTACAATTGTACTCTTTCTCTAAAATAATTTATTATTATTCTCTGTTATTTTAGAGAAAGGTTACAATTGTAACCAATATGCAACAAAGGCTTAAAATCGATCCAGTAAGGGTTAAATGTAAATTAATTTTAAGCGTCTGATGATTTTTTTTTCATTTTTAGATTTAACAACTTCAGTCTTTGGTAGATTTAGCCATGAAAATTTTAACAATCGAACAACGTGTTATCAAAAATGGACGTTCAAACGTTTCAACCAACATCATTCGTCATCTCTCGCGCAGGAAATGAAACTCTCCACAACAACGTTATATCGAATTTTGACAAAAGATTTGTCTCTACACGCTTAAAGAATTCAATTGACACAAGAACTGAAGATAGCTGACCATTTTTAGCGCCGTACTGGAACTATCAAAGAAGAGGCATATTGGTGAGGTTGAGCATCTATGCAAAGACGTCGTCAAAAATTTTAATCATCGAGTAGAGATGTGCCGCCGAAGCCTAAGCGGATATATTGGCGATATTATTTTTCACATATAATTGTTATGGCTCAAATAACCATTGCCTAACAAATTGCGTATAACACTGATTTATTTATTGCTAACATCGATCAGTCTTAACGGAACACTCTTTACTTTACATAACCCGTTCGTACAAGCTTACACTACCTGTCATTTTGAAGCTGTCACCTATTTAGGTACTGACTCAGCCCGACGATTCTTAACTTCTGTTATTCAGACACCAAACAGTGTATTAACACTATGTGGCCCTAAGCCAATATTAACATAAAGGATTTTACTTGTATTCCGCTTGTAGACTTCACTTTTTTGTATATTGTGTCGTTCAGGTTTGATTAATTTTTAGAAAACTTATTCTTTCCTCACTTATTTTTGTTTGTTTATTATTTAACGGCATATAAACTTCTTAATGCACCTAGTTCTTTCAGAACGTAGGCAATCATGGACTTCCATTAACTCTGTTTCTTGTCGCCCTCTTAGTATCTCTCCTAAAACGTGTTACACCAACCTTCCGTCCGTGCATGGAATACTGCTATCCGATATAGTCAGGCGCACCCGCTGCTCATCTCATTGTTCTTGACAGGCTCCAAAGAAGAATCAATCTAATAGATACCGACTTGGCAGCTCGACTTCAGCCACTTTCTCACTGGCAGGATGTGGCTTCCCTCTGACTGTTCTATAAATATTTTCATGGCTTCTGTCCGACGAACTTAAGTCAATGGTGCCCCTGCCACAGGTGTTTACTCATGCAACCAGACTGGGAACAGGATCCTACCCTTTCATAGTGAGATCAACCAAATGCAGCTTCTTCTCTAGCACTTGCCGCCTGTGGAACTCTCTTCCATATTCTTTCTTTCCTGACGGCTAAAACCTCCAGAAATTTAAATGCAATGTCAATAACCATCTCTTATCAAATTGACTCCAGGTCATTCTACATCACCCCGTATATATTTTCTTTTCTCTCTACCTTTGCAACTGTCATGACACTTGTATTCCCATCCTTCACTTACTCCTTTCTTATTGGTTCGTCTTTCTCCTCCTATCTAATGTTTTTTTTCTCTTATGTAGCCCCCTGCGCATCAATGGCGTTACCGCATTGCTTTGGGTAAAACGATTAAAAAATAATACAAAGCCGGATGAAAGTGTTTACAATACCTAGCCGGCATTTCATTTGTTTCCAATTTGCATTTATTTTAAATTTCATTCTTAAAGTTCCTGTCGTTCGTTTGAAAAAAAGCGTTGGAGAACCAGTTAATAAGACACCTGAAGATACCAAGCTGAATTAATATATATATATATATATATATATATATATATAGATAGATATAGATAGATATTAGATATTCCATTATCTATCTATCTATCCCATTGTTTGCATTTGTCTATCCTATTCAAAACTAATTATTTATTTAATTGTATATCCCATTGTTTGCATTTGTCTATCCTATTCACAACTAATTATTTATTTAATTGTATATCCCATTGTTTGCATTTGTCTATCTTATTCACAACTAATTATTTATTTAATTATATATCCCATTGTTTGCATTTGTCTATGCTATTCACAACTAATTATTTATTTAATTATATATCCCATTGTTTGCATTTGTCTATGCTATTCACAACTAATTATTTATTTAATTGTATATCCCATTGTTTGCATTTGTCTATCCTATTCACAACTAATTATTTATTTATTTAATTGTATATCCCATTGTTTGCATTTGTCTATCCTATTCACAACTAATTATTTATTTAATTGTATATCCCATTGTTTGCATTTGTCTATCCTATTCACAACTAATTATTTATTTAATTGTATATCCCATTGTTTGCATTTGTCTATCCTATTCACAAATAATTATTTATTTAATTGTATATCCCATTGTTTGCATTTGTCTATCCTATTCACAACTAATTATTTATTTAATTGTATATCCCATTGTTTGCATTTGTCTATCCTATTCACAACTAATTATTTATTTATTTAATTGTATATCCCATTGTTTGCATTTGTCTATGCTGTTCACAACTAATTATTTATTTAATTGTATATCCCATTGTTTGCATTTGTCTATCTTATTCACAACTAATTATTTATTTATTTAATTGTATATCCCATTGTTTGCATTTTTCTATCTTATTCACAACTAATTATTTATTTATTTAATTGTATATCCCATTGTTTGCATTTTTCTATCTTATTCACAACTAATTATTTATTTAATTGTATATCCCATTGTTTGCATTTGTCTATCTTATTCACAACTAATTATTTATTTAATTGTATATCCCATTGTTTGCATTTGTCTATCCTATTCACAACTAATTATTTATTTAATTGTATATCCCATTGTTTGCATTTGTCTATCCTATTCACAACTAATTATTTATTTAATTGTATATCCCATTGTTTGCATTTGTCTATCCTATTCACAACTAATTATTTATTTATTTAATTGTATATCCCATTGTTTGCATTTGTCTATCCTATTCACAACTAATTATTTATTTATTTAATTGTATATCCCATTGTTTGCATTTGTCTATCCTATTCACAACTAATTATTTATTTAATTGTATATCCCATTGTTTGCATTTGTCTATCCTATTCACAACTAATTATTTATTTATTTAATTGTATATCCCATTGTTTGCATTTGTCTATCCTATTCACAACTAATTATTTATTTATTTAATTGTATATCCCATTGTTTGCATTTGTCTATCTTATTCACAACTAATTATTTATTTAATTGTATATCCCATTGTTTGCATTTGTCTATCCTATTCACAACTAATTATTTATTTAATTGTATATCCCATTGTTTGCATTTGTCTATCCTATTCACAACTAATTATTTATTTAATTGTATATCCCATTGTTTGCATTTGTCTATCCTATTCACATCTAATTATATAATCATCTCATTGTTTGCATTTAACAATCCTATTCACATCTAATTATCTAATTTACATCTATCTATCCTATTCACATCTATTTATTTATCTATCGCATTGTTTACATCTATCTATCATATTCTATTCACATCTTTCTATCTATATATTTTTCTTTCATGTCTATGCATCTATCTTACCCCACATTATCCTTTCTCTTTATCTGTCCACACATTCCATTCTAGACGATCTATCTTTCCACTAGATAACCTGATATATTCATATCAATCAATCATTTATTTCCACATCCTATAAACGCCATCTTTTCTTTAGGAATTTGTGTTTCCCTCAGGACGTAAGTTGTCATGGCGCCCTTTTTGACACCTTTGAATTCTCATAAGTATCTTGAGAATGATAGTGAACGGGGTTTCCATTGCCTTCATTATGGATTTAAACGCAGTACGCCACTCTTTTCCTGCTGCTTGACTATTAGGTGAAAATAGGAAAAAAGTGAACCTAAGGTTATTTTTTCGAGTGGAAACAACATCCGCATCATGGAATCGAACTCTGTACCTAACTTCAGTGGTGTAATTACAGTATATGCCACCGGTGCAATCAATGTAGTTTGCCATACCTCCACCCTTGCACTCACAATATATAAAGTATATTGCACAGTGACAGCTATTTTTGCACGCCTACATACACACACACACACACACATATATATATATATATATATATAGTCATTTCTAAACGAATTATTACGCGTAATAACTTGTTTACAATTGGAAAATATTCACAAGTTCTACAATATAATTGTATTGAACACTCTTTAATACAAATATGCACTGGTCTAATTTTATTATGTCCAAAAACTAAGTAATTAAATAATCAATATATATATATATATATATATATATATATATATATATATATATATATTATAACTTATGTTTTAGAACATGTACCTTATTTTTTAATATATGTCCTCGACAATATGTTTGTTTCAAAGTTGGGGACCCAACGTTTCTTCGGGGGTAAAAGCAAGACTAAATTCGTCTGCTCCCTATATTTTGGTTCATTGTTGCTGTGGGAGGTTGGTTGGGATTATTGATAATGAAGGGAATATGTCTTGTGTTGTCTGTTAGAGTTTTGAAGAGCCTGGTGTGCAAGTGCCAAATTGTTGATTAACGGTATTATCTGTTGGAGTGTACGTTTTTATCGGTCGGGTAAATCTTTTAGTTAGAATTACGCTGAGATTGGAGTGTGGAGGGGTTTGATTACCTGGCCAGCCCTGTGTGCTTGCGTGGGGCTTTTGTGTGTTTGATTGGGTACTTAAGGTCAACAAACAGGATAAGTTCCCAATCACGCACACAAAAACCCCACAACGGCAATGAACCAAATATAGGGAGCAGACGAATTCAGTACTGCTTTTACCTCCCGAAGAAACGTTGGGCACCCAACGTTGAAACATATGATTGTCGAGTACATATATTAAAAAATGATGTCAGTCAGTCAGTTAAGTGCTATACGTGATAAACACTTGGGCGATCATGTCTCTTTCGAGACATGACTGACTGGGCAGAAGATTATCCCGCAGTCGGTTGCCATTGCTTTCTGCGGTAGACTGGTTGCCGACCAAGGCTATAGAACCCAGTCTGTCCTGCTATTTGACCCATAACTGGAAGGAAGAGACGGATTAATACCTTTCCCAAGGGTATTTGCACGTAAGTGAATACAATGGATTCAACTGGAATTCGAACTCGGCTCCCCAGTCCGTGCCGATAGCCGATATCCACTGTACCACAAATAATGTACATGTTCCAAAACATAATTTATAATAAATATTCACAGCTCTATACATCATACATCGAGCACTGTTTTAAATTAATGTTTTGAACGGAAAAAAAATTTTCTTCGTTCTGTACCCACTCGGATATATATATATATATATATCCGAGTGGGTACAGAACGAAGAAAAATTTTATATTTTATATATATATGCGTTATTCTGCAGAAATGAATTGAGTTCTTTCGTTGAATGGCGAAACAGGCTTGTATGTGGTTGATTGCTATATAAAACTCTCATTAAGATAGAACTCTCTAGAGAAGAAAATATTTTTAAAGCAGTTTCCACTTCTGCGATATATGCGTTAATCTTCAGAAATGTATTGTGTTCTTTAGGTGACTGGCGTGTTCATAAACTGCTTATATACAACTAGTTAAAATTTCCCTTCTGATTCCATGCGCCTATGATGTAGGGGGTAGTGACTGACTAAGTGTGTGTGTGTGTGTGTGTGTGTGAGTTGAATATATGGACCTTAATCCAACAATATGAATAGAAGAAATAAAGAACAAGTAAGAAAAAAAGTGTCTTTAATCGAATATGTTTCACTTACTCCGAGCTTCTTCAGAGATATAATAAGGACGAATTCGGCTTTATTAAATCTCTGTAGAGGTTTGTTATGAGTGAAATATGTTAGATTAAAAAGACTTTTTTCTTACATGTACCTTATTTATTCTATTTATATATATATAATAAAACAGACTTTCCACTCAAATACGAGAGTCTATTAAAAATGCTAATGTTAAATAAAAATTCAAATACGTCGGGGCTAATGCCAGTTTCGTAATATATGTCATATATATATATATATATATATATATATATATATCTCAAAGTCTATATATATATATATATATATATATATATATATATCTACCTATCAATGTCAAATTCTCTCTCTCTCTATATATATATATCAGTCTACATATATATATATATATAGATATCTATCCCAAAGGCTATATATATATATATATATATATATATATATCCCAAAGGCTATATATATATATATATATATCCCAAAGGCTATATATATATATATATATATCCCAAAGGCTATATATATATATATATATATCCCAAAGGCTATATATATATATATATATATCCCAAAGGCTATATATATATATATATATATATATCCCAAAGGCTATATATATATATATATATATCCCAAAGGCTATATATATATATATATATCCCAAAGGCTATATATATATATATATCC
>JBBBDQ010002276.1:0-357500 GCA_037127315.1 Ascarosepion bandense | reverse complement strand
TGAACTTGTGGTGCAGTGGATATCGTTTGGGAACAAGAAATCAGAGAGCCGAGTTCGATTTTTAAGTTGAATTCACGCATTCTCTTACGCGCAAATACCCTTCAAAAAGGTTAAAGGTAATAATCCATCTATTCCCTCCAGCTATGGTCTAAATAACAGCACAGATTTGGATATATAGCCTTGGTTGGCAACCAGCCAACCACAGTAAGTATATCAGCGTAATTTGTATTCACGTGTAGTGAATGACTTCTTCATGCATGTGGTGTTTGTGAGGATTTCGAGGCCTGATGGTACCGATCCGTTCTTGTATCAAACCCTCTTCCAATATTGTAAGAGTGATAATATTATGTTTGGGTTACTGATATGTTATTAAAAGTAAAACACCTCAACCTCACAAAAAATGAATTCAGATCTATTTTCCCAGCATTGGTTATCGGTAGTGAACAGAAATTACAGTCAAGTAGTTTATCTGTCTTCTTTTAAGTAATCATAATAATATATATATATATATATATATATTAAAAAAGGATTAAAAATATATATTTGCTCTGTAATATTTTATTACATGGAGCTCTCTTCCTGTACCATTTTTTAATATTAAAATAAATTTTTAATATTAATTAGGATCGGTTTTTTGGAATTTACCTTCCTGCTTTTTTCCCTTGGATTGAAGTATCTGAATTAAAATATATATATATATATATATATTACTGTTACTTAAAAACGAAATGATAATTAATGGTAATGTTTCATGCCAATGGAACTCCCGACTATATATGACCATATATATATATATATATATATATATATGTGTGTGTGTGTATATTCTTTAAAGCTGTGATAAAATGTTGTGCAAATGTTTTTTTTTAGTGGTCTTACTGATAAAATTTATTTTGCAAGTCGTCATATTTAATATCAACTAATCAAAAATAAAACAAATCACACCAAAATTATGCTATGCTCCATAAAAAAACATTGGGAGTTAAAAGCAAACCGACACTACGAAATCCGCATGAACCTGCTCGAATTAAATTGACAAAATCTTTGTGTTAATAATATACACACACACACACACAAATATGTCTACTTTGGCACCGACCCGTTCATGAAGCAAACACTCTTCCAATATTCTAAGAGTGATAATCTGATGTCTGGTTTACTGATATGTTATTAAATGGAAAACAGCCCAAACGTTACGAAAATGGATTCGGATTTATTTTCTCTCATTGGTTATTGATGAGTGAACAGAACTACAGAGCATGTGATCCGGACAAAGAGGATCCACTAAATGAACATATTTTTTTCTATTCGAAGAGAAAAAAACAATTTTTCTAAGCAAGAGAACAAGACAACACACTTTCTATACAACCGTGGCCAACATGAATGAGTGTCAGAGTACACACAGAGGACAAGAGACGTTCGTTTAGCCTACTCACCTCACAACACACCTACGTCTCACCTCGCCTTCGTACGTCAATAGCAGTAGATTAAATCCCGAAAATAAAATCTGGTTTGCTGTTATAAGTTGTCAGTTTTTTTTTTTGTTTTCTTTTTTAGGTTTTTGTTTTTTTTTCATTAGTTGGTAACGATCTTACGGAATGGTTATTTTTAAGCCACAGTTATTTGACTGAAAGAAACTATACTCTTTTAAAGAACCTGATCACTGAATTAAGAAGGAAAGCTGGGCATAGAACTCATGCTTGTCGCTATATCAACCCATAAGCCTAATTAATATCAGCAACAACTTCTTCGAAATTATAAAGAAAAACAAATTTTCATCTCAACTGGAACAACTTCCAGATCGATAACCAGAATGGATTTCTCCCTAGGATAACCACAGCTGACTTGCTATCATGATTTACGGAATCACCAGATAATAGGCTCATCTCTCATCCAATCGGGCCTAGGTAACCCCAATAGCAGACGTATGGGCTTGTAAAATCTAATACGTCCCAAAACAAACTATTAACATTTCGCCACCACTGAGCTAAAAATGAGATGTCATATATCATGTTTGATGTGTCTTTTCTCAAGAAAAGATAGCCCAAACTTTGATTGTCGACTTGCTTAAAGATTTCTCCAGACTTCAAGTGGATCTCATTTATCGATCTGTTGGTAAAGACGGTGATAAAAAGATCGGTTCATTGTATCGATCCAGTAAGCATCTTATCCCCACGCTGCTGTTTTCTTTACAAAAGTCAAATCAGACCAAACATTGTATTCTAACCATATCTGGGCTGGCGCTACGTAATCCTTACTTGCCTGTCTTGATAGAGGGTTCATGAGTCTGTGTTAGTGATGGATTGTTCTACTCTGCCAAACGCTTTACCTCAGAGGAATCATTGTCTGCCTGTAGCTGCCCTATTGCTAGTTTTGCAATATATGTTCTCTTGAAATTGTTCTAGCAAGGTAACGGGATATGTGACACTGAGATCCGAAGGCATATTTGCATCGTCAAGGACGCATTCAAAAACCTAAGTAGAGACAGGAAATATATGCTCTTTCTCTCTCTGTTTGCACAGAAAGAGCTTTAAAGACGAATGTACATAGCCTCCAACCCTTTAAGGTGTTAACTCGAGTTATATATATATATATATATATATATATATATATACACCAAGTATTCTACGTTATATAAGTCCAGTAAATTCCAATAGAGACGAAAACAAAAGAACTGAATGTTAAATTTATTTATATAATTTAACAGTAATATAATTTAGAAAAGATTTTTTAGATATTCTAAAAATTCATGAGTAATACGTATTTGATAGCAGGAAAAAAGCTGCTTGTCAGACCCAAAAGATACTGCTGTATCATCTGGGTCAGACGAGCAGGATTTTTCCTGCTGTGAAATAATTATCACCCATAAAATTGTAGAATATCTAATTTTTTTTCTAAATTATATATATATATATATATATATTGTCATCTGCAGACAGATCTCTTTCGCTGTATCACAGCTCATCAGTACGGTTAGACTCCGATTGCTTTTTAACCCAGGATTGAAACCCGACCAAATTGGCGTCAATCGGCGATTCTACCTCTGGGCTATGGGCGTTCGGTGGAAGAAGGCAGACTTTTTAGCGCATGTATTATCATTATACGCGCCCAATACATATATATATATATCATTTGCATAGAGGGCTGCTTCACTGTATCAGAGCCCATCAGTGCGGTTAGATTAACCGTTTGGCTAAAGCCAGAATCAAAATCTGACTGATTTGTCGGAACGGAGATCTTAACCCTAAGCCATCAGCGCACAACAGAAAATTCACAGAATGTAAACAAAAAGCCCGTAAACGAGGTTCTCATGAACCTCCTTCCTCATTGTATCTTCTGTAATCCTGACACACACACACACATATATATATATATATATATATATATATATATATATATATATACACAAGATTAATTAAAAGCGAGGTACCACTGTTAAGTTTTCATTACAATTCGAGTGGGCATACATAGCATACGGAAGCCGTAGTACCTTTTTAATGAAACTTCTTTAAATGACGGATTATATAAAGATAGTTGGGCAAAATATTTTATTTCGTATTTAAATTAGCAGATAATGTTATATAATACAAAAAATATTAAAACAGATCTGAACAATATGTAAAAATTGATAAAATGTATTTGAAATTGAGAATATCATTTTATATTAGACATAAAGGAAGCTTACTCTTCTTTATTTTAAATAATTTGTGATTTATATATATATATATATATATATCTTTTTCTCTCTCTGTGTATGTGTGTGTATGTGTGTCTGTATGTGTGAGAAATACATTTTATATATCTAGAAAAAATGTATGAAAATCTATGATCAAGTGGGAATGATTTTCGTGTGGCATTTCGACCTTTAGGACTTCATTAGGCTAAATTGATGTTTACGTTGATGTGCTTATAGATGCGTATGTAAGCGATATGTCGGTAACTTTTAGTTTTTTTTTTTATTTTTGTAAAATTTTACTTATTTGTGTTTTGGATATATAATTTCATTTATTGATTTTTTTCCTGTTTTATGCATATATTCTAACCTATTCAATTTAGTCTCTTTTTCTTTGTTCATTCAGTCTTCTTTGTTATGGAATGTCTCGCATTGCGAAAAAAATATTTAACTTCGTCTTATATTTTTCCTTATATATATATATATATATATATATATATATATATATATATATTAGGAAAATATGTATATATATATTGTAACTAAGTTGTTGAACTCGTAGGTTTATTTACCTTTTGTTCATGCATTTACTTTTATAAAGAGTGCTATATATGAATTTGTGTGCCCTCATGTGAGTGTGTGTCAAAGAAGTTAAAACGGTATTCTTTTTAAATAGCAAATAATGCTTATATGACGAACCTATTTCTTTGTTCCAAACCACTTACAAAAATCTGTAATGCTGACTTTCTATTACCTAATTAAGGCACACAGTCACGCATTACACTTTGAAGAGAATATGACCAGGCATTTCGGAACAAGACAAAGCTCTCAGGAGACGAATATGCAAACGCTCTTAAGACTTTCTACATAGCATTGGCCGAACACTCTCCCCGAATAGAGACAATTGCAAATCGGAGAGTTTTATCGATCCTCTGGAAACTAATTTCAGAAAAGCACCATATCGAGCTCCTCGACTTAGACTTGTATTGATGTACCTAACAAAAAATAAAAAAATGGACTTTGCTTAAGAATGTGTTATCTTATACATAACTGTCATTTTTCTCTATCTTCACAAAAGCAATTTTCTGACGTGAAAGCGAGGTTAATATTTTGTTATTTAAATCAGTGGGAATGGTTAATGAGAGTTAATTTAGATATCTTATTTAAAGGATTCAATAATTTAAATTGGGTGTATTTTGGTTTGGTTGTTTTGTTTTTATGGCATATCAACCTCGGCGGGTCATTTATTGCCAACTAAATATTTATTTAATTGCTGGTAATACATTTTTCTTTCAACAATTTATTTTTTTTTATATATAAATTCTGTGTCTAGTAATACTTTTTCTTTTCGAATATCAAGATTAATTGGGATTTGTTTTTAAGGGCAGGGTCCCCGAGTCCTATCCTGTCATTTAATCCATAACTGGAGGGAAGAGACGGATTAATACCTTTCCCAAGGATACCAGTGCTTAAGTGAATGCAGTGTATTCAACTGGAATTTGAACTCGGCTCACCGATTTCTCTTTCCGAAAGGATATCCACTGCACCACAGCGCACATCCCTCACTAAACGCTTACAGCACCTGGTATTCCCAAGCGATCACCCATCTACGTACTGACTAGGCTCAACGTTGCTTAACTTCGGTGATCGAGCCAGAACCGGTGTATTCAACGTGATATGGCCGTAAGCCTGGGGGTATTTTTGGCGGCAATTCTTAATTTATTGATCAGTCAGTCAAGTGCCATATGTGATACACGCTTTGGGCGATCATGTCTCGAAAGAGACATGACTGACTGGGCAGAAGGTTATTCTGCAGTAGTTTGCAATTATTTTCTGTGGTAGACTGGTTGCCAGCCAAGGCTATAGAACCTAATCTGTCTTGTATTTGACTCATAGCTGTAGGGAGAAGAGATAGAGTATATTACATTATTTTATTAAGTATAATTAGTGGGGGATCAGTTTATCACTTCCAAACAATAGAAAACTGATTTTCCACTTTATGCCCAAGAGAAGCCTTAATTATGTTTTCAAATATTATATTCAGTCAGTCAGTCAAGTGCCATACATGATATATGCTTTGGGCGATCATGTCTCGAAAGAGACATGGCTGACTGGGCAGAAGATTATCTCGCAATAAGTTGCTATTGCTTTCTGCGGTAGACTGGTTGCCAGCCAAGGCTATAGAACCCACTCTGTCCTATTATTTAAGCCATAACTGGAGAGAAGAGACGGATTAATACCTTTCCAAAGGGTATTTGTGAGTAAGTGAATGCAATGAATTCAACTGGAATTCGATCTCGGCACATCCTGTTTATACATATTTGGTTAAAATCAACGAACTGTCGTTGCGAATATAACAAGAGCAGCCAAAACCATAAACTTCCAAGGGAATGCCGACATCGTTTTAGTGATTAGCAAGAGATGATTATTAAAATGAGAATATTTGCAATAAACTGTTTAATTTTGGATAATAAATATTAAATTTATATTATAAATAATTATATTTTCGTAGAAAAAATAGTGCGTTCAGAATATGAAATAACAAAGCAATCTAAGGGAAGTAATTCAGTGTATGGCATGTGAAACGTAGAAAAATAACACAAAAAATTTATTCCTTAGTAGATTGAACCCGAAATCTAAGCAGTTCGTGCAGTGAGGCCAATCTTCCCTGAAAGTTTCGTCCGAAATCTTTTAGCATGTCTTGCGATATATTGACCACGGACAGAGAAACGAACAAATAAATTCAACTGAATGCAATACCTCCGCCATAAGATGGAGGTAAAATGATTATGATTAATCTAATAACTGAGCACTTTCAACGTTTATAAGTAACTACCAAGGAGATTTTGTCCATTCCCTCTTTCTACTGATATTGCCATCTCACAAGTCGGTGTTTTTTTTTTAAGTTCCCATTCTTTTTTACAACTTTAATTCTTGCTTTTCTGTCTTTTTTGTTTAATTATGAAATGTTCGTTGTGGTGCAGTGAATATCAGCTCGGAACGAGAAATCAGAGAGCTGTGTTCGAATTCCAGTTAAATTTGTTGCATTCACTTACGCGCAAATACCCTTGGGAAACTTAATTATCCGGCTCTTCCTTCCAGGTATGGGTCAAATGACAGAACAGATTTGGTTATATAGCCTTGATTGGCAACCAGCCTACCGCAGAAACAAATGGCAAACTACTGCAGGAAAATATTCAGCCTAGTCAGTCATGTCGCTTTCTAGACATGATCGCCCTATTGAGAAGGAAGTAAACAATTTTAAGTATTATATTGTTATATAGCATAATGATAATCCACGTATACTTTAATATTGATAGAAAAAAACTACTGAAAAGTTGTAAGTTAAAAATGTTTTTTTTAAATATTTATTTATTCTTATATATATATATATATATATATATATATCTTTTCGTCAGAAACAAATGATTATAAACTAGATGCGTACGTCGCGTGATGTAGAATGCAATAGAGTTTGAATATTTTTAAACGTAAACTTAAACCTAACTATAATATACATATATATATATATATATATATATATATATATACATACACACAAGTCCATCCCTACCGTGGCGGATGGCCGAAGACAGTGACAAAATAGTGGTGTTGTGGTCCCTGATCTGATTACAGGCATTTGAGGTTAAAATTGTTTAGGGTGTGATAAGCTGGTTAATATGTTTAGTTAACTGGTATACATGAGTAGTAATTTGGGATATGATAGGGCGGAGAGGATAGTTAGGTTTATGAGTTTTTATAGTTCCGTATATGTAACCAGGTTTATAGTCACCAATAATTTTAGGGAGTTTTAAGGAATTCTGATCAGCGTTGTTGGCGCTCATGAGTTTAAGTTTCGATTTTAGTTGGTGTGTCGGGTTCTTGTTAATTTATATATAACTGTTAAATTTATTGTAGTTCTCATATAGTCATTAATTAGTGAGCGACTCTTGTACAATGGTGATGCAGAGTTGTTCCGTTCCTGAGCTGTCTCGGCGCTCAAGCAGTGGGATTCACTGAGCGGTGTTGAGTTGTCCTAGAGAAAACCTCGATGTAATCACCCAGAGCGCGGTATGCAGAGAGAAACCTACTGGAGCGTTTAACAAATTGATTGTTAGCTTGGTAAATTGTCACATATGACAACTCGTAAAATATAATGATTGAAACGACATCGTATCTGCGTTACGCATGATAGTGTTAATACTAGCAGAGGTTTAAATATTCTGGGTGATATATATATATATATATATATATATATAGTCGGTATGACAACATGCGAAAAAATTAAACCTATTAAAACTTAAGGGTTTAGAAAATATTTTAATAACGAGAGGGAAAAGAAGAGAGTAATTAGGAGGACAATTTATGGTGAGAGAGAAGAAATTGTCAGCATAGAACTTACGGTTACATCTAGCCAAGCTCAACTGTAAATAGATGAGATTTCGATGCCATTCTATCTTTTTCTTCATGTGCCGTGTCCCTTCAGGAATCAGGCGTTCATGGACTGTCTCTTGTCGCTCTTAAAATTCTTCTTGGTATCTCTCGCAAGCCCTGCTCCGCCATTCAGTTGCTCATGCCTATCAAGTAGGTCTCGCGATGCTTTCCCCTGTCTCTCCTTCCCTTTATCTGTCCTGTGATTGTTAGATTCACTAGGCCGTCCTTTCTCATTAAAGTCTCAGATAACTCATCTGTCTCTCACTTATACTAAGTTTTCTCCTTGTTTCTATCCACTGCAACACTTCTTTTCAGTCACATAATCAGTTCAGGCTATCATTATTCTTCTGAAAAATGTTTCTGCTGCCTCAAACCTCTCCTTCATCTTTGAAGAGATAGTCCACCATTCACTCCCACACGCAAGGACATATCACATTTAGTTTTTTTTTTTTTTTGTAATATTTTTTCCTTCTAAAAATTTTATGTATATATTTAATAAAAGTCGGTTTTATACTTTCTTAGTGTTTTAACCCTTGTTTGTAGGGTTAAATATTTTTCCATAGGTTGGACCCTAACAGGTGCTACCTCCTCTGGTCAGAGTGGACCTGGGAACAGCAGCAATTAAGGTGGTTCCATGCTCCTCACAACTTCCCAATCAGAGGCCTTGCTACTACTTCGGGGCAGGGTGGACCTGGGAACAACAGCAATTAAGAGGTAGTTCCATGCTCCTCGCAACCTCGAAATCAGAGACCTTGCTACTACTTCGGGTCAGGGTGGACCTGGGAACAATAGCAATTAAGATGTGCTCCATGCACCTCACAACTTTCCAATTACAGGTCTTGCTACTACTTCGGGTCAGGGTGGACCTGAGAATAACAGCAATTAAGCGGTGGTTCCATGCTCATCACAACTTCCCAATCACAGGCCTTGCTACTACTTCGGGTCAGGGTGGACCTGAGAATAACAGCAATTAAGAGGTGGTTTCATGCTCCTCACAACTTCCCACTCAGAGGCCTTGCTGCCGGATGCAGTTTACCGTCATGCCCAAGACCGAAAGGCCTACTTGAAAACGTTTAAATTGAAATCTTACCCAACCCACCGTATTTAATAGAGATCTTCACCCAGTCCGATGATTACTCCTTCCGAGCGATGGCCACAGGTTCGGTCTGAGCAACCCTTTCATATATATGAAGATGCAAAAAAAATGCCTCTACTCCTAGTTAGCCTCTAAAGACAAGTTTATTCCGACATGGAATTCAAATGCTGCTAGAAAGTTGGGAAAAATAGTGGCTAGCAATGGACACAGGCACGCTTATTATTATTTTTTGTAAATTAAACATTCTTCTTCTATGTGCCCTGTCCCTTCAGGACTTAGGCAATCATGTCTTTCCACGTTTCCCTATCCCTGGTGGCTCTGAGCACGCCTTCTCCTGTTACACCGTGCAATCCTCGTTCCGTCATCCACCTGATTAGGTCCTTCAAATGTTATCCGTTGCTTTCCTTTGTCTCTTCTTCCCCCTACCTGGCCTGTTAGTATCAGATTCTCCAGGCCCTCCCTCGTTTCGTGTCCCAGGAACTCCAGCTGTCTTTCCCTGATGCTCAGTATTAATTTCTTATTTGTTTCCATCATTTACAAGACCTCATCATTGCTAACATGCTCGATCCATGATATTCGCAGCATCCTTCTGTAGAACCACGTTTCAGTTGCTTCAAGTTCTTCCTTCATCTTTGATGATATTGTTCAGCATTCACTGACATATTGAAGGACGGACAGCACTCTCTTCTTTGTTTCTAGTGAAATTGTCCTGTTTCTTAATACTCTTCTCAGCTCCTGGAATGCATCCCTGTGCTTTTGGATCTATGGAATATAAATGTATAGAAACTGCTGTGACCACAAAGTGAGCGGTCAGTTTATGTATTGATTGTAATATGGAACTGATCCCCAACTTTATGTCCAGTATGCTTCCGTAGAACCACATTTCAGCTGCTTCCAGTTTTTCCTTCATCTTCGAAGATATTGTCCAACATTCACAGCCATATTGAAGAACCAACATCACATAGCAATCCAGTACTCTCTTCTTTGTTTCTAGCGAAATTGTCCTGTTTTAATCATTACTTTTCATAATAAAAATTACCAAGAACTTATTCAAAGTCCTAATATATGCATGTACTTTTTAATTTTACTATATTTTTTTCAATTCAACAGGGACTAAATTTTCATATTTCTTGTGAGGACATTCCTATCTCTCAGCCAACATCTTATTTCTGTACACATATATCGAATAGCGAAACCAAGTTTCTTTTTTGTTGCTTTTATTATCGCTGTTGTTTTAAAACAGAATTTC
Organism: Ascarosepion bandense; assembly: GCA_037127315.1. Taxonomy (NCBI): domain Eukaryota; kingdom Metazoa; phylum Mollusca; class Cephalopoda; order Sepiida; family Sepiidae; genus Ascarosepion; species Ascarosepion bandense. Next base: position 347,048 of record JBBBDQ010002276.1, on the reverse strand, counting down.
TGATAAATTCGATGTGCGAAGATGAAGCAATTTACGTTCTACAAAGAAAAGTTTTTTTAAAGAATCGACGATATTAACAGACACCTTAGGCCATTAATTAAGAGGATCTAAATTTTTCTCACGACATCGATAGCGGTTTATTATAGATCCAGATTTTGTTTATTAGATGAATTTCGGATTGCTTGTTTACGGATCATCCAAACGAATATTTATACGCAATTTATCTCCCAGTTTTGCAAAATAAAAGATGTAATTGCATACATACATTCATTTTACAACGAATAGCATGGAACGTGTGAGGCTCAAGAAACATTCTGAACACATAAAGGCTAAAGGAAAATGAGAGAACCTAAGCAGCGAGCTTGAGTAAATATCAGATTTCTCAGAGGAATATAAATTCCAAAAAAAAAAAAAAAGTTTCCATTTAACACATCCCTTGCTGTTTATCTCAGTGTTCTCGACAGGCTCCAAAGGAGAATCTGTAATTGTAATGTGATAGGTCCTGACCTGGCAGCTCGACTCCAGCCAGTTTCTCACCGGCGGGATGTGGCTTCCCACTGTCTATTCTCCAAATATTTTCCAATGGCTTCTGCTCCGACGAACATAAGTCACTGGTGCCCCTGCCACAAGAATTTACTCGTGCAACCAGAAGAGCAACAAGATCCCACCCATTTACAATTAGATCAGCCAAATACAGCCGACAATTCTAATCCATCTTCTTTTCTCGCACTTCCCGACTGTCGAACTCCCTTCCATATACTTGCTTTCCTGACGGCTACAACCTCCAGGAATTTAAACGCAATCTCAATACCAATCTCTTATCCACATGATTCCGGTTTTTCTACATCACCCTATATATCTTTTACCTTTCTCTCTACTTCGCAACTATCTTCACTCCTGTGTTCACATCCTTCTCTTGCCCTTTCTCTTTCACCCCCTGTAGCTGGTTCGCCTTTCTCTTCACACTTTCTACATCACCCCGTGTATCTTTTTCTTTTCCTTTCTCTCTACCTTCACAACTGTCTTCACACCTGTGTTCTCATCCTTCTCTTGCCCTTTTTCTGACACACCCTGTAACTGGTTCGTCTTCTATCTAAACTTTGACTGTTCGGTAACACTTAGAGTATCGAGCATAAAGATCAGAACGATGTCTAAATCCGAGAACTTTATTTAAAACTTCATAGAACATTTTAGCAAGGAAAAATAAAGAAATAAAGGTAAATTATATAATTCCAAAATATAAAGCACAATACATTTTTTTCAATAAAGTTATAAGAATAATTGTATAGCATTCGAAAAAAACAGATGATAAAAACATCAGAATGATTAACAAAATCATACTATTATAATGAATACATCATATCCAAATGAAAATAGCGTTCGTAATTCATTAGTGCCTGATGTATAAACGTATACTTTCAATAACAGCTTGACATATTTTGCTACATGAGCAAATTAATATCTTGCAGTCATTAACGGATATTTTCCTCCATTCTCGTTTCAGATTAATTCGTAGTTCTTCAACGTTTGTTGCGTTCTTTTCCTTAGCTTTTTCATTTAGCAACTTCCAAACATTCCCAATAGGATTCATGTCGGGGCTTTGAGTAGGCCACCTCATAACAGTAACATCCTACTCAGAAAGAAATGTCTTAACAGACTTCGCTGTGTAACATGGAACGTTATCTTGCATAAATACAGCTGGCTATTAATTGCAGTTCTCAAATTAGGTTCATGTTTCTTCAATATCTCTTTGGATACAGCTGCGTTAATTTTACCGTGTAGCCTAACATGAGGTCCCGTACAATCAAATGAAATCATTCCAAACACCATCACACTTCTTCCAAATTTAACTCTACTTTAAGTGCACTAAGGTAAATATTGTTCCTTAGGACTGCGTCGAACGAGCCTTCTCCCGTCACAACCAAACAGGTTAAACTTTGACTCATCGCTGAAATCCCATCTGCCCATCCCTCATCCTCGGTATCCTTACCCATCTATCACCTTCCTTCTGACATTTCCTACACCTAACCACTCCTCCTCTTTACCTTCCTCTATGTAGCTCCATGCGCAATAGTGGCAATGGAATGCCTTGCTTGGGGTGAAATGATTAAAAAAAATGTGAAAATCCTTTACTTTCAATAACAGCTTGACAGCTTTTGCTACATGAGCAAATTAATATCTTGCAGTCATTAACGGATATTTTCCTCCATTCTCGTTTCAGATTAGTCCATAGTTCTTCAATGTTTGTTGGATTCTTTTCCTTAGCTCTTTCATTTAGTAACTTCCAAACATTCCCAATAGGATTCGGATCTACGATTTGAGCAGGCCTCTCCATAACAGTGTGGAGGAAGAAGCGTCCATTACTGGTTTATATTTAAGAGTCGACTCGGCGTAACTTGGATCATGAAATAACACAGGAAATAAGGAAACACAAAAAGGCGAAAGTAACCAGAACAACAATATATTAACAAAGGTTACATCGAGTTGAAAGCATGCAAATCAAATAAGGAAAGAAAAGTTCTTTCCCTTTGTTTGGAGAGAAACGTAAAAGTTCGATAGAAGATGAAATGGAATCAAGTTCAGTTTGAATAAAGTTAATGTACATACTGTTAATGTCTGTTTCCAGTTAGAGTTATTTAGCGTTGTGTGTGCATGCTGGATGTGCGTTGTGGTACAGTGGATATCGCCTCGGAAGGGGAGTCGAGTTCGAATTCCAGTTGAAACTATTGTATTCACTTACACGCAAATACCCTTGGGAAAGAAATTAATCCGTCTCTTCTTTCAAGTTATGGGTTAAATAGCAGGACAGATTGAGTTCTATAGCCTTGGTCGGCAACCAGTCTCCCGCAGAAAGCAATGGCAACCTACTGCGGGATAATCTTCTACCCAGTCAGTCATGTCTCTTGCGAGACATGATCGCCCAAGCGTGTATCACGTATGGCACTTAACTGACTGACTGTGCATGCTGGTGCGAAATAAAAAGTTGCGTCACTAATTGCTACCCGCTATTAGTGCGCGTGTGTATGTGAGAGTTAGGTAATAAACATTGCTCTTGCCCGGGACGGAACCCTAACTGCTGAAACACGTGACTCTCCAGGCTTATATCGGCATGCTGTTAGCGCGGGAAAAAGAGGGTTATCACGTGAACGCTGAATGACCATGTGTGTGTGTGGGTGTGAATGTATCAAACTCTCTAACAGTAACATCCTCTTCGGAAAGAACTGTGTTGACATGGCGCATAAATACAGCTGGTTGATTAATTGCAGTTCTTAAATTAGGCACATGTTTCTTCAATATCTCTTTGTATACAATTGCGTTTGTGTATCCTAACAAGAGGTCCCGTACCACCAGATGAAATCATGCTAAACACAATCACACTTCCTGCTCCAAATTTAATGCTACATTTAAAGCACTGAGGCAAATATTGTTCCTTAAGACGAGCCTTCCCCCGTCACAATCGAACAGGTTAAAATTTGACTCATCTCATTGAGAAAGTGGCTGGAGTTGAACCGCCAAGTCGGAATCTATCGCTATACTTTGGAGCCTGTCGAGAACACCGAGATGAACAGCAAGGGATGTGCTAAATCGAAACATTTTTATTTTATTTTGGAACTTATATTCCTCTGAGAAATCAGATATTTACTCAAGCTCGCTGCTTAGGTTCTATCATAATGAACATAATCCCACTGTTCTTCTGTTCATATGACATGTTCAGTGGAAAATTTCAATCGGCACATTTTATTCTTTTTATAAATGTCCGATTTCGTAGGGGTTAAAAGACTCTTCAGATTTATTTCATTAAGTCTTCGGGAAATAGTTTGCCTAGATATTTTAATGCCAAGGTTAGCATTAGCTCTTTTAGAGATAGCGGTTGCCGCTGCAAATGGATCTTTTTTTAATTCTTTATTAATCCATCTTCCCTTGCAGTAGTTTTCCTAGGCCTGCCGGTGGTTTCTTGGCTACACCTGACCGTTTTCTCAAGTATTCTTAAAATATTATATATAACACTTTTATATTTCCCCACACTCTTTGAAATATCCCAAATCGAGAGTTTATCTTCATTACGTAACTTGACTATCAGTTTTCTAAGATCAACTGACGTCAGACATTTTTCGTCATATTTACAACTAGCCGTATAGACCGGCGTTGCGCGGGTGTAATGAAAACTTAAAAACTCTTTGGACATTGGCACGAAAGACTAAGAAGCAATAGTTGTTTCCAGTTAACGGGAAACCGTAGACTGAAAGAAAAATGTATGCATATAAGTCAAATATTGATTTCCTGGTATCGATATCAAATAAGTCTTTTTTGTCGTAAACTGAACTTTGAAGACTAAATAAGTCCTCTGAGTAAATGGTATCATGGCTGAGACTAAGAACTACAATTTTACCTACTTAAAGCCAAACCCGAATCAAAAACTAAAATAAAATAGCTGAAAAAAAAAAAAAAAAAAAAAAAAAAAAAAAAAAACCAGATATACAGGCAGATAAGCTGACACACACACAAACATCTTACCTATTTTATATATATTATCAATTTTCTGCACTATTGTAAGAACTGCAACGTTGAAAATTCTGAATATCGTTTCTTATGTCTTTGTCTATGAGTGTGACAAATTTGATTAAAATCAGACCACTCCTTCTATAACCCGATTTTTTCGATTTTCTATTTTTGATATTTATCGGGTGGTACCTTGACACAAAACCTAGCTAAGAATACTTGCAGACGCTTATCGTACAAATGTGTAAGTTTTCCAGAACATTGGTTCAGCCGTTTTGGGGTCTATAGGTAACGGATACACACAATGTTTCATTTATAAATAAGTTTAGATTAGATTAGATTTAGATACATGCGCCAGTAAAGAACCGGTGTAACCCAATTTTATATTCTTGCCCTAAAAAAATTACAATGTTGCAAAATAATTATTAAATTTTATGGATTTATTTAATCGTTCTGAAGTTTTTGATCATCTATTTTTTTTTTTTGAAAGTTATATAATTATCTTTATAACTTTATCAACATAAACTTTCTATTTCGGAATCATGTAATTTACCTTTATATCCTTTTCCATGAAAAAATATTTTTGGAGTTTTCAAATAAAAAGTAATTTCACATTTAAAAAGTGTTCTTAACATCGTTCTGATATTTCTGCTTCTACTGTGTGTGTGTGTATGTATATATATATATATATATATATATATATATAATTCCGTTTTTTTATGTAAATCATCTGCACAACTACCATCAACATTGCCTGATGATGAGAATATCTCGAAACAGAAATTTCCGTGTCGCAATGTACAATTGATATATAACTATATATATATATATATATATATATATATATATAAAAATAATGCAAATAATCTTTATGCTCTCCACTGTATTTGTACAGTATCTAACATTTAAACATGTTTTGTTAAGAACAAGCGAAAAGGAAAATTTTATTAATTTTTTATTTAATTTTTTCACTGTGTTTAGGTTTCCCTTTGGCTGGAAATAGGGAATGTAAAACTGTTCCATAATTTTCGACTTGCTAAGTACTTTCAGCCTCTTCAATGGCCATTTTTAAGATGTTTTTTTCCGGTGTGGTTATGTTGTCATGTTTCACTTTAATATAAGTTTTCCTTTTATGCCACCTATCTAGTAATAATTGTGCAATAAAAAAAAACATTAACCCATAACTTACAAGAACCCTTAAGAAAAATTGTGGTAGAAAATGCAAAAATACAATTTGAATCACAATATTAAATGCACCTCGCAATAAGAGAGGCACTATATATCAAATAATTTTCCCCCAACATCAACCTGACACTGTTTAACAGTGAAGAAGGAGTTTTTCCTGTTTTTTTTTGTTTTTTTTAATGGACGTACGCTCATAAGATGCCCGCCGCGCGTATCGCGTGACAGTATTAAAGAACTCTCATTTACAGAAAACACAAAAAAAATTACTAAAATGAAGAATTACATAACATCTTAACACCGGAAAAGATACCCTTGAAAATAGCTAGGTTTTGTGTCGAGGTACCCCCGATAAATATCGATAATCGAAAAAACCGGGTTATAGAAGGAGTGGTCCGATTTTAATCAAATTTGATACACTCATAGACAAAGACAAGAAACGATATTCAGAAGTTTCAAGGTGGCACTTCTTAAAATAGTGCAATAAATCGATAATATATAAATATAAAAGGCAAGCTGTGTGTGTGTGTGTGTGTCTGTTTATCTGCCTGTATGTATTTTTTTTCAGCTCTTTTATTTTAGTTTTTGCTTAGGCTTTGGCTCTAAGTAGGTATAACAGTAGTTCTTAGTCTCAGTCATGATACCATTTACGCAGAGGACTTATTTAGCCTTCAAAATTCAGTTTATGACGAAAAATACTTATTTGATATCGATAGCAGGAAATCGAAATTTGGCTTATATCCATTCATTTTTCTTTCAGTTTACGATTTCGCTTTAACTGAAAACAACTATTGCTTTTTAGTCTTTCGTGTCAATGTTCAAAGAGTCTGAGCTCCAGGAACATAGATTAGTTTTAAAGCTTTCATTACATCCGAGCAACGCCGGGCTATACCGCTAGTCTTACGCAAAACAATCTTTAAAAAATTAGTACCGCCAATTTTGTCTTAGAACAGAGGAAAAATGCACCGATGCAAATAATGTTTATCAGATTATAGCTAAAATATTTGTATAATTTCTTTCTTAATTTGATAACAGTTCTATATTAAGGTAGCCTTTTTTATGAAAGTCACCTGACGAGTATTATTGCAGTATTTTTTATACAATAACATTCTGTTAAACACTATTAATCCTTCTAGATATAAAATTCTTTCCGATTTCGTGTATCAAGTCTAATTTTTTCAAAAACTCAACCATCATTCCGCAGGCTAACAGTTTCCCCTCGTATCAAAAACATCTTAATATCACATTGAGAAGCAAAAATTCGCGTTAGAAATGCAATTTAAGAAGAGAAAATTACTTCTCTCTATTACTGGTTCGGATATATACAACGTTCTTCGTAAGCGCAGCCTCTTATAGATATCATCTTTTGGCTTCATTTCTCTGTGACATAATGGAATCTTGATACTTGTGAAACGCTTTGACGTGGCTGAACGAAGTGCTTTATTTGATAAATTGTTTTTGTGCGTTGGATATTACCTTGACGTCTTCGGATATTCTATAGAACTATTTTTCATGGAGTTGCTTGGTACAAGTGGAAACATTTTTATTGTTTGGTGAAGGGTTGTTTTATAATATTCACTCAAGTCTTTGTTTTTAAGAGCACCAAACTGCTCTCGTCATTCTATTAGTTTTTAGGAGCTCTGTCTTTGTTTGGTCATTTGATCTACACACCTACTTCCTATTCAACTGGAGAATTACAAAAGCTCATTCTGTTAGTTACTGCCTGATACATGGTATTCTCAGCATCCTTCTGTTGACATATGTTTCTACTTCATCTGCAAAGATTTCCAACATTTTTCTTGTTTTTTTAAGTGCCATGACGTGAAGAGATGTGCGTTGTGGTGCATTGGATATCGGCTCGGAACGAGACATTGGGGAGTCGAGTTCGAATTCTAGCTGAATTCATTGCATTCCCTTACGCGCAAATACCCTTGGGAAAGGTATTAATTTGTCTACTCCTTCCAGTTATGGGTTAAATAACAGGACAGATTGGGTTCTATAGCCTTGGTCGGCAGCCAATCTATGGCAGAAAGCAATGGCAACCAACTGCGGGATAATCTGCCCAGTCAGTCATGTCTCTTTCGAGACATGATCGCCCAAGCGTGTATCACGTATGGCACTTAACTGACTGACTGACGTGAGAAAATAGCCCTACATAATTTCCTGTAATTTGTAGCTTACAGAAGATTTTATCATTTTATTATGTTAACCCTCTAGGGCCATTCGTATCATATTTGATACAGTATTTCCCTATAAGGAAACATTTGGTATTCATTGACTGAGCAATCAGTACTGCTTTCATTTGAAATTTATAAAATATTTCTCTTAAAAATTTTTTCAGGAAAATATTTCTTTCAAGGCTTGTTTTCATACTGTATCAAATATGATACGAATGGCCCTAGAGGGTTAATAATATAATATGATTAAGGCTTCTACTTGTCATAAAGTGGGGGATCAGTTCTATATTGTTATGAAATAATAAACAGATCCCCCACTAATTACTACTAACCCTCTAGGGCCATTCGTATCATATTTGATACAGTATTTCCCTATAAGGAAACATTTGGTATTTCCCTATAAGGAAATATTTCGTATTCATTGACTGAGCAGTCAGTACTCCTTTCATTTGAAATTTATAAAATATTTCTCTTAAAAAATTTTTCAGGAAAATATTTCTTTCAAGGCTTGTTTTCATACTGTATCAAATATGATACGAATGGCCCTAGAGGGTTAATCTCGATTATTACAGGTAGATCATCCACTGTATTTCACTGTCCCTTTTGATTTCTATCTATCCTGTGAGTAACACATTTTCTAAATATTTTTTCCTCATCACATCCGATTAAAAATTTCAAATGTTTCTTATGTTAAATATGAGTGTTTACTTTGTATATATTTTATCAAAAGTTCGTTGTGGCTTAAATGTTTATCCCGTGATATCCTCGAAAACACTACACAGAACTCTCTTCAAATTTGATTGAATTCCGACCACTCATATAAGCTGATTTTTTCGATTATCGATATTTATCGGGATGCCTTGACACAAATCCTAGCTAAGAACACTTGCAGACTCTTATAGTACAACTGTGTACATTTTCAAGAAAATCGGTTCAGCCGTTTCGGAGTCTATATGTAACGGACACACACACACACAGAGACAATGTTCCATTTATAAATAAGTTTAGATATAGCATACTTTAATAAGGTGATGTAGACCCAAAATGGGGGACACGGAAGAAAAACACGGAACACGGGTTAGAGGTAAAGAAAGATATATTAAACAGAAAATGTTACGAAGAATAGTGTAAAAGTAAGCGGAGCTTACTATCCAGTGGTGTCCAATATTGGTAGTCATACGAGGCTGCGCACTACTGGTGCTACTACTTATATAATACTATCATTCACATAGTAATATAGTACTGGAAGAGTTCATGATGTAGGTAAGTATCTGTCTCACAGCATAAGGTTTTTCACTTGCATCATTTTGATATGCTATATTCGTAATTTTCATGTTGTGCAAATTTTTTTTGCTGAACTTATTGTGTTCTCTTACTTTTGTAGTTTAGTCCTTACACGTTTTTGTTTTCGGATATTCTTCCTTTGCTCGCTTTGCAAAAGAGCTTTTTCTTCCTTTGCTCGCTTTGCAAAAGAGCTTTTTCTTCCTTTGCTCGCTTTGCAAAAGAGCTTTTTCTTCCTTTGCAAAAGAGCTTTTTCTTCCTTTGCAAAAGAGCTTTTTCTTCCTTTGCAAAAGAGCTTTTTCTTCCTTTGCAAAAGAGCTTTTTCTTCCTTTGCAAAAGAGCTTTTTCTTCCTTTGCAAAAGAGCTTTTTCTTCCTTTGCAAAAGAGCTTTTTCTTCCTTTGCTCGCTTTGCAAAAGAGCTTTTTCTTCCTTTGCTCGCTTTGCAAAAGAGCTTTTTCTTCCTTTGCTCGCTTTGCAAAAGAGCTTTTTCTTCCTTTGCTCGCTTTGCAAAAGAGCTTTTGCTCGCTTTGCAAAAGACTTTGCAAAAGAGCTTTTGCTCGCTTTGCAAAAGAGCTTTTTCTTCCTTTGCTCGCTTTGCAAAAGAGCTTTTTCTTCCTTTGCTCGCTTTGCAAAAGAGCTTTTTCTTCCTTTGCTCGCTTTGCAAAAGAGCTTTTTCTTCCTTTGCTCGCTTTGCAAAAGAGCTTTTTCTTCCTTTGCTCGCTTTGCAAAAGAGCTTTTTCTTCCTTTGCTCGCTTTGCAAAAGAGCTTTTTCTTCCTTTGCTCGCTTTGCAAAAGAGCTTTTTCTTCCTTTGCTCGCTTTGCAAAAGAGCTTTTTCTTCCTTTGCTCGCTTTGCAAAAGAGCTTTTTTCTTCCTTTGCTCGCTTTGCAAAAGAGCTTTTTCTTCCTTTCTTTGCTAGCTTTGCAAAAGAACTTTTTTCCTTTGCTAGCGACACTGTGTCCTCGAAATATCTAGTATTTATAATATATGAACCGCCATGCATAAAACATTAAGAGTCCTAATTCTCTCAGAATCACCAAACTGCAATCGTTGAACAAATTCAGTTAGAAGTCAAGTCTCTGCCTTACACGTTTTTGTTTTCGTATATTTACGAAAGTTATCTTTTATCCATATACAGTCATTTTGCTCCTCGTATAAGTTCTGAATCATTGTAATATCCTACATAAATATGTCAAGCTTACCTAGAAGTTATCACTGTTTTTGGTGTACATATTAAAATCATTTTCATAATCTGTGAAACAGAAGTATACCTCCTTTCACGTGTGTAAGATTCTTCTTATATAATTCTAAGCATAAATATTGCATTACTCATTCTATTGTATTTAATATACTCACACGGTTCTTGTTCTATATACCGTATAATTCCGCTGAACACTAATCATCAGAATTCTGATGATACTATGTTTTTGAAAGGCAATGATTATGGCAACATTCACCATCCATAAGAGATGCAGAAGATTACGAAATTGTCTGGAGGCCATGTTTGAAGTCAATAGCTATTTCTTTGAATAAACTAACTCTTTACTATTTAAAGATATTTTGTTTCATTTTGGTAAATATATCTGTTAGAATAACACGATTATTGTTATTTTGCATTGCTTACATGAAAATGTATTCATCTCACCATGTATATCAACTCTATACTTTCAATATATATATATATATATATATATATGAAAGGAAACAAAGATTTCGAAATTTATATCCGTTTGATGGCCATTTCTACGAGGAATTCCTCGCTTCTTCAGCAACGGATGAAACGAAAACTTTATTTATTCAAATGTGTTAAAAGATTTTTTACCGGTAGAACCCCCGCCCAAAAAAAAAATCTTCTATACACAGGAAAATAAAATGAAATGGCTAGGACTATCCAACGAATTTAAATTTCGAAATTTGCTTTATTTTTAGTTCTATAAATAGAACGTAATATTGGCATCGAGCCCTCCACCTTGATCAATTTTAATATTAATGAAATTAAATTTTAATAGGATCGGGATTTTTGGGATTTACATATCTGATCATCTTTTTGGAATGTGTGTATATATATATATATATATATATATATATACTTCTTGCTAAATTTAGCGTCATTTCTATAGGAAACTGCATTATATCTGCCATAAAATGCCGATGGTTGCATAGAGATCTTACTGAGACTAGCCACTTCTCTAAATTCGAATTTCATATATAAGCATTATAGGCAAATCGAACATATGCCGGCGTCTAAGCCGATTCCACCGAGAGAAATATGGCGAAGGAACGCATATGTATTCTTGCCATAAAGTCTGGCTAGAATGTCCGATAATGCATTTGGTTCTGTGCCAACGTTGAGGCACCCACTAGGCAGAGACGTCAATCAAAGATTGGGCGAAAAGCAACCCCTGTGGCAAACAATCATTTGAACAGAGATTTAAAGCTGGTCAGGGGAATTTGAACAACGTTTGCCCATTGGTTCTCCACCGTCAGAAATTCGATAGCACGCTCAGTATAAAGTACAAGCCTCAGTGGCTTTTGGAAAACAGCGTTAGTGGAAACTGTGTGTGTCTATATTCTTAATATCCGTATCCCGCTGCTGACCCCCGACATAGCGACAGAATATGGCTCAATTTTTTTGAGACGTTTAGATAAAAAAAAAAATATGTTAGTTAACTCTTTGCATTGACGAATTTCTACAGACGTAAGTATGAATAAGATAAAGAAACGGGAAACGTTTATCGTGTATTAATTTTAGTAAAGCTTCATCACAGAATGAGGTATAGAGAAAAAAATGAAAAAAAAATCTGGTAGTTTTACATTTGTACTGTTTGCTTTCAGGAGTTAATTTTTTATAAGCGCATTTGACAATTTAAACCAACATTAATATCTAAACTTATCTATAAATGGAACTTTGTGTGTATGTCTGTGTGTCCGTTACCTATAGACTCCGAAACGGCTGAACCAATTTTCTTTAAAATTTACACAGTTGAACTATAAGCGTCTACGAGTGTTTTTAGCTCGGTTTCGTGTCAAGGTACCCCAAATAAATATCGAAAATCGATAATTGAAAAAATCGGGTTAAAGCAGGAGTGGTCCGATTTTAATCAAATTTGATTAACTCATAGACAAAGGCATACGAAACGATATTCAGAAGTTTCAGGGTTGCACTTACAATAGTGCAGAAAATTGATTATATATATATATATATATATATATATATATATATATATAAGGCAAGATGTTTGTGTGTGTGTGTTTATCTGCTTGTATATCTGTATTTTTTCAGCCCTTTTATTTTAGTTTTTGCTTCGGGTTTGGCTTTAAGTAGCTATAATTGTAGTTCTTAGTCTCAGCCATGAAACCATTTACTCAGAGGACTTATTTAGCCTTCAAAATTCAGTTTACGACGAAAAGGACTTATTTGATATCGATACCAGGAAATCAAAATTTGACTTTCTTCCATTCATTTTTCTTTCAGTCTACGGTTTCGCTTTAACTGGAAACAACTATTGCTTTCGTGCCAACATCCAACGAGTCTGAGCTCCAGGACCATGGATTAATTTTAAAGCTTTCATTACACCCGAGCAACGCCGGGCTATACTGCTAGTAGTATATAGGATAAAAAATCCAATATCATCTGACAATTAACTCAAACGAAAAAGTAAAATTTCACTCACGCCAAATTGGATAAAATAGAACAATTTGGACAGCCCAAACCAAGGCAAATTTCACAAGTCATTGTGAAAATTGAAATTCTGGACCCTGATTGGATAGGAAATAGCAAATTGATCTATGCCCTCGGTTAATTTTTTTTTCACACTTAGAAACTTGGTATGTTGTTCAGAGCCGAAAACATGACTAATGTTTCCTATTTAACCACGTCACTTGAGCGGTCAAATACGTTCGAGATGGAAGAGATAATCTGACAGACATCGTTACAATGCAAGGAAGATATTTCAAGAAGCCAACCCAGTCATGTCTCGTCGACATACATGCATTCTTCCTCTTTCCAATTTTCCTTTCTTTGTCTTCACCAACACACCGTCAAAGAAATCAACAACAACAAGATACTTCAACTGACCTCGATAAGTAGTCTCCTTTATTGCCTGACTTTGTTTTTCAAATTTTCTCCGGTCATAAAAAGGGAAAGACTTTATTAGTTAAGTAGACTGATTAATGTTTTTACATATGCACATTCTGCTAAAATCACCTAGAAGCTCTGAATTTCTGTGGAGTGCCTGGGACACGCAATGAGGAAGTAGGGCCTGGAAAACTTGACACTAACAGGCCAGATAGAGGGAAAAGAGACAGGGGAAAGCAACGGATAACATATTTGAATGACCGCCTCAGGTGGATGACTGAACGAGGATTGCACGATGTAACAGAAGAAGGCGTGCTCAGAGCCACCAGGGATAGGGAAACGTGAAAAGCCATGATCGCCTACGTCCTGAAGGGACCGGGCACATAGAAGAGCGAGAGACCAACAATACTTTTTTTAATACTAAAGATGATCTGAAGACAAGAATTATGGCAACATTTGCGAATCTTACACAAGAAGACCATCCAGAAGAGATGCAGGAAATTCCAAAGTCATCTAGAGGCTCTGGTTGAAACTAATTTGTGAGTAGTTAAATGAACTACTCACTTTTTTTCTTTGAACAATTAACAACATACATTTTCTTTTACAACATTTTTTCTTCTATTTACAAATTTGTTATTCAGTTCTATTAATAAAATTCCACTTATTTTCCAAACAAAACACTTTCTTCTAACCATTCATTCAGCCATCTGATATTTTAAAATCTTGGGGACTTCTGTTGTGTTCGAGGCTCCTACAAGTGTTACGAATTTAAGTGAAGTGAATTAAAGAATTTAATAGATTTCAAGATTCCACGAAAACATGTAATTGTTGATTTATACATAAAAGCTTATAATAATTATAGTTTGTCTATGTAGGATTAAGATTATAATATACAGAGTGTGATGCGATGAATCGTTGTATAAATTACGCAAAATTTAGAATAAAAATGACATCTTAATTTAGAAGATTTACTTACCAAAATTACACAAAAATATCTTTAAATACGAAAGAGTAAATATTTAAAATTAAAATCGCCATTAATTTCAACCAGAGTCTCTAGATGATTTTGGAATTTCCTGCATCTCTTCTGGATGGTCACGTTTCCCTATCCCTGGTGGCTCTGAGCACGCCTTCTCCTGTTACATCGTGCAATCCTCGTTCTGTCATCCACCTGAGGAGGTCCTTCAAATATGTTATCCGTTGCTTTCCCCTGTCTCTTTTTCCTTCTATCTGGCCTATTAGTATCAGATTCTCCAAGCCCTCCTTCCTTATTGCATGTCCCAGGAACTTTAGATGTCTCTTCCTGATGATCAGTATTAATTTCCTTTTTGTTTCCATCATTTTCAAGACCTCATCATTGCTTACATGCTCGATCCATGATATTCGCTGTATCCTTCTGTAGAACTACATTTTTAGCTCTACCACACAATATTTAAGAGAGTTGCATTCAGGACAGTGAGGTGATCACATATACGGGGTGATATGGTGGCAGAAATTGTCTGACAACCATGACTGCGTTCTCCTGTTGTGTGGCATGGTGCAGAGTGGTGTTGCTAGATATAGTCTTCCAGGAGCCACTGTTTTGAACCCGGGTAGCACTAAATACTCACGGCACTTGATGTAATCTTCTGTGTTTAGTCTGAAGCTCTGTCAAAAGATGAATAAAAGAATAACGTTGCTATCAGTAGACATATCACCACTAGATATATCAGCCAACTTTTTTCGAAAGGCTCACCTGAGACTGACATCCAAAAATTCCGAAATATTCGTATAAGTGCTTCCAGTGTCAATCAGTCAGTTAAGTGGGCGATCATGTCTCGAAAGAGACATGAATCACTGGGCAGAAGATTATCCCGCAGTACGTTTTTCATTAGTTTCAGCGGTAGACTGGTTGCCAGCAAACGCTATAGAATCCAATCTGCCTTGCCATTTAACTCATAACTGGAGGGAGAAGATAGATTATATTATGATATTAAGTATAATTAGTGGGGGAACATTTTATTACTTCATTACAATAGAAAACCGATCCCCAAATTTATGCCCAGTAGAAAGTTTGATTGTGTTTTCAACTATTAGATTTAGTCAGTTAAGCGTCATCTGTGATACACGCTTGGGTGATCATGTCTCGAAAGAGACATGACTCACTTGGCAGAAGATTATCCCGTAGTAAGTTTTCATTACTTTCAGCAGTAGACTCGTTGCCAGCCAACGCTATAGAACCCAATCTGTCCTGTTATTTAACCCATAACTAGAGGAGACGGATTAATACCTTTTCCAAGGTATTTGCGCGTAAGTGAATAAAAGAAATTCAACTGGAATTCGAACTCGGCTCCCCGATTTCTCGTTGCGAGCCGATGTCCGAATACTAAGCAGTAGTGTATTCTATTTCCTATTTTCTGGCAGAGTGAATTACGTGATGGTGATCTTTTCCCAACTGACCCTACTATAGTGTGCGATGAAATGAAAATGTGCGCGCTCATGCTTATTAAACATTGTTAGATTTTCCCATGTTTCCTTAGGAACGGTTTCAAGCATGCTCTTTGGTTTAGATCAAAATACATTAGATTTTCTATGAATGAATTCTATAAAACTTGTAGATGTAATATATTTTTTGACCTGTGTTTATAGTTGATAATATTGTTATTAGTATGCTCTCTAAGTACTTCAGTCAGTCAGTTAAGTGCCACACGTGATACACGCTTGGGCGATCATGTCTCGAAAGAGACATGACTGACTGGGCAGAAGATTATCCCGCAGTAGGTTGCCATTGCTTTCTGCGATAGACTGGCTGCCAGCCAATGACATAGAACCTAATCTGTCATGTTTTTTGACAAAGCTAAAGGGGGAAGAGATGTATTATATTATCAAGTAGTAATTAGTGGGGGATCAGTTTATTACTTCATAACAGTATAAAACTAATCCCCCACTTTATGCCCAGTAGAAGCCTTAGTCATGTTTCCAACTATTATATTCAGTCAGCCAGTTAAGTGCCATACGTGATACACGCTTTGGGCGATCATGTCTCACAAGAGACATGACTGACTGGGCAGATATTGTCCCACAGTAAGTTGCCATTGCTTTACTGTGGTAGACTGGTTGCAAGACAAGGCTATAGAACACAAACTGTACTATTATTTAACCCATAACTGGAAGGATTCGACGGATTAATAGCTTTCCCAAAGGTTTTTGCGCGTAAGTGAATGCAATGAATTCAGCTGGAATTCGAACACGGCTCCCCGATTTCTCGTTCCGAGCCGATATCCACTGCACCACAACGCACATCCCTCTAAGTACTTACTTCGTAAATAATTATATTATTTTTTTTTAATTAGGCCGACATTTGTAAAGTCAAAATTAACACCAGTTTTGTTTCTGTGTATTACGAGAGAGTTTAAATAGTTGTCATCGTAAATCTCTTTTACACTAGTAGATATGAGTTTTTATAACTCTTTATATCTCTCCAACAGAAATATTTTGTAAATTATCTGTTTTTTACTATTTGCTTTGTTTAAACTATTATCCTCATCTTTATTGCCATGTTTACGACGCTATGACCACTGTACGCTCCAGCCTTCTTCAGGTGATAAGAATTTCGAACCGAACACTTTATGACGATCACTGATGTATATCATTCTTATTCCATGTGCAGTTCCACTTCTAGTAGTCATGTAGTTATCTCCCTCTAACTTAACTCTTTAGTATGGAGGGAGAAAGATCACCGGCCCCTATGGGATAAAGTTGAAATAATTGAAAGAAAACACCATAGGAAACGGAGTCAACTTAAGGAATCAGCGCATATGCTACGCTACAAAAATTTCCTAAGCCGACCAAGCATAGAAATGAATACAATATGAGAACCAGTCATACGGAGTGGCAGAGAAAATCATAAAATGCAAAATTGCAATATGAGCTCTGGTAAAATCGAGAGAGAAAATCATTAGCATCAAAGATTGCAATATTAGCTTCGGTAAAAAATAGTTACTAAGAAATTAGATTTAAAGTCCAAGAAATTCATGTTTACGTTCTCAAGGTTTGATAGTCCAGGGGATATAGACGTTGGTTCGTTCCAATGGACTTGACTTAGAGTTAAGTTAAAGGGAGATAACTACAAGGCTATCAGAAGTGACATAGCACATGAAATGATAATAATATGCCCCAGTGATCGTAATAAGGGATTTCTAGCACCTGCAGAAGCCCAGAGTGTACTATGGCCGAAATGTCGGAGATGTGGACAATAGTCCGAACAATGTAAATCGTATAAATACTGCCTCATCAGAGATGTATAGTGTTGTGTATCCCTTGTGAGGAACCGCACAAAATAGTGAACAACAAAAACAGATATGGAGATAGAAGAGTAGGTTATACTGAACGTAATATACAAACTTGAACGCGGATTAGTAAATCCAGGAATACTATTAGTAATAAATAAATATATACAAGCCTTGAATTGAAGTCGTTGGAAATAATATATTATTCTAGCTGAATGGAACTCAGAGTTATACTGACTTCTGACGCGGTAGCCTCTGAGTAACTTCCGTATCAATTCTAGTACTCTCCAATAACCGTAACGGATCTCTACAAATACTCTCTCTACTCTATGGCAGCAACTGCTGTTCTTGCTGTTCTCTCTATGGCAGGAGTATATGAATACACAGTCGAGTCCATTGTCATATACAAAGGGGAGATCCCACAACATATTGACAGAAATTTACTTTTCATTTTAATTATACAATGGATTGTCTTGAACGGGATTTTAAAGATCATAGTATTAGAGATATTTACAAATTATCCAGACGTATGTATTTGAAATATTAACCAGTCTCTCTCGACTTTACCGATCCGACAATATGAAGTTTACAACCACATGACATTGAAAATACTGGTTCCCATGCTATCAACGAAGTTAAGCAACGTCAATACTTGCCAGTAAGAGCAGGGAATTGTTAATCAGAGTTTCAATTCCAGTTGGGTTCGTTATATTCTCTTACGCACACGCATCTTTTGGGAAGGCACGAATCCAATTTTCCCCCACTTAGCTATAGGCTTATTATTGTAATCACAAATTATTGTTACCTTAAAAATAAAATCTATAAAAATATTCGAGCTTTAACCTGAGAACCCTAACCATGAGTAGTCTTTTTCTTCTTCTATGTGCGTTGTCCTTTCAGGGCGTCGGCGATCATCGCTTTCTACGTCTCCCTATTCCTGGTGGCTTTGAGCAAACTTTCTCCTTTAACACCAAGCAAATCCCTGTTGTGTCAACCACCTGCTCAGGCCCTTCAAATATGTTATGTTTTACTTTCCTCTTTCTCTTTTTCCTTCTATCTGGCCTGTTATTATCCGGTTCGCCAAGCCCTCCTTCCTCACTGCATGTCCCAGGAACTTCAATTGTCTCTTCCTGATGCTCAGTATTAATTTTCTTTTCGTTTCCATCCTTTCCGAAACCTCTTCATTCTTCTTCTATGTGCCTTGTCTTTTCAGGTCGTAGGCGTTATGGCAACCTACTGCGGTAAAATCTTCTGCCCAGTGAGTCATGTCTCTTTCGAGACTCGATCGCCCAAGCGTGTATCACGTATGGTACTTAACTGATTGACTGACGAGAATGCCAACGAGGACTCACAAATCATCATGGGAAAAAGTAACGGGACTCGTATCACAAACAATTTATTTTAATTCTTAACAAATTATTTTTCTTCAAAGTAATCCCTTCTAGTCTAATGCATTTTTCCATCATTCCCAGCCAACCACTTCTGGAAGGATTAGTGGATGCCCGTCAACTTTGCCGTTACGGCCTTCTTGACGGCCTTTTATGATACCCTTAACTTGGGGAAAATTAAAACGGAACAAGATCAGATAAAAATTTTGGCTATTCCAGTACGGCGATGTTTTTCTTAGACAGGAACAGCCGGATGTTCAGAGCGTGAGAACAAGTGCATTGTTGTAGTGAAGCAGCCATAATTTTTCCTGTAACAACTCTCGTCTTTTCTTGCGGACTGTGAAAAGCAAACGACGCAGGCTTATTGTTTGATCGACCGGCTCTGTGGGGAAAAAGCTCAACAGGGACAATCGACGAAGAATCCTAATCCCGTTACTTTTCATACAGTTCTTGTATACGAAAAGCGATTGTGTAGTTGCTTCGTTTTGTTTTTTACCCGACAGATGCTCTTAATTAGAACACCTTTATTTGTTCTCCTGAATAATTCAGAAGCGGCAAACACTTCGGGAAAATAAGTTTGTTTTTTTTTTTACCGAAAGTTTGCTTTGGCAGAGAAACACCAGCCTCGTCGGTTGGGACAGGAGGCGCCGTGCTGGAACAACTATAGCCACCGGTGAGTCAATTGAATATAAAAGGGAAATATTAGGCATCAGGCGGGTAGAAACGTGGAAGAAAGTATAGTTTGATATGATAAAAAGAAAAGTTTTAAAAAAATGGCGATAAAAATAAGAAATAAGTCAAAACTTAAGCTACGGGCATTTGTACATAAGTACAAATAAATACTTAATGAATAAAAGCAGCTACTGATACGGATCGATTTCTTCTTCTGCATATATCAACATTACTACGTGGGTGTTATATAGTTGATTTACCGTGGGGTCCCCATAAGCGTACATTTATTCCGATAATAAACTAAACTTCCTCGGGAACACTTACACTGAGGCTTGCTTGTTTTTTGGTTTTTTTTTAATCATCTCACCCCAAGCAAGGCATTCCACTGCCACTATTGCGCATGGAGCTACATAGGGGAAGGTAAAGAGAACGAGTGGTTGGACATAGGGAATGTCACGAGGAAGATGACAGATGAGTAAGGATAGCGAGGATGAGGGTTGGGCAGATAGGAAGAGTGTTTGATAGAATGGGAGCGAGTTATAAACTCCTGGAGATTGTAGCCGTCGGGGAAGCAATCGTGCGGAAGAGAATTCCACAGTCGGGATGTGCGAGGAAAGAAACTGTTGGAGTAGAAGTTACGGCTGCATTTTATCGGTTTCACTGTAAAAGGGTGGGATCTAGTTGCTAATCTAGTATCTCGTTCAAATTCGTATTTAGGGGCATCAGTGATCTAAGTTCATCGGAGCAGAAGCCGTGAAAGTATTTATAGAAGAGACACAGGGAAGCCACGTCGCGCCGGTGGGAGAGAGACTGCAGGTGGTCTACCAAGTCGGTATCTATCACAAATATTAGAATCAACTAAACATTCTCTGGTAGAGAAATGAGTTAGATAATGACTTAGTTGCTGGAGATTTCGGAACAAGGGTTCCCTCATGATAAAACCACGAACTATCGAAAGTTGAAATCGGGTTCATCAAAATTTACTTAAGCGTAAATATCATCTCTTCCCCACCAACTCTGGGTTAAATAGTAAAACGTTATCTACGAAAGTGAACGTGATCATTCCCTATCTTTATCTAGATATGTAACACTATAATGGCATGCGGGAAAATATACTATTTTAGTACGACGTAGCGAAATAAATTCTTTATGGCTCAGAAACGTGGAGGGTGACCAAGACCAGAACCCACAAACTTCAGACATTTACCAACAGATGTCTCAGAAACATTCTCACCATCAGAATATCTCCAATGAACAATTATGGGCAAAAAAAAAAAAAAAAAAAAAAAAAACCGAACCCCAGTGGGGATCGAGGTCAAGAAGAGGAAATGGAACTGGATTGGCCACACTTTACGGAAGCCTACATCCAAAAATCACTAGACAGGCTCTTGGCTGGAGTCCCCCAAGGAAAGCGAAGAGTGGGTCGCCCAAGACAGACTTGGCGGAGGAGCATTGAAGCTGAGACCAGCGTTGCTGAAATGGCATGGGCCAAGCTGAAGAGGACCAACCAGAACCGAATGCGTTGGAAGAGTGTCGTTGCGGCCCTATGTTCCCCAAGGAATCAAGTGGAATAAGAAAAAGCGAAAGAAATTATTATTAGTTGCATTATTAATTGTGCAGAATATTTTCCGATATGAGTAGAAAAAAAAATGGGGATTCCGACAAGGCCGAGAATAAATATGAATTAATAGAGTTGCGTGTGTGCAGATGCATTGTTGCACAAAATTTAACCAACCGGCGTCAGACGAAGGACATCGCATTAGCGACAAGCGAAAATTCTCATACGACACAGCTGGTAACTGGCTAGAAATGAGTAAAAAAAAAAAAGAATTCGATTGTTTGTAATACCTCTACCAATGGAAAGCCCAAACATGGCGGTGGATTGTCACAAAACGCTGAAAAAAGAGGATTTTTCGTATCTGGGATTTTGACAAGAGCAAAAAGGACGGGTTTGATGACTGTGGGAGATTAAGTTGAATTAAAATTTCCAACATAAAACCGGATTGTTGACGTAATCAGTTGAATCAGAAGAAGACGAAAAGAAATACTTCATTGCTTCATTGGTTAAACCAAGGAAATGATATAACTCCACCTCAAAGTGTGGAGGCGGAAATAATTTAATTGGTTAAAAGCATGGACGCCCCATGTCCGTCATGCACCCACTAAGAGAATCTGTGACATGCATAAAAATAGGGTTTTCAAGGGCCAAAAATCACTTACACGCTCCCACTCTCGACGCCCGGGAGCGGAGTCGTCACATGCACCACTCTCGACGCCCGGGAGCGGAGTCGTCACATGCACCACTCTCGACGCCCGGGAGCGGAGTCGTCACATGCACCACTCTCGACGCCCGGGAGCGGAGTCGTCACATGCACCACTCTCGACGCCCGGGAGCGGAGTCGTCACATGCACCACTCTCGACGCCCGGGAGCGGAGTCGTCACATGCACCACTCTCGACGCCCGGGAGCGGAGTCGTCACATGCACCTCTCGACGCCCGGGCTCGTCCATCACCTCTCGACGCCCGGGAGCGGAGTCGTCACATGCACCACTCTCGACGCCCGGGAGCGGAGTCGTCACATGCACCACTCTCGACGCCCGGGAGCGGAGTCGTCACATGCACCACTCTCGACGCCCGGGAGCGGAGTCGTCACATGCACCACTCTCGACGCCCGGGAGCGGAGTCGTCACATGCACCACTCCGCCCGGGAGCGGTCGACGCCCACCCTCGGGACGCCCGGGAGCGGTGATTTTCCCGCACTCGCTCGAGACGTGGGACCAGTCGAGATGTAACGACAAAGAGACAGATGATTCTCACTAAAGATGTAAAAAAACGTAAAAGCTAGCCACCGCCTGACCGAAATGCTAGATGTAAAAAAAAAACAAAAAAAAACAAAGAACCGAGAATGAGTTAAAGACAGATTCAGTTGAGTTGCTACCCTGAGCTAAGGATGACCAAGCGAATTTACCGCCGCCGCCACAATGACCACTCTTCGGCAGTTTCCGTAAAGCTTCGGTGGAAAGCTTGAATAGGACATTTTGAATCGTCACAACTGAAAACTCCGATTGGAGTGATAAACGTTACCAACCGAGAACTTGAATTAATGCTGAGAAGACAAACATTCTTAAATGAAAACTTTCGCTCCGTTGTAAGGATAAGAAATTGACGTTTGTTATATTATATTCATTTTTTTTTTTGTATATAATGACGTTTTATCGCAACTCTTTCAGACGTTCTTCAATTTACTTTTGGTGCCGTTCTTATTAGCCCAATTGTGCACGCGCGTCCGTTGTGGTTAACGTAGTAAAGAGACAGCTAGCAAGATTTCAACATGCCTTTCTCATGATCAAAGTTCACAGCGTGGGTGAGGAACAACACCTTTGTAATAGACGATTTACAGACCAGCTACTATGTCGAAGCCATCACAACTAGCAACCTGAGAGCGTTGTCACATTCATTTACTTTATCAAAGAGATATTTAAAGAAAAAACATTTTTTAATCATTTCACCCCAAGCAAGGCATTCTACTGCCACTATAGCGCAGGGGGGGTTACATAGGGGAAGTTGCTGAGAAAGCGATTAGATATAGTAAATGTCAGAAGGAGGGTGATAGACGAGTAAGGAGGTACATAGGAAGAGTGTTTGAGAGAATGGGTGCGAGTTAATGCGTTAGGAGGTGTCTATTGGCATTGCTTTTAAACTCCTGGAGATTGTAGCTGTCCAGGAAGCAATATGTGGATGGGAATTCCACAGGCGGGAAGTGAGAGAAAAGAAGCTGTGGGGTAGAATTTGCGGTTACATATTATCGGTTTCACTGTGAAAGGGTGGGACCTAGTTGCTAATCTAGTATCTCGTGCAAATTTCTAAGTATTATTGGAGACAACGCCATACCGCAATTTAAAGTTCAGATTTGCTAACTTCAAATTTAACAACACCAGAAGAAGAGAACGCCAGTTGAGGATCAGAGTCATTAACACTAGTCAGACAGACTGTTCTTACTGCAGGGTGAGGAAACCAAAATGACTCTCTAATCGTATACACAGGTTGTTGCAGCAAATTCCGACACTTGACAAAAAGAAAGCAAAATAGGCAATAAAACAAAATAGGCAATAAAAACAAAAGTTGTATATGCAGAGACCCAAGAGTGTATTTAGCAACAGTTATAGTTCATACTACGTTATTTTTCCGTGTACTCGCCGGCGGCGGCGACGACCATCTCATGGCGGGTGCGAAATGAGTCACAGGCTTTGGTGACCATGTCCTTGTCCATGGCGGTGAACGCCTCCACGATGGCAACTTTCAGAGAGTCGACCGTGTTGTGGGCGTGCATGTTGGTTTTGGCCTCGATCACGCCCTAGAAGAAATAGTCAAGGAGGTTGCAGTCAGGTGAGGGGGCGGCGACAAATTTGGCGACCAGTCGTCTGGGCCTAGTGTGCAGGAGCGGAGTCCTGCTGGATGACGGAGGGGCGTCTAGCGGCGATCTCGCCCATCCAAGGTTTCACCACTCTCCTGAGCATCTTCTGGTAGAGCTTTCTCGAGCCTTTTTGAAAGAATACTGGGGTTCTTCTCTGATCGAAAGAATTTCATCCAGGACCAGACGAGCAACAGGCAGAACGACAAGTGGATCTGCAAAGACATCGAAGAGATTCCCATCGTGAAGCATACGGAGTTTTCTTCCTTCCTCCCTCATCGTCTTTGGTGTCATCTCCAGTGAGGGGGCGTCATGTCTCCGTTCTTCTTTCAAAAGGCCTTAGAGTCACCGCTGAAAAAAATTGATTAGTTAATGATTTTGCAGAAAAGACTCCTAGTATTTAACCTATAGCTGGTGGAGAAGAGATGTATTCACACCTTTACCAAAGTTGTTTACGCTTAAGTTAATTTTCTAAACATATAGTTTTAAATATAAGAGACAATGAATGTCTTATATTTAACCATGAGCCGTTCTATTTTGGCCTGAATTTCAGGTGAAAACAAAGACGAAAGTTCTCCAACATTTGTATAATTTTTTATTAAGTTGGTTCTATGCTTTCGGCTCACACAAGCCATCTTCAGAGAGGTTACAAAGGCGTTAACGTAAAAACATCCACCATCAGGGACGATTTTATCTTGGGTTGACATAAAACTTTGATAAGCAACGATAACAGTTACCAAAAATAGCAAACGCAGTTCGTAAATTTGTAATGCGGTTCTATGACGTCACACCGCGTGAGAACTCGAAATGATAACAGTACCATATATTTAAATGCAATGTAATGTGTTATGACCAGATTTAAACGTGATTTTATTAAGTGTGGGTTGCTTGGATTTAAAGTTTGCAAGTAGACTTCCATATTTTTAGCTCAAAATTATTAATTATGTCTATA
This sequence comes from Ascarosepion bandense, assembly GCA_037127315.1. Taxonomy (NCBI): domain Eukaryota; kingdom Metazoa; phylum Mollusca; class Cephalopoda; order Sepiida; family Sepiidae; genus Ascarosepion; species Ascarosepion bandense. The sequence goes on along the minus strand of JBBBDQ010002276.1, from coordinate 322,141 downwards.
ACTACCGTATAGATTACCCACCCTTCTAACCATTATACGATAAGCTACCAATGACCCCCAAACACTCCTATCATGAAATGAAGTAATAGTCTGAAAAAATTATAAAATATCGTATCTATAAGTAACATAATTTTTTTTTAATTATGTCGTTAAGTACTTATGGTTTTATAATCAATGAAAAATGTTAAGCTGAAGAATATTTGCACAATAATAATACGTTTTCAGTTTGTGTATATTTAGTAAATGTCTTTACGTGTCACTAAACTGTCATTCTTCTTCTTCTAAGTGCCGTTTCTCTTTAGGACGTACGCGATCATAGACTTCCACGGTGGCTCTTAGCAAGCTTTCTCCCGTTACCCAACACAAACAGCGCTCTGCCATCCAACTGCTTATCCCTGTCAAATATGTTATCTGCTGATTACCCTTGTCTTTCTTTCCCTATCTCATCATAGAGTATCAGATTCTCCAAGTCCTACTTCATCATTCAGTCAGTTAAGTGCCATAAGTGATACACTCTTGGGCGATCATGTCTTGAAAGAGACATGACTGACTGGGCAGAAGATTTTCTATCCTGTTCTTTAAACTAGCTGAAGGGAGAATATATAGATTTTGTTAGTAATTAGTTGGGGATCAGTTTATTACTTCATAACAATAGAAAACCGATCCCCCACTTTATGCCCAGTATAGTTTTACTTATGTTTCCAACTATTATCTTCAGTCAGTCGCTATGCCATACGTGATACACGCTTGGGCGATCATGTCTCGAAAGAGACATGACTGACTGGGCAGAAGATTTTCTATCCGTTCTTTAAACTATAGCTGAAGGAGAAGAGACAGATTTATTAGTAATTAGTTGGGGATCAGTTTATTACTTCTCATAACAATAGAAAACCGATCCCCCACTTTATGCCCAGTAGAAGCTTTACTTATGTTTCCAACTATTATCTTCAGTCAGTCAGTTAAGTGCCATACGATACACGCTTAAGCGATCATGCTTCAAGAGACATGACTGATCAAAGGCAGCGACTTTTCTATCCCACCTTTCAAACTATAGCTAAAGGGAGAAGAGACAAATTTATTATAATTAGTGGGGGATCTGTTTATTACTCATAACAATAGAAAACCGATCCCCCACTTTATGCCCAGTAGAGTTTTCTCTTTTACTTATGTTTCCAACTATTATCTTCAGTCAGTCAGTTAAGTAAAGCGTATACGTGGACACACAAGTTAGCGATCATGTCTCGAAAGAGACATGACTGACTGGGCAGAAGATTTTTCTTATCCCGTTCTTCAAACTATAGCTGAAGGGAGAAGAGACAAATTTATTAGTAATTAGTGGGGGATCTGTTTATTACTTCATAACAATAGAAAACCGATCCCCCACTTTATGCCCAGTAGAAGCTTTACTTATGTTTCCAAATTCATTATCTTCAGTCAGTCAAAGGCGCTACATGTGATACACGCTTGGGCGATCATGTCTCGAAAGAGACATGACTGACTGGGCAGAAGATTTTTCTATCCCGTTCTTCAAACTATAGCTGAAGGAGAAGAGACAAATTTATTAGTAATTAGTGGGGGATCTGTTTATTACTTCACAACAATAGAAAACCGATCCCCCCACTTTATGCCCAGTAGAAGCTTTACTTATGTTTCCAACTATTATTCTAGTCAGTCAGTTAAGTGCCATACGATATTATCAAGCATGATCATGTCTCGAAAGAGACATGACTGACTGGGCAGAAGATTTTCTATCCCGTTCTTCAAACTATAGCTGAAGGGAGAAGAGACAAATTTATTAGTACTAGGGGATCTGTTTATTACTTCATAACAATAGAAAACCGATCCCCCACTTTATGCCCAGTAGAAGCTTTACTTATGTTTCCAACTATTATCTTCAGTCAGTCAGTTAAGTGCCATACGTGATACAGGCATTGGGCGATCATGTCTCGAAAGAGACATGACTGACTGGGCAGAAGATTTTCTATCCCGTTCTTCAAACTATAGCTGAAGGGAGAAGAGACAAATTTATTAGTAATTAGTGGGGGATCTGTTTATTACTTCATAACAATAGAAAACCGATCCCCCACTTTATGCCCAGTACAAGCTTTACTTATGTTTCCAACTATTATCTTCAGTCAGTCAGTTAAGTGCCATACGTGATACACGCTTGGGCGATCATGTCTCGAAAGAGACATGACTGACTGGGCAGAAGATTTTCTATCCTGTTCTTTAAACTATAGCTGAAGGGAGAAGAGACGGATTTATTAGTAATTAGTAGGGGATCAGTTTATTACTTCATAACAATAGAAAACCGATCCCCCACTTTATGCCCAGTAGAAGCTTTACTTATGTTTCCAACTATTATCTTCAGTCAGTCAGTTAAGTGCCATACGTGATACACGCTTGGGCGATCATGTCTCGAAAGAGACATGACTGACTGGGCAGAAGATTATCCCGAAGTTGCTTTCTGTGGTAGACTGGTTGCCGACCAAGGCTATAGAATCCAATCTGTCCTGTTATTTAACCCATAACTGGAAGGAATAGACGGATTAATACCTTTTCCATGGGTAATTGTGCGTAAGTGAAGGCAATGAATTCAGCTGGAATTCGAACTCGGCTCCCCGATTTCTCGCTCCGAGCCGATATCCACTGGACCAATGTCCTAAAATCTTTAGCTGTCTTTTCTTGATACTCAGTATTAATTTCTTTTTCGTTTCCATCCTTTTGAAAACCTCATCATTGCTCACATGCCCGATCCATGATATCCGCAGCATCCTTCTGTGAAAGCACATTTCATATGCTTCAAGTTTTTCCTTCGCTTTTTATGAGACTGTCCAGCATTCCCTGCCATATTGAACAAACATCACATAGCAATCCAGTACTCTTTTTTGTTTCTAACGAAATTTTCTTGTCTCTTAATACTTTACTCAGCTTCTGCAATGCGTCTTTCGCCATTCCAATTCACCTTCTAATCTCAGTGTCACATTTTCCGTCTTCTGTTATAACATTTCCCAAATACTTAAATTTTTGTACCTGCGTTGATTTTTAGTATCCCCAACCTGTAAGTTACATTTTACGCTCCTTTGTTTGTTGACGACCACACATTCTCTTGTAGTTAATTTGTAGCCCTTTCTTTCGGCTTTTTAGAAGGTCTTTTTCTGGGGGTCTTCTTGATCTTTCTTTCTGTGTCTGCTATGAGCACTGTATCATTTGCGTATCTTATGTTGTTCAGATTGTGCCCGCCAATGACTAATCCTTGCATAACATCAAGGGTCCTCAAAATCTTGCTGTACTTCCATTGCTATCATAAAATCGCGTACTTATTTATCTCATTGTCCGCCTGAGTTAAATGGCGCTTCGGTCAGTTTTTACACTTACGGTATAAAATTTTCAACGCGATGTGTGGTGTAGCATTAATAGAATATTAAATCTGTGTTACTATTTTATTATTTTATATTAACTAGCAGAATAGCCCGGCGTTGCTCGGGTGTAATGAAATCTTTAAAACTAATCCATAGTCCTGCAGCTAAAGAATATTTGAAATAATAAAACAATTGCGATAATTTACTAATCGCACCAAATAATTGCGACAATTTAACATTCGCACCAAATATATATATATATATATATACTAGCAGTATAGCCCGGCATTGCTCGGGTGTAATGAAAGCTTTAAAACTAATCCATGGTCCTGGAGCTCAGACTCTTGTTACGTTGGCACGAAAGACTAAAAAGCAATAGTTGTTTCCAGTTTAAGCGAAACCGGAGACTGAAAGAAAAATGAATGGATGTAAGTCAAATTTTGATTTCCTCGTATCGATATCAAATAAGTTTTTCTTATTATAGCACTAGCAGTATAGCCCGGCGTTGCTCGGGTGTAATGAAAGCTTTTAAAGCTAATCCATGGTCCTGGAGCTCAGACTCTTTGGACGTTGGCACGAAAGACTAAAAAGCAATAGTTGTTTCCAGTTAAAGTGAAACCGTAGACTGAAAAAAAATGAATGAATGTAAGTCAAATTTACATTTCCTGGTTTCGATATCAATTAAGTTTTCCGTCGCAAACTGAATTTCGAAGGCTAGATAAATCCTCTGAGTAAATGGTATCATGGCTGAGACTAAGAACTATAATTATACCAAACCTGAAGCAAAAACTAAAAAAAGGGGTAAAAAAAATACAGACATACAGGCAGATAAACAGACACACACACAAACATCTAGCTTTTTATATATATATATACCGGAAATCAAAATTTGACTTACATCCATTTAATTTTCTTTCAGTCTACGGTTTCACTTTCACTGGAAACAACTATTGCTTTTTAGTCTTTCGTGCCAACGTCCAAAGAGTCTGAGCTTCAGGACCATGGATTAGTTTTAAAGCTTTCATTACACCCGAGCAACGCCAGGCTATACTGCTTGTCAATGCTAAAATAGTTAGTAAAATAGTTAGGCATTTCACAAACCCTCACAAAGCGAGCGGAGAGGACGGAATCCCAATCATAGTCTTAAAGAAATGTGCCCCCGAACTTTCCTCTGTACTTTCTAAGCTCTACAACTCCTACTTATATGCTTCCTGCTTTCCTGCCTGTTGGAAATCTTCCTCTGTAATTCCTATATTTAAAAACACTGGAGAACCCTCGGACCCCGCAAATTACCGACCTATCAGTTTTCTTCCGATCTTTAGCAAAGTGTTCGAAGCCATTATCAACGCTGAGGTCGTTCAGCATCTCACGGCTCACGGGCTCCTCTCAGACAAACAATATGGCTTCCGCTTCACCAGGTCCACTGCTGATATGCTAACGACCATAACCGAGTACATATATCAGGCACTCGATAGGAATGGTGAAGCCCGAACCGTTGCCTTGGATATCTCTAAAGCGTTCGACAGAGTTTGGCATGCTGGCCTTCTATGTAAACTGCGGAGCTATGGTATAGCTGGACAATTGTTTGAACTAATCCAGTCATTCCTATCTAACCGCACATTGAAAGTGGTATTAAACGGACATGCCTCCCAGAACTACCATACGAACGCGGGTGTCCCTCAAAGCTCTATCCTAGGTCCTACGCTCTTTCTGATCTACATTAATGATCTCCCTGATAACATAAGATCCCAAGTAGGTATGTACGCCGATGACACCACAGTTTATTCTTGCCTCGACCAAAAATCTGGTGCGGGCGACAAAGCTAACCTTGCAGCCGAGCTTGGAAAGGACCTCCAATCCGTAGTGGATTGGGGTAAGAAATGGATCGTAAATTATAATGCTTCTAAAACGAAGCTACTATCAATTAACCATCATAGATAATCGCACCTACCTCCCATTAGCATGGACCATGCTTGCCTCCCTGAGAGTAAAACACTGCGCCTCCTTGGTCTCACACTTTCAGCGAACCTCAAGTGGAATGACTATATCGAATCCATTGCTAAATCTGCTGCTATGAAAGTCGGTTCTCTGTGCAGGGCCCGGAGGTTTTTGCCATCTGAATCTATCCTGCACATTTATAAATCTACCATCCGCCCGTATACTGTTGCCATATCTGGTCGGGTGCCCCTGCTATTCTCCTTGGGCTTCTAGACAAGGTACAGCGGAGGGTCTGTAATGTGATCGATACCGACTTAGCAGACCGCCCTCAGTCTCTCTCTCACCGGCGTGACGTGGCTTCCCTGTGTCTCTTCTATAAATACTTTCACGGCTTCTGCTCCGATGAACTTAGATCACTGGTGCTCCCTAGGTTCGAATTTGCACGAGATACTAGATTAGCAACTAGATCCTATTCTTTCACAGTGAAACCGATAAAATGCAACCGCAACTTCTACTCCAACATTTTCTTTTCTCGCACTTCCCGACTGTGGAATTCCCTTCCACATGACTGCTTCCCCGACGGCTACAATCTCCAGGAGTTTAACTGTAAGGTCAATAGACACCTAACAAACTAACTTCCATTCTTTCAAACACTCTTTCCACCCACCCAACTACCTATCACCCCCCTTCCGACATTTCCTATATCTAACAACTCTTCCTATTTACCTCCCCCAGTGGCAGTGGAATGCCTTGCTTGGGGTGAAATGATTAAAAAAACATCACTAACTTCTCTATGACAAATAATATGGCTTCGTTTCACCAGGTCTGCCGATTATGGGCTAACGACCATCACTTAATATATATACCAAGCTCTTGATAAAAATGACTAAGCTTGGTATCTCGAAAGCGCTTGACAGGGTTAGGCAAGCGTGTCTTCTGTGCAATCTTCAGTGCTACAGTATTTCCGGAATTTTTAGTATGGTATACTAGTAAAATAGATAATATCTCTTAGGTTCATACAACCATAGACAAAAACGTCATAATTCGATGTAATTTTAAAAATTGCACGTTCAAAAATTCCCTGCCACATGAGCGTTCAAAAAAAAAAAAAAAAGAAAAAAAAAAATCAAAAACGGTAAAATCGGTTATTGCAAATCACCTAATGACACCACTCATGGTAGAAACGTAGGTCGCATAATAACTCGTTTACATATGGATTTAATTCAAAAGGTCTACAATATAATTGTATTGAACACTTTAATATAAATGTGCACAGGTCTAATCTTATGACCAGAAACTAAGTAATAAATATCAATACACACACACAATATATATATATATATATATATATATATATATATATATGAAATGAATTTTTTGAACATTATTTTTTATCGATGCTCGTATTTAAGTAGATATTGTGTTTTTAATGAAACAGTATTATATATTTATTTCTACCGGCCTGATTATTTACGATAAATTTTTATTACGAAAATGTGTGCCATATATATATATATATATATATATATATATATATCGGGGTCGCAAGTTCGAATCCTGCCGAATGGCACACATTTTGTAATAAAAATTTATCGCAAATTAAAGTAGATATGGCACACATTATCGTAATAAAAATTTGTCGAAAATAATAAGGCCGGTAGATATAAATATATAATACTGTTTCACATATATATATATATATATATATATATATATATATAACGGAGATTAACGAATTTTAACGAAACAACCGACAATTTGAAATGAATTGTTTGAACGTTATTTTTTTTATCGATACTCGTATTTAAGTAGATATTGTGTTTTTAGTGAAACAGTATTATATATTTATTTCTACCGGCCTGATTATTTACGATAAGAAATAAATATATAATACTGTTTCATTAAAAACACAATATCTACTTAAATACGAGTATCGATAAAAAAATAATGTTCAAACAATTAATTTCAAATTGTCGGTTGCTTATAACCAAGTTTCGTTAAAATTCGTTGATTTCCGTAATATATATATAATAGTGAGAATGAAAGTGAATGGAACAAGCTATCATACTGATTGTTCGTGTATGGTACATAGTTTAAGGATCCAAATTTTTGAGTCGTAAGAATTTCTCCGTTTTTCTCCAGATTGAAATCATTTGACACGCCGGAAGTAAAGGAAATTTATGACCTGCTAACTGCTATCTCAAGTGTAAATGTACTTCACCGTGAATTTATAAAAACACAGAAATGATATCTTTGTTAAAACACACATTTCTCATAGACTTGAATAATAATGGCATTAAAAGTTAAAGAAAACAAAGCTTATCGGTATTTAGGTAGAAATAGAAACTGAATTCTCAAACAGTCAGAGCAATTCCCCATTTCCTGTAAAATCGTAATAAACAAATCAAAGGAAGAAGCGTTAAAGAAAATAAAAAATGAAATAAATACAAAAAAAAAAAAAATACAAACAAATGGTCTTTTACTTCTAATCATTAAAGAAGGAAATGAGCCGGAATATGCAGTGCATTTGTTTGATACGAATTCTTGCTCAATAAAAGGAGCGGTTTTATTGGTAATGTCGAATGGTTAACACCTGGCCTTTAGTCTTTGATATGCAGCGAGACTGTGGAGATAAATTGTCGATAAGGTTATCATAATTTAGAGAAATTTCTACTTATATACACATGTGTGTTTGAATTCTTGAAACGTTTTTTCTATAATCAAATCCCGAGTAAGTTAATTCTGTTCAGTTCGCTTATTTTCAAACAGGTAAAAAGAAAAACAGTTAAATTCACACATATATATATATATATATATATATATATATATGTGTGTGTGTGTGTGTGTATCTATACACTACCAGCATTGCCCGACGTTGCTCGGGTGTAATGAAAGCTTTTAAAACTAATCCATGGTTCTGGAGCTCAGACTCTTTGGACCTTGGCACGAAAGACTAAAAAGCAATAGTTGTTTCCAGTTAAAGCAAGACCGCAGACTGAAAGAAAAACGAATCAATGTAAGACAAATTTTGAATTCCTGGTATCGATATCAAATTAGTTTTTTTCGTCGTAAACTAAATTTGAAGGCTAAATAAGTCCACTGAGTAAATCGTATCATGGCTGAGACCAAGAACTACAATGACACCTACTTTGAGCCAAACCCGAAGCAAAAACTAAAATAAAAGGCTGAAAAAATACAGACAGAGTCAGATAAACAAATACACAAACATCTATATATATATAAAATCAATTTTCTGCACTATTGTAAGAACTGCAACGTTGAAACATCTGAATATCGTTTTTTAAGTCTTTGTCTAAGAGTGTACCAAATTTGATTAAAATCGGACCACTCCTATAAACCGATTTTTTCGATTATCGATTTCAATATTTATCGGGGGTACCTCGACACAAAATCTAGCTAAGAACCCTCGCAGACGATTATAGTACAACTGTGTAAGTTTTAAAGAAAATCGGTTCAGCTGTTTCGGAGTCTATAGGTAACGGATACACAAGATATATACATATATATAAAGAGAGAGAGAGTAAACATTTCTTTTAATCAAAAACATTTGGACAACACTTGACGTTATTCGCAATTATTGTTATCAACTTTGTTGCCATTTGTACAACGTTTCGGCCTTTGTACGCTCCGGCTTGCTTCAGTGGCTAAAGATTTCGGACGGAACTCTTTATTACAATCACTGGTTCGAAATTCCTAGCACCTGAAAAAGATCATGGGCCGCACAACGGCCGAAACGTCGTACAAATTGCAGCAAAGATAAAAACAATAGAGTGAATATTGTAAATACTACCTCATCTCATAATTATAGACATTTCGACAACGTGTCATAGGTTTGCCAATAGAAAACGAAACCCTACTTGCACGTTTCAAAAATGGAAAAATCAGTCATTATAAATCGCCTGAAGATACGGAACAACTCGTTTCCATATATATATATAGTGTATCGAGGCAGCAAATAATTTTCTAAACATATGCTGTTAAATATAAGAGACAATGAATGTCTATTATATTTAATCATGTTTAATCATACCTATAAGTTTGTTTTTCAGAGAAATGTTGGTAATATCAGACAGATTTTGATCAACAATACAATTACTCATACACACAGTAAGAGAAACCTGCAGATATTGGAGGACATGTACATCAAATCTACAACCAACACTCAATAAAATCACGTTTAAATCCGGACATAACATATTACATTGCATTTGACTACATGGTTTTGTTGTCATTTCGCGCTATCCCGCGGTGTGACGTCATAAAACCGCATTGCAAATCTGAGAACTGCGTATATTAATTTTGGTAACTATTGCCGTTGCCAAGAGTAGTTTTATGTCAACACAAAATAAAATCGTTGGTGATGGTGGATGTTATTGTATTTCAGTCTAAATAACCTCTCTGAAGATGGCTCATGTGAGCCTAAAGCTTAGAAGCAAATCAATAAAAAATTATCCAAATTTTGGAGAATGTTTGTTTTTATTTTCAACTGAAATTAAAGCCAAAATAGGACGTTTAGAACGGCTCATGATTAAATATAATAGACATTCATTGTCTGTCATATTTAACAGCATATGTTTAGTGTATATATATATATATATATATATATTGTATCGAAGCAACAGATAATTTTGTAAGCATATATTGTTAAATATAAGAGACAATGAATGTTTATTATGTTTAATCATGAGCCGTTCTAAACATCGTATTTTGCTTTAATTTCATCTTAAACAAAGCTTAGAACTAACTTAAAAAATATCCAAATATTGGAGAATTTTTGTCTATTTTCACCTGAAATTAAAGCCAAAATACGATGTTTAGAACGGCTTATGATGAAACATAATAGTCATTCATTGTCTCTTATATTTAACAGCATATGTTTAGAAAAATATCTATCTATCTATATATATATATATATATACACTGAAATTAATAAAGTAAGCTTCATACTTAAAGGCATTTGTAGATGTTTACAAAAGATGGAATAAAAAATAAGAAACAAAACGACCGACCGGTTTCTATCCCATACTTCAGCTGGGTATGACTGGGACTTATTTTAATTCAATATTCACATTTAAAGTGTAAAAGATGAAAACGAATACAATAGTATGCCAGATAGTAAGGGGGAGAAAAAAGTGTTGGAGGGGCACAGGCAGGCACTAAAGGGTGATGATATGGAATCCAACTATACATTCTTTTTGTCTACAAAGAGACGGGGTCCTGGATTTTATGTATATTGACTCCAGTGCCTGCTGATGAAATGCAGAGTGTGAACCAGACAATACAGTGAACTGGTCCACACTGAAGCTATTTTCACAATTTCTACTGCTTATGAGCTGATGAGCACCTCATAAGCAGTAGAAATTGTGTGAATGGCTTGTCAGCTTTCATATTTTAAATGTGAATATTGAATTAAAATAAATCCCAGTAATACCCTGATGAAATCATAAATTACATAATTAAACGAAATCCCAAGAAGACAGAAATGCATGAAAAATTCAGGTTTTATAAGTCCGAGGAAAATGACCAACAATACAATTTACCTGTAATTTAAGGCATACAACTTCGTTCAAAATATAATTAGTATGATGCCACAGAATTGTGTTTAGAATATGTATATTTCTGTAACAAACGACCCATAGATGTTTTGATGTACCGATAAGCACGATAAACCAAACGACTGGAAAAACTACAAATAAAACATAGCCGAATCTGGTTATTATGTCCACACAAACGTGTATATGCACAAAAGCTGAGCATCATCTACCATGTATTTAGCTGCGAAAGTGGAATAACAAATGCCGTTTATATTACTTCAAAGCTCACAAGAAAATTAACTTTCGGTATTAAATAACCCAAAATGTGTTGATATGTCGAGAAAAAAAAAATCAAAAACTATAAATTAATCAAGTATATCAAACAAAATTATATTTTTAAAAATTGTGAAAAATTTTAATAAAAATAAAATTTCTATTTTTAGAACTGCATTAACTCATGGAGAGTGTAGTCAGTGTGCTCTCTAATTTTAAAAATGGCTACGAACCACCCCGTTTATTTTGTCACACTTGTTTATTACATATTAACAAGTGTATCTTCTCCGTCAAAAATGACGGCAAAATATTTGAAAGCATTATTAGGTGTTTTCTCACAGGTTAGACTGATTTCTGACTTATTTTTAACTGAATGTTAAAATTTAAACTAATGTTGAGAATTTATGCGAAAAAAAAAAAAATTCAAAAATTATTTTTAAAATAAATTTAGTTTTTACTAAAAAAAAAAAATTCTGTTTTAAAGTTAGTGGAGAATTTCAAAGACAAAATTCTTCTGAGTTAAAAAATATTAACATTTATTCATCCAGTATTGTGAATAAAGTACACTAAATGTGTTGTAAGAATTTTAAGCTGTTTCCTTACACGATACACCCCACCTAGCGTGACACGAGGGAATACACACACACACACATATATATATATATATATATATATATATTTTCTTAACATATACTGTTAAATATAAGAAACAATGTTTATTCTTACTCATGAGTCGTTCTAAACATCGTATTTTGGCTTTAATTTCAAGTCAAAATAGAGAAAACTTTTCCAATATTTGGATATTTTTTATTAAGTTGGTTCCAAGCTTTCGGCTCACACGAGCCATCTTCAGAGAGGTTACAAGGACGTTAACATAAAAACATCCACCATCAAATATATATATATATATATATATATATATATATATATATATATAACGTTCTTTATTATAATACAGAGGATAAAGAAAACTCACTTTTCGACGACATATCTGTGTGTGTAAAACATATACTCAATTATGATCTCAGATTAAGGACAGGATGGTTAAATAAAAGGAAGACAAGAGAAAATCTTATAATCTCCACTTTCCTACACGCCTGTGAGACCGGAGGATATTCTACTGGAGACATCTGCAAATCTGAGAGATTCCATCAAATAAAACTTGGTCAAATATTGCGGAACACGTGACAGGACTGGATCACGAAAAACGAAGTTTCTTTCATGCAAAGATGGAGAGCCTAAGTACCATCATGATTCGCAACCAATGGGCCGGCCACTTTGCCCGATCGACAGACCCGATCCGGTATTTATACAGAAAGGAATGCAAGGATCGCAACGAGACACAAACAATTACACCAACAGCAGATCTTTTAAAACCCTTGTTTTCCATCCATTAATTTAGGCATATTTTTGGTCAAACCAGCCAAAATATAACACGAAGCTCTAGTAAAATCAATACTACAGATCATTCAATATTCGTCAATTTGTTAAAAAAAAAACGATAGTTTAGTAAAGTAAATAAGGCTTCTGCTCAGATGAACTTAGCTCCCTGGTGCCCCCTATACATGAACCTACTCGAGCCACAAAATTAGCAACTAGGTCCCAACCTTTTACTGGGAAACAAACAACATGTAAACTCAAATTCTACTCCAACAGTTTCTTTTCTCGCACTTGGAATTCCGTTCCATTTAATTATTTCCTTGCCAAGAATTTTCATGTAAAGTCAATAGTCATCTATCTCACTAACTTGCAACCTCTCTGTCTCTCTTATGCTCCTTTCTTCGTCCACCCCGCTCTCATCAGTATTCTCATCCTTCTCCCACCCTCTTCCTGAAACCCCCTATAACCTGTCACTATCATAACTTACCTCCTATGTAACCCCCTGCTCAACAGTGGTAGTAAAATGCCTGGTTTTGGGCGACATGATTATAAAAAAGAAAAGTTATCACTTGTTAAAAATGCTACCGTAAATAGTGGCCTATAATATGCTTGTTTTGAAGATTATTTACTAATAATATTTATTTATTAACTTGAGTATAGTGCAAAATTACTCGATCAGTTTTAATCGCAAAAATCAGGGAGTTGCACTATGCACAGGTAATTCTTTGAATACGTTAAAATTTGCGCTTTTTCGGTGACCTGTTACTAGAAGGGGTAAATTTCATATAAAAAATTACAGGAGAGCACTGTGCATATCGGATTATATATGAGTATATGATCAAGTATAATGCAAGTTTTTGTGATAAGTTTTTTTATGCAAAATTTGCATTCTAAACAGGTAATTTTTTTTAAAGTTTAAAAATCATGCGTATCCGGTAAGAGTAATACAATACAAATGTAGTTTTCTTCTAAAATGATTTAAATTCGTCCCCCAAATTTCAGGGTTCACACTAAGTATGAAGTATATAGGAAAAATGCATTTTTGACCACGGATTATAATCTGCGAAATTTTTTTTTAAATTTCAATTTCTTTTTGGATAATCATATCGCCCCATGCAAGGCATTTTATTGCAACTGTTTTTCAGGGAGTTACATAAGAGGAATGTTATGAGAAAGAGTGACAGGTTATAGGGGGCGTCAGGAAGTGGGTAAGAAAAGGATGTGAATAGTGGAGTGGACGGAGAAAAGGGCATTAGAGAGAGGATGCAGGTTAGTGAGATAGGAGATGACTTTACATTTAAATTCTTGGAGATTGTAGCTGTCGAGGAAGCAAGTAAATGGAAAGGAATTCAACAGGCGGGAAGTGCGAGAAAAGAAGCTGATGAAGTAGAATCTGAGTTTACAATTTATTGGTTTCGCAGTAAGAGGGTGGGACCTAGTTGCTAGTCTTGTGGCTCGAGTAAATTCCTACACAGTGAGCACCAGTGAGCTAAGTTCATCGGAGCAGAAACCGTGAAAGTATTTCTAGAAGTGACACAGGGAAGCCACATTGCGCCGGCGATAAAGTGACAGTATCTGAGCGGCCATGTCGGGATCTATCCCATTACAGATTCTCCGTTGGATTTTGTCAGGGATACACAGGTGGATAGCAGGTGCACCCGACCAGATGTGACAGCAGTATTCAATGCACGGGGAGATGCTAAGTCAGGTTCGATCACATAACAGATTCTCCGTTGGATTTTGTCAAGAACCCCTAGATGGATAGCAGGAGCACCCAACCAGATATGGCAGCAGTATTCAGTGCACGGTCGGGTGGGAGATTTATATATGTGCAGGATTGTTTCAGGCGGAAAAAACTTCTCGGCTCTAAACAGAGAATCGACTTTCTTAGCAGCGGATTTAGCTATGGATTCTATATAGTCATTCCACTTGAGGTCTGTAATTTAATAATTACAATAGACATAGCTAAAATCATATAATCTGCAAAGCAACATTTGTTAATTAATAATTATTCAAAGTTTAATGTGACTGGTTAATCAATTTTTGAAAAAGTCCTTTGTTATAAACCAAAGCAGCAAAGAATCTCAAATTAGCTGAAATTAAATATTTACAATAAATTTAATCTTCTCGCACTTCGCTAATATGCATAGTTTTTCCTTTAATAAAGAAATTAAAAAAAAAAAATTTCTCCATTTTCTGCCTTCTTTTCATGAATGATGCAAATATCGGACCGGAACACATTTAATCCTAGCTGATTTGCATTTCAAAAGCTTTTGCAGTTAATATTACCATAGTGAGAACATTTGAGGAATACTGGAATTTTGGAAGAAATACTAGGGTAAATAAAAAAAAAAAGACTATTTCCATTCAACACTTTCATGTGTCACTTATTTCAACATTGATCACCTCCGTCAATGTCAGTGCACAACTGATATCGTTGAAATAGCTTCCTCATCCTTTCGGAAAAGAAACTTTTCACTTGCTCACGAAGTCACTATTGCTTTTGGGGTACACAACGTTTCAAACATTAAAAGTACCGTATTTACATCATTCGGACTATTGTCCTTATCTTAAGGACACGTGATCCAGTGGTTGTAGACGTTGGTGAGTTCATGTAACTTGACACAAAGAGTTATAAGTTCAATACTAGGCTACAGCAGTGGTGAACAAGTTGCAGAGTTAGAGGGAGATAACTCATGATTCCAATCGAGGCTTTACTCATGGAATGAGGATTATATACCCAAGTGATTAATAAAGTGTTCGGTTCGAAATTTCTAGCACCTGACGAAGGCCTGAGCGCACAACGGCCGAAAGATGGCAACAAAAATGAGAACAATAGTCCGAATAATGTAAATATGACCTCATCTCAGAAATATAGACAAATAGCATGATCTATTATTAAATGTCATACAAATAGCAACAAAAATGAGAACAATAGTCCGAATAATGTAAATATGACCTCATCTCAGAAATATAGACAAATAGCATGATCTATTATTAAATGTCATACAAATAACAACAAAAATGAGAACAATAGTCCGAATAATGTAAATATGACCTCATCTCAGAAATATAGACAAATAGCATGATCTATTATTAAATGTCATACAAATAGCAACAAAAATGAGAACAATAGTCCGAATAATGTAAATATGACCTTATCTCAGAAATATAGACAAATAGCATGATCTATTATTAAATGTCATACAAATAGCAACAAAAATGAGAACAATAGCCCGAATAATGTAAATATGACCTCATCTCAGAAATATAGACAAATAGCATGATCTATTATTAAATGTCATACAAATAGCAACAAAGACGTGGACAACAGTCCAAAAAAAATGTAATTACTGTAAATACTACCTCATCCCAGATATATAGACAAATAGAATGATCTATTATTAAGAGTCGTACACATGGCAACAAAGATGAGAACAATAGTCTGAATAATGTAAATACTGTAAATACTACCTCTTTTCTGAAACATAGGCAAAAAGAATCATCTATTATTAAACGTCGTACAAATGGCAACAAAGATGAGGACAATAGTCCGAATAATATAAATACTGTAAATAATACCTCAACTTAGAAATATAGAAAATTCACGTAACCATTCATTAAAACTGGTGCATTATATCGCTAGTTTACTGAAGTATCACATTGAAGCGCTGGTTCCTGTACAATAATCGAAGTTAAGCAATATAGAGCCTGGTAAGTACCTAAGTGAGTGAGGAATATCAAGTGCTCTAAGTTAAATTGAGGCGGTAAATGACGAGCCGGAATTGCAAATCGGAGACCTAAGTTCAAATTCTATTCGGCTTCTTTATATCCAATTGCTCTTGTTGAAAATTCCGGCGATGTACTTTCTGTTATGAAAGTAATGCGCTATTTTATTTCTACGTTTATTACTTTCATTACAGGAAGTACATCGCCGGAAGTTTCAGTAAAGGAAGAAAATCGACCAAATATCGACCGAAATTTGTTGTCCTACGCAGTCCGTCATTCTGCAGTTAATTACATGACTTCGAGAGAGTTACGGAAGAGAAAAAGTGCGAGATATAGTTCGTTTTTTTATGGACGTTCATAGCAAAAAAAGGTAGGTTTTTTCAATAGCTAATTGCTGATTTGAGTTCAGCATATACATTTGCACAAAGATAATGCTATTTTGAATAAATTTGAAGGGGGAAAAGCCGTCGGGAGCTAAAACGAAAGTTTACCTAATAGATACAAACAACAACACATTAACTCCCCATATAAATAAAAACAACCAGAAAAAAATTTTTGCACTTTCAACTATAAAATGAGTGCCCTAATCACTACAAAATAGCACTTATACACAACTTAATTAACTGAGCACAAATCAACTCCTCCACAAAAAAGATATTTTAATCTGAACAAAAAAATATTAATCCGATACTCATTAATAATGATTCCCAAAACTCATTGTAGATGAAGAAATAAGTCAGTCAGTTAAGTGCCATACGTGATACACGCTTGGGCGATCATGTCTCGAAAGAGAGATGACTGACTGGGCAGAAGATTATCCCGCAGTAGGTTACCATTGCTTTCTGTGGTAGACTGGTTGCCGACCAAGGCTATAGAACCCAATCTGTCCTGCTATTTAACCAATAACTGGAAGGAAGAGACAGTTTAATACCTTTCCCAAGGGTATTTGCGCGTAAGTGAATAAAATGGACTCAACTGGAATTCGAACTCGGCTCCCCGGCTTCTCGTTCCGAACCGATATCCACTGTACCACAACGCACATCAAATAAGAAATAAGACTATATTTAAAAAACCACAATACAAGTCAAACAAAATATGGTGCTTCCACAAGAGACCCTAAATATATCAAACACTTCTATTGGAACCGGATGCACAGTAACTACAAACAGGATGAGAAAATAAAAAAAATTAATTCGTACTAATATATCTCCCGTTGATCCTAATAAAAAATTTAAATTAATATATTACAAAAGGTACAATACTTTGAATACGTTATATAGACATATATATATATATATATATACCCCGTTACAGACCAGATATTGCTCCTTCAGACTTTCACCTGTTTGGTCACTCGAAAGCGTTCACGAGAGGCACAAAGTTTGAATATGATTTGATTGTCCGCAATAATTCCTCCCCGCCAACTTATGAGTTACGCAAAATCAATATTCAAATGTCGATTGGGAGAGTAACTCCGACAAAATTTTATTTATATATATGTATATATATATATATATATATATATATAGTATTGTAAGAAAGTTATGGAACACGTACGTTTTAAACCCACTGTTCATGCATTTACTTTTATTTTTTATTTCAACCTATCACCAGATGAAGAGCAAACGTAGTCCGAAACGCGGAAAAATTTTTGTGTAGTGATACTATGCTTTTATAAGCCATTGTAACAAATATTACAATATATATATATATATATATATATATATATATATATATATATATATGTTTTATTGAATGACCCCCGTAGAAGTCCTTATACCGAAAAATTCACCTTATTTATTGAATGCCCTCGTAAAAGTCCTTATACCGAAAAATTCACCTTATTTATTGAATGACCCTCGTTGAAGTCCTTATACCGAAAAATTCACCTTATTTATTGAATGCCCTCGTAAAAGTCCTTATACCGAAAAATTCAACTTATTTATTGAATGACCCTCGTAGAAGTCCTTATACCGAAAAATTCACCTTATTTATTGAATGACCATCGTAGAAGTTCTTATACCGGAAAATTCACCTTATTTATTGAATGACCCTCGTAAAAGTCCTTATACCGAAAAATTCACCTTATTTATTGAATGACCCTCGTAGAATTTACATGGATGATAGTTTAATAGTCTACATTTAAAAATTATTAAAAAATAATAGAAGCCCTGATAAGAAGAAAGGAAAATTCAGCACTAATGACTAGAAACACGTCAAACATTTTTTCAGAAAATGAAGTTTAAACATACACAAAAAAGTCAGTTAAGTGCCATACGTAATAACACGCTTTGGGTGATCATGTCTCTAAAGAGACAGGACTGACTGGATAGAAGATTATCCCACAGTAGTTTGCCATTGATTTCTGTGGTAGACTGGTTGCCAGCCAAGTTTATTCTATTTGACTCATAGCTAGAGGGGGAAGAAATGTATTATATTATTAAGTAGTAATTAGTGGGGGATCAATTTATTACTTCATAACATTATATAAATGATCCCCACTTTATGCCCAGTAGAAGCCTTAATCATCTTTTCAACTATTATATTCATTCAGTCAGTTAAGTGTCATACGCGATACACGCTTTGGGCGGTCATGTCTCAAAAGAGACATGACTGACTGGGCAGAAGATTTTCCTGCAGTAGGTTGCCAGTGCCTTCTGCGGTAGAATTTAAATTCAGGCTATAGAACCCACTGTTCTATTATTTAACCCACAACTGGAGGGAATACAAGGATTACTACCTTTCCCAAGTGCGTAAGTGAATGCAAGAAATTCAACTAGAATTCGAACTCGGCACCGTGATTTATCGTTATACACTGCACCACAAAGCACATCCTAAAAAAAAAAGTGCTGTTGCACAGAAAAACAACAGCACATATATAATTAAAAAAAACAAAAACAAGTCGCCCCCAATAATGGCTAAAAGAATAACCGAAAGCGCAGGACGTGTAGAATTTTTAACAGTTTTTGCACACATGAACCGAATCTTTTTACAAGCACAAGAAACATCAAATAAAAAGCTTGATCGTTATACTTTTTTAGTAGTTTTTTGCGAAAAATGTATAAAAAAGGGATTACTACCCAAATAAATAATATAAATAAATATATATATATATATATACATACATACACACAACCAGCCATAATTATTAGGCCTCCCTAGTTTTTTTAATATTTATACATAAATGTCTCCCTCAATATATATATATATATATATATATATATATATATACACACACACTACCGGTCATAATTATAAGGTGACCCCAGATTTTTAAAAGAAATTATGTATTTCATGCTATTTTTAGTATTTATTGCCAAGTGGATAATTCTAAATGAAAATAGAATGGATCTTTTTTAATATTGCACAATAACATTGGCATCGAATGAACTGTTCTGGTGTCCAGCTTTTGTGCTCTCTTCCCCATGCTAGTCTCTTCTTATTATTGGCTGGCCAAAGCAAACGCTTCCTGGCTGCCTTGTAAAATTTTGCAAAGTAATAATAAAAGAACCATTATATTTTCGTTTACAATTATTCACTTGGCAATAAATACTAAAAATAGTATGAAATAATCGTTTTTAAACTGGAGGGGCCTAATTATTATGGCCGGTAGTATATATATATATATATATATATATATATATATATATATATATATATATAGAGGTAGACATTTATGTATCAATATAAATATCCGCTGATTTTGATGGAAACGAACAGTTGTTGCTTCCTACTCATTTTGTGTTAACCAAAATAGAATGTCGTCTATTTACTTAAACGAAAATGACACCATCACCTCGCAGTCTTACAGCTGAGATAAATGAATAACATCTGCATTCTTGGTGAGGTTATAGCGTACTTTGTGCATACTAACCCGACACTATTCAGAAATCTCCTGTTCCCTGGCAAAAACACAACAAAAAATATCTGATGTCTACCCGCTTTCAACAGTAACACGTTATACGATTCTTAATAAACATAAACCTTCATTGTTCCTGATTTGTTTTTTATGTTCTCGAAATTTTTAATTGTGATTATAAATTCGATTGATTAAATCGTATAGAATGTAATTAATGTTTGTCAAAAAAGAAAAAAACCTCTAAATATATAAAACAAATACTTTAAATCAGATAATAACTGGTATGACCGGAAGGTTATATTCTTTTCATGTCGGAAATTAAAGTGTACTCTGGAACCATGGCCTTGCAATGAAAATACGACCCTCTGTACAATATGTAGGTTTGAAATAAGTCTAATATCTCCTGTCGAATTAATTACAGTTAAACCTTATCAATTCTAGGTTTGATGAAGACTCAATTTTAGTAGAATCAATTTTTTTTTTAACAAAAATTGATTCTTTAAGAGTTTTACTTGTTTCATTATTTAGATTTTATTGCTCTGACATTTCTACAAATACTATCACGGCTTCTGGTCCCACGGAATTCTTTTCCTGTTGTCCCAACCACGTGAATTTACCCGTGCTACTCGACTGGCAACTAGGTCCAACCTTTTTACCGTCAAAATAGTCAAATGTAACCGCTACTTCTATCAGTTTCTTCTCTCGAACTGGGGAACACCCTTCCATACACTAGCTTCCGTGATAGTTATAATCTCTAAAAATTTAAGTGCAACGTCAATTGCTCGATTTCCAACCTTCTCATGTCCTTTATTCGACACCTCCGGTATCTCGTTCTTTATTACTTTTTTCCTCACTGTAAACCTCTGCACACCAGTGGCGGTACTGCCTTGTTTGGTGTAGAGCGATTATAAAAAAAAAAATGATTCTTACATATTTCTAAAACTTTATATACTTGAATTCATATATTATTTAATTTAATATATAAATGATTTATTTTTTCTTTCGAGGTCACGTGTCTCCCCGTTGTTTATTGTTACAACGAGATAATAGGGGAAAACGTACAAATCCTTATCAATCCTAAAATTCTCGATCGATTCAACCCTTCAGGAAAAATTAATCCGGGTTATTTTGCAAATTAATTTTTTTATTTGAATACTTAACATTGTATGAAAGGTAAATTTTCGTTTTAGGTCCCGAAGGCTTTTCCCCGCTTCAAATTTATCAAAAATAGCATTATTTCTGTGCAAATGTATATGCTGAACTGAAATCAACAATTAGTTATTGAAGAAGCCTATCTTTATTGATCTTAATGACCAGAAAAAATCGAACTTCATCTCGCACATTTTGTCTGCCGCAACTCTCACGAAGTTATGTAATTTCCGCTCGTTAAGGCACACGTTGCTTTGTTCTAACATTCAGTCTTTTCTGTGTTGGACTCAACTGAAATCCGAGACTTCAAAAATGCTGATAGGTCTTTAAAATTGGTGCTGAGGTGTGTGTGTGTGTGTGTGTGTGTGTTTACGTGTAAGGATTTTTCTTGCAAACCTATAGGCTAATCATAGATACATTTAAAAAAAGTATGACGAAAAATATATATTTGTTAGTTATTGTCGATGCAAGTGGTATGAGCGGTCTCTTTAGGCTTAAACTTAACCCAACCCTAGAGCGGGACTCATACATACGATATATCGATAAAGATACAGAAAAGATGGCCACCTCCCGCTACCGATTGCGTAATAAACAGTATTATCTTGATATCCTCTACGTATAGAAGAGCCACCTCAGGCCGAAACAGGATTCTGGAGTATGGCTCAGGGATTTTCACCCTAGTTTAAGTTTTAAAATTATATAAAAAAAACGTAAATTTTCGTTTTAGGTCCCGAAGGCTTTTCCCGCTTCAAATTTATCCAAAATAGAATTATTTCTGTGCAAATGTATATGCTGAACTCAAATCAACAATTAGTTATTGAAGAAACCTACTTTTATTGATCTGAATGTCCAGAAAATAAAATCGAACTACATCTCGCTCATTTTTTCTCCCCTAACTCTCACAAAGTCATGTAATTAACTGCTGAATGACTTGCGGCGTAGGCAACAAATTTCGGCCTATTTACTTCCTTTACTGAAATTTCCGCCTATTTACTTCCTGTCATGAAAGTAATACGTGATTTTTTTCTACGTGTCTTGCTTTCATGGCAGGAAGTAAATAGGCGGAAATTTCAGTAAAGGAAGTAAAAAGGCCGAAATTTGTTGCCTACGCCGAAAGTTCTTCTGCAGTTAATCACATAACTTCGTGAGAGTTACGGGAGAGAAAAAGTGCGAAATGAAGTTCGATTTTTTCTGGTCGTTAAGATCAATAAAGGTAAATTTCTTCAATAACTACTTGTTGATTTGAGTTCAGCATATACATTTGCACATAAATAATGCTATTTTGGATAAATTTGAAGGGGGAAAGCCTTCGGGACCTAAAACGAAAGTTTACCGTATAAAGTATATTCGTCTACGGTCTATGTTGTTTAAAGTGTACATTTTTAGCTCGACCTTCATAAAACTTGTAGGAGCCTCGGCTACCTTTATCAAATTGGCCTAGTGCCAAAAACAATCGAAGTCCCCATGTATGTAGAAAGATTAACAGGCTACTAATTAATTCTGTTCCTTTTCTTTTTTTATGACCGGCGAAAGAGTGGAGCAATAAAGGAAAATTGTACTTATCGGACGTTAGTTTTTAGGAGTCAGTTGAAGTATCTTGTTCCTGTTGTTGTTTCTTTGACGGCAAAGGAGTGAAGAAGAACAACGCATATATGTAAACAAGACATGAGAGTTTCGGCTTTTTGAAATTTCTCCCTTATATTGTGACGAGATCCTTATCAGATTTTCTGCTCCCATCGGACTCTCTTTGGCTGGTCAAGAGACGTGGATAAGTACTTAGACTCAATCCGCATACCCATTTTTTAGGTGTTAAGTAAATTTAACCGGGGCCATAGCTCAATTTGCTATTTTCTATCCAGTTGGAATCCAGTATGTTAATTTTCAAACCGGCTAGTGAAATTTACTTTGGTCTTTTTTTTTATTTTTCAAAATGTTTTTAGTCGTTCTGATCGGATTTTGCGGGTGTATAAATCTAATTGTATTTATAGTGGGGACGTGTTCTTTAGGAGAGTAGTTGTATGTTGTTGCAGATTAACGGAATTTGGCCTCGTTGTAGATAGCCCACTATAAGTCATAAAAAGATTATAAATAAAAAAAAGCAAATTCAGTTTAGAAACAACATTTTATATATACGCATATCAATTAAGGTTTTACAATTAAAGTAATCCTTTAAATATGGGTTCAACGGACGTTAAAATGTTCATGGCAATAAAATGCTGAAAAGAGAATTAATGCTTAAGAATGTGGGAGCGTTGTAAGTAAGGAATGCCTTTGATGTACCCGCTCGTTGGGTCAGTAAGTAGTTTTGAAACAGCGAAGAAGCAAAGGTGAAGTGAAGGGAGGCAAGCATAGGAAGCCGCTTGACTTGGGTCAAGGGGAGATACTAATTACTCTCTTCTTTCTAGAGTCAGTCTGTGTGGGTCGGTCTATGTCTGGCGATGCTTTCTGTATCGGTTTTTTATTTCGACGTTTTGGATCGCAGCAGCTCCTTTGGGATTCACACTTGTATTTGATTCTGGGCTTTCCCATTGGCCGATAAATAAAATTCGCGTTGGCTCGCGAACTGGAATTTAATATTTAATTTATAGTTTTCCACCGGAACATCTGCGCGAAGCCGGATGCGCACCGACGATGTTTGGTCATTTGCTTTTTGGTCGTGAGAGTACAAACATCCGGTCCCTCGCTTTTGCTCGGTCGGTATCACCACATATTTAAGTTATTTGTTGTATAGTATAAGATTTGTATCCAATAATCTCTTTATAAGACGTTAAATTATTTTTCATTAATTCAAATATTGTTAACGTTTGAGAATTCGATAGTTAGCCTTTTCAATGAGGAAAAACACAGAAACAGTGTTAATATTGTCCCGTTAATTTTTTTGCTGGGCTTTTTTCAGTGACATGTTTAGTGACTTTTTAGTGACATGTTTACCTGTGAATCAATTAAGGTTCCTCCATCGACATAAAATTTAATCTGGTCTCTAAATGAAAATATTGATCTTGTTCACACTTATGCAGTATAAAAATATTCTTTTGTCAATTTTGTCAATAGTTAAACATAAGTCGTGTTTATACTTGAGTGTCTATAAATAAGGACTTTCAAAGAGGAGTGGTACCTAAGGTTTAAAATTAATTTTTAAAAATGAAAATAATATATTCAATCTTTCATTATAGTTTTAATTTTAAGCTAATTAATTACATTTAATATTTCCAATAGGCAAAATAATTTGCTGCATTTTCAAAATGAATTTGAATTGATAGAAGTTATTTTTTTAATGCTAAAAATTGCTAATTTTATCCATATTTACAATTCTTTCATTACAAGGTAAATATCTTTAAAAAAAATCTTTCAAAAATAAAATATGCATTTTTGAAACTTTATTTAAGAAAGAATAGCTGATTGAATATTTAATCTGATTTGAAACAAATATTAAAATGTTTTCTGAAACAAATATTAGAATGTTATTTGAAATTAATATTAAAGTGTCATTAATTCGACAGAGGATATTAGACCAATTTCAAAACAAGAGTTATACAGAGCATTGTAAATTTTTTTTAATAATAATAAAGATTTCCTCAACACTACGTAATTATCGCTTTAAAAATTTATAAAAAATATAATATAAATTTCGGAAACTTTATTTAAGTAATATTAACTGACTTAAAGTGTAATTAATCTTATTTGAAACAAATATTATATACATCAGTTCAAAATATCTCAGAAAATCAATTCCTAACACGGAGATAAGTGATTTGTGAGTTGTCGACAGCTTAATTGATAGCCTGAAATTTAAAATATTTAATTATTTTTCAACGGGGGACATGTTTAAAAATTGAAGAATATAAGATAAGCGACTTTTCTGCACATATTTTACTACCCAGTGAACTAAGAAATTTACAAGAGAAGTTAGGTAATATAATGTTTTATTGAATTTAAATTTATTATAATTACATTTTTTTTATAATGTCATGTATGGACGTCTGTACTCACTAAAATTTAGACACACAAAATCAAAACTAGTTAAAAAGTTGGTGGTTCCATAATTGTAGTAAGTGTGAAGAAAATTGTGAAAACGGCTTACCTCGGAAACGCCAACGAGTTTATGTGTCGTGTAAAATCTAGCTGCTCCGTGGTAAAAAGCACCAAAATGCCGGCGCCCTTGTTTTATGCCAAGTGGTCTCGGACAGTTAACGCGAAATCTCGTTGTCTTCTCATTCGCATGCAAATTATGGTCGAATAATAATAATAATAATAATAATAATAATAATAATAATAATAATAAGAAGAAGAAGAAGAAGAAGAAGAAGAAGAAGAAGAAAAAGAAGAAGAAGACCGCCTGTTTTTTTTTCTCTTGCTTTTTTTGTCATTTCTACCAGAGTAAGATGTAGAATTGTAGAACCACATTTCGGTTGCTTTGAGTTCTTCCTTCATCTTTGATTTGATTGTCTAGCATTCACATACCTATTGAAGAACAAACATTACATAGGAATCTAGTACTCTCATTCTTTGTTTCTAGCGAGATTTTCCTTTCTCTCAGCACTCTACTCAACAGACTCGTCTAGAGTATACATAAACTCTTGCCATAAGTGAGATACCGAGCGATACTGAAAGATACCGAGGTTTCACAGAGAATACAGCGTTAGTAGTTCATAGTAGCTCTGGGCTCGACGCAGCAGGAAGATTATTACACAGCACTCGTCAGCTGCCAATAGGGACTTATTAAACATACTACGGCTTCAATTCAGAGACTTATATATATATATATATATATATATATATATATATATATATATATATATATATATATATACTTCGTACTCACTCGTATTCCTGGATTACTAAATTGCGTTTAAATTTGTATCCTTTACGTTAATATACTTATTTTTCTATCTCATATTCTGGTTGTTGTTCCTCTATTTTGTGCATTTTCCATTACCGGGATCCACAACAACAACATTCATTTTAACAACAAAAATACAAGAAGTTTGTTGAAAGTATTGAGTGACTAATGCTATTTTTTGTTTCTTGGTTAGTAAATAAAATGCATTGCGTACATATGTAAAAACGGTAAAATATTGTTACCTGTGTGTTTTTGTGAAAGAGTCAGCATGTGCATGCGTGCGTAGTAGTAACGTGGATAAAGGAGATAAGTAGAATTTACTTCTTAATATGAACGGTGGCCACGTAGTCTTAGGCGGTCTCTTTGTAGTTTGTTTAGTTGAGGGTTGCTTTTGCCTGTGCACGTGAATAGGGTCTTTAATATTAGTAGCTAGAGTGTCGTGGATCTTGGTGGCATTTGTGAGTTTTTTTTATGGACTGAACTTTATAATCTTTATACCTTTTCACAAGAAATCAGCCTCTAGAATTATATTATTTATTTATTCCTAATTGGTCCCCACCAAAATAAAAATAAAAACACCTGTCATGTCTACTCCTACGTCCGCGCTATATTTTGGCATTATATACCTAAATTATGATTTTTATTCTGTGGCTTTCTATTGTACTGTTAAATTGAAGTGTTTTAACATATAATCACTATACTACATGCTATTGGTATGTATAGATAATTGAAAGAGTGTTTTAACGTTTACCTAGACATTGCTGGTTAAATTTCATAGTAAATTTTAAAATTAACATGATAATATCAGGTAATATCAGACAGATTTTAGTAAACAATAAAATAATCCTCACTCATACACACAGTAAAAAAAACCTTCAGATATTGGAGGCCATTTACATTAAATCCAAACAACCGACACTTAATAGAATCACGCTTAAATCTGGTCATAACACATTACATTGCATTCAAATATATGGTTCTGTTAACATTTTGAGATCTCACGCGGTGTGACGTCATAGAACCGCATAACAAATTTACGAATTACGTTTGCTATTTGGTAACTGTTATCGTTGCTTAGGAAAGTTTTACGTCAACATCAGATAAAATCGTCGCTGATGGTGGATGTTTTTATGTTAACGTCCTTGTAACCTCTCTGAAGATGGCTCATGTGAGCCGAATGCTTAGAATCACCTAAATAAAAATAATCCAAATTTTGGAGAATTTTCTCTTTATTTTCGCCTGAAATTAAAGCCAAAATACGATGTTTAGATGGCTCATGATTAAACATTATAGACATTCACTGTCTCTTATATTTAACAGTATATGCTTAGAAAATTATATGCTGCCTCGATACACTATATATATATACATATATATATATATATATATATATATATATATATATATTACCGGCCAAAAATATTAGGCCACCCCAGTGTTTTAAAAGAATTATATTTTTCAAACTATTTTTTATTATTTATTTCCAAGTGAATAATTGTAAATGAAAATAATATGGTTCTTTTGTTCATACTGCACAATAAATTGTGCATGAAAAAAATTTATAAATATTTAATAAAAATTGCAGTTTCATCAATGAAAGAACAAAGAAAATTGAAGGTGATTCGGATGAGTTCATCTTTGCTTCCTTCCTTTGTAAAATTTTGAAAAATGAATATTAAGGATAGAGTCATTCTATTTTAATTTAGAATTATCCACTTGGCAATAAATACTAAAAATATTACGAAATACATCATTTTTCTTTTTTAAACTGGGGCAGCCTAATAATTATAGCCATGGCCATATCTGTCTACCGGGCCCACCAGGCACGGGTCCGGGCCGATCCGTGCAATCATAGTGAAAATCCGGGCAAGGAAAAATGTCTTCGTCAGAAATCAAACTAAACAATTCACGAAGAAAGAAAGAAAGAAAGAAAGAAAGAAAGAAAGAAAAACGAAGAAAACATCCGAATGAACGCAGTAAAAATCTGTTTGTTTATTTATTAATTTTGGGAGAAAAGACTGGTTATACTCATAAAGTCCGAACCCGATTTCCTTCTTTCGTTCACGTTCTGTGCCTAATTTCCATTGGAATAGCCGAAAAAATCCTCAAAAATCATAGTTTCTGGAAACGGATGACACTGATGACGTCATCACATTGTCAACTAATTAAACCGGGCAATTTTCTCTGTGCTGGGTGTTTTCTTAGCATCAGTTACGGCCCTGATTATGGCCGGTAGTATATATAGTATATATATATATATATATATATATATATATATGTGTGTGTGTGTGTGTGTGTGTGTGTGTGTGTGTGTGTGTGTGTGTGTGTGTGTGTGTGTGTGTGCGGTGTTTGCGCGGGTGTGTATATATGTGCCGTTTCGTGAATGTAAAACTAAGCAGAATATGGAGAGGAAGAAGAAAAAAAATGATGGCGATAGTTTGAGAAGTAAACCAAATGCATGGTATCAGAATTTATAACATATTCTTTTAGTCATGCGTTGTCGAACTTCAAGTTCTGTATCCAAAAAAATATTCATACATGCCATAGTTTACGTTTCAATTTTCCACCAACCCTATTACTCACTGTTTTTTGTTTTATTAATGAATTAATTTATACTGCATTCAATTCACTCTTCTATTTTTCTTTACCCATCTAAACCCATTTCAAACAAACAAGAAATGAATATGTGCTGTTTCTCCATTTTAACGACAGAGATTTATTCAAAATCCACCGAGCTCGGTCGTAAAAGCCTATTACTGTGTTATATTAAAACATGGCGTCTGTTTGACTCTGACTAACTGAGACCGGATCTCCATTATTGGAAATTTTCTGTTGTTTGCAGGGCTAAGAAATTGCCTCAATCGACAAAATACCTATTTTCGTTTTTTTTTCCTTCTTCTTCTTAATTTGTCTAGTCCAAACAATTTTCTTTTACTGTGGTTATTGACCGGACCCTTTTATATGTAGATTTATATGTATATTTCTTTATTTAAAAACTAAGAATTGTTTATATTTTTCATTTTGCAATTTTCTTCCCCATTTTTTTGCATTTGCCAAATATTCCTTTCTAACTTCAACTGGTGTAGTTTGCTAAGTCTTCAATAACATATTTTTTCGATTTACTTTCTGGTTCTTTACTTTAATATTGGATAGCATTTAATGTGTTTTATATATATATATATATATATATATATATATATATATATATATATTACTTTATTGGATTCATGTTACATTTATTCATTTCTTGTTCATTTATTTATTTAGGCTACTCTTAGGATCTGATTTTGCATTATATTTTCTTATGTTTGACCAGTTTCTCTTTTTGGAAAAAGGCATGAAACCATCTTTTATCTCCACTTTACATCTCTGTCTTAAATAATAGTCTTTGTATCAGAGAAGAATCATTGTTATTCTTAGAAATGTTAATGTAATTAGTCAGTTAAGTGCCATAGGGAGAGAAACCCTGACGAAGTGCCATAGGGAGAGAAACCCTGACGAAGTGCCATAGGGAGAGAAACCCTGACGAAGTGCCATAGGGAGAGAAACCTTGACGAAGTGCCATAGGGAGAGAAACCCTGACGAAGTGCCATAGGGAGAGAAACCCTGACGAAGTGCCATAGGGAGAGAAACCTTGACGAAGTGCCATAGGGAGAGAAACCCTGACGAAGTGCCATAGGGAGAGAAACCTTGACGAAGTGCCATAGGGAGAGAAACCTTGACGAAGTGCCATAGGGAGAGAAACCTTGACGAAGTGCCATAGGGAGAGAAACCCTGACGAAGTGCCATAGGGAGAGAAACCCTGACGAAGTGCTATAGGGAGAGAAACCCTGACGAAGTGCCATAGGGAGAGAAACCCTGACGAAGTTATACCGAAAGTCAGTGTCAAGTCTGGGAAAATTGACAAAACTCGATCCTGCTTTTGCAGCGGCTACAAGAAAATTTTGTCCGAGTGTCAGTCAGTCAGTTAAATTCCATACGCGATACACGCTTGGGCGATCATGTCGAGAAAGAGACATGACTGACTAGACAGAAGATTATCCCGTAGTAGGTTGCCACTAATTTCCGCGGTAGACTGGTTGCCACCCAAGGGAGGAGAATGCACTCTGTCCCGTTATTTAACCCATAACTGGAGGTAGAAGAGATAGATTATATTATATTGTTTTATTAGGTATAATTAGTGGGGGATGAGTTCATTATTTCATAACAATATAAAACTCATTCCCCACTTCATGCCCTGTAGAAGCTTTAATCTTTTTTCAACTATTATATTCAGCCATTCAGTTAAGTGCCATACGTGATAAACGTTGGGGCAATCATGTCTCGAAAGAGACATGACTGACTGAGCAGAAGATTGTCCCGCAGTAGGTTCCCATTACTTTCTGCGGTAGACTGGTTGCCAGTCAATGTCATAGAACCCAATTTGTCTTGTTATTTAACCCATAAATGGAGGGAAGGTTATTTGCGCGAAAGTGAATGCAAGGCATTCAACTGGAATTCGAATTCGGCGCCCCGATTTTCTGCTCCGAGCCGATATCCACTGCACCACAATGCGTTAATGCAATATCAACTCATAGAATATGCTCTCGTTATACGATTGAGCTTTCTGGAGGGGAACATTTTAAAACTGTTGCAGCTTTTGCGATTTCAGGTTTACTCTTCAGTAATAAATTAAATTTTTCTTGACTGCTGGTGTGTATATACACCACGTATATTTAACATTTTAAAATATCCTTCTCCTTCTCTCAGCCATGCGTCGATAGCTTAGGGGTAGGCTCTCTAATTATGCCAAATCATTGAGTTTTGATCACGGCTGGAAGCAATCGGATGTATATCCATTCTGATGAACTGTGATAAAATGAATTAGGCTTGTATGTGAATGCCTATATACATATTTTAATATGTTCATTCATTGCTTTATTACACGTGACACCTCTATGACTAATAAAATCCTCAATCAACATACTATCTCTGAATTAAAAAAAAAATGTTTTTTCAAGTTATTTAAAATATTCGTCTTGAAAAAATCTCTGAAGATGCTTCTGAAATTAAAACTTGTTCGATTAAAAACACTTTTTTTCTGTCTGTTCTTGTATTTAACTTTTCGGACTTTGATCCATATATTCAGCTATATGACACTCTCATGACGCTGGAAGAACTATTTATAAAAAGAATACAAGATTCCCTCAACAAAACAACACGAGAAACTTAAAATATACACACAGACTAATTTCAAACGCGATCAAAAAAGTAAATAAATAAATTCGCGAACCGTTGCAAAAATTAGTATTCAAAAAAAAAAAAAAAAAAAAAAAAACTAGATGACCCGTAGAGTAGAACTGAATCAAATCGATGAAAACAATCTTGAAGTATAAAGATGAAATCAAGTAAATTCTATACTATTATTATGTGGATATAAAGTGGGGGATCAATTCTACGTTACCTTCAATATATGAACTCTTCTCTTACTTTATGGCCACAGTCATTCTTCTCTTGCCCACTTTCTGACCCCATTGTAACCTGTCACTCCTTTTCATAACATTCCTCCTATGTAACCCCCTGCACAACGGTGGCAGTAAAATGCCCTGTTTGGGGCCGCACGATTATAAAAAAATATATCTTTACGTTTCTAGTTGTATTCTCATTGTCGTTGTTATAATCATAATGTTTCGGCAATTGTACACACCTTCCATCTTGATGTTTCGACGTTGTAATGGGTACGATTCTATGGATTTTATGGATCGAATTCCTTCTTCATTAAGCGGAAATATATTTTTCTCATTCCACTGTCCACGTTATTGATTGACTGGTTTGTATTTTTTTACGAATTATCAAACCAGTGTGGTTTCTTTAAGTCCGAGGCGTGGTTTGTAAAGATCTCTGTTTGTTTTTCTTCGAGTGAATATTGAATTAATTATATTGTGAATAACTATTATTTTTCTTGATGCAATATTTAATATATACACTGGATGGAATAAATGGTTTCCCACCTCGCCTATGTTTATTTGCGAAAAGTTTAATGTAACTCCCTCGATAGGCATTTGATCGCAATCGCAGCTCTCAGATAGCATTCTGCTACCTGTTACACCACAAGCACACCCGCTATATATGCTAAAGAGATATTATCAATCAGTTAGTATACATCAGTCGTTATCCTGAGTATAACGATAAACTATATCCGGCAGCTAGGCCTCTGATCGGTAGGCTTTAATTGCTGTTGTTCTCATATCTGTCCAAAATCGTGGTGCTAGCACCTGTTAAGGTTTCAGCTATGACAAAATAGTTACCTTGTGGCAGTTGGAGGTGGGGTGACCACTGTAGCTGTAGGAAGATTTTTAATTAAATCGGGCTTATGTCAAACATAGCCAAACTCCTTGAAACTTAGGATTATTCCTTATCATCAGAAGGCTGGAGATTGAAATAAGTTATAAAATAAAAGTATAATTTTTTGTATATGTAAATAGAAATTTATTAATAGAACAGAATATCATGAATTGGTAGAAATTAAACGTTCAGTAAGAAACAGTAGCAAGAAGTTCAGGGTATCAAGAGTGTGTAGTAGTAACTTGTATGTATGTATGTATGTATGTATGTATGTATGTATGTATGTATGAGTGCTATCTTTGGGTAGGTGTGTCTTTGAAGTAATCGCTCAGTCTTAAAGGGTACCGTTCGGTTATCAAGTATAAGAAAAAACAGACGGGGTGAGAGAGAAATAGAGCGGCCATAATAATGATCGCTCTACGTTTGTCAAGGGACGTGTCAATTACTCTCGTCGTCTTCTCTCTGGTTATTGTCAAATTTGCTCAGTCTTTTATTTCGTTTGTGGGACACGAAAAGTTAATTTGGGAATTCCCTCCCGGATGTGATTCTGACCTTTCGATAGGACAACGAACGAACTTCACGTTGGCTCGAGAAACGTGCCCGTAAAAGGATTTGTTTCTGGTAATTGAAGTTTATTTGAATTTTGTTTTTAGATGTTTCTTAATTTTCTATTAACCGAAAAACATTTTACATCAAGGTGTGAAATTTCACGAGTTTTGTGTGTGTTAAGCAAAGTTTGTAATTCGAGTTATTTTTTATTTCTAACAAAATCAGTGAATCAGTGCTTAGCATTTGAATTTTAAATGTTGATTTTTTTGTTCATTACAACCTCCAACAGGGTGAATAAAACTATGAATAATAATAATAATAATAATAATAATAATAATAATAATAATAATAATAATAATAAATTGAAAACAAGAGTTGTGCCAGTGATAGTAGGTGCACTTGGAATGATAAAAAATGGAACAAAACAACACATCGAAAGAATCCCTGGAAACCCCATCTTAAGAGATATACAAAAAATTGTCTTATTAAGTACAGCCCAAACACTAAGGAAAACTTTATCTATGTAATGCTGGAGATGATAGGGAAGATAGAAAAACATGAAATGGAGTCATAACAACACGCCACTACCTGCCTTAGGTCTCCCCGCAGACTTGGTTGGTAGTGAGACCAAAGCAGAAATCGAAATATGATGAAAAATGACATAATAATAATAATAATGGATTTTTCTAGTTGAAATCTAGCAATGCAAAAGCCGTCTTTATAAAAATTCGTCAATGTAGCCTGATCTCCAAACTAATTTCTTACAATGAATACTTATTATTCATACAAATCTATTGTAAAAAAAAAATCCGAATTAAGTTATACATTGAGGTTATTATACGGTAAAATAAAATAAACCATCAATCAATCCAGTTGATATATCCATCTTTGTGTGGCTTTGTAGATTTTACAAGGTATATCATTTTGTGGATCAATACAATGTGTTTGTGTTTAATTACTGAGATCCGGTGAATATGATTACTATTTATTTGCTCTTTATTTTTACTGGTACATCTTACAATTTGCCTGTATAATTAAATAATGCTGACAGAATTTTTCTTACCGCCATGTTTTATTTCTCTCGCTGTCTTCGAAGATTTCTCAGTCTGCTGTCCCCTCTGGAGTTCTTTACTATATCTCGCGTGCCCTCATTCATTCAGCCATTTTCTTTCCAAACATTTGTCACTTAACACTTGTACAAATAAGTATATTTAGATATCTTTTTGCTATTTCTTTTTTTTTTTTTTTTTTTCAGAATTTGCCATAAGCAGGTCTATTGACATTACCTCTCTAATGCGTCAACAGAAGACGTCAAAACGGAAACGGCCAGCAAACAGATCATAAAAAATTATCCGCTGCCATTCATCCTGATTAAAAATGACTTCCGGTTACAGCGAGGGAGGTCTAAGCACTGCTTACGCAACAAAAAAACGTTTTTTCTTATAACAAATCTGCTCTCCTTTAGAAATGAAACGGATAATTCTTTTTCAGATCGTTCATTATTTTTTTTTTATATTCTAATACCGGTGCAGATACACACATGTAGATATACAAGGGGTATTCAAGAGCTTGCTATTTATATCAGTGAAGATAGGAATTAAACATTTTCTATACCTCAGAAAATATTACGTAACCAATGATAAAATGTGAAAAAGTATGGTTAAAAGTTTTTTGTTCTCAAAGTCAGTTATTTAAGAGTATAAAACATAGTTTTTTTTTTCACATTTTATTAATATATGTAATTCACGCTATAATTAATCAGGAAAAAGATAAATAACAAATAGGAAACATTTATTATTTCAATGTTTAATAATTAAATGTTACTAACTATCCCGTTTGGATCAAATATGTCTGCGTAACTTGAAATGTTTTATCTGCAAAAGATATTTTATTTAGCATAGACGTAAAATAAATGTTTTATTGCCGACATTGGAGATCTGTTAGGATAATTTGATTCGGGAAAAAAATCTTTCTCTCCCCATCTCTTTCTATCTCTCTCTCTCTCTGTCTGTCTCTCTATCTGTCTGTCTGTCTGTCTCTCTCTCTCACTATCTCTCTCTCTCTCGCTATATATATATATATATATATATAAGAGATTCAATCAAGTACAATTCAGTTATAGATCAGAATCAGACAGAATGATGAAATAAATAATACGAGGAAACGTTTATCAATTTAAGATGATTAAGTTTAATTAAAGTTTCATTAGAGAATGATACGTGGAGAAAAGGAAGAATGAAATATATGATAAGATAAAGAGTAAACAGGAAACGTTTATCAATCTAACATGTTTCACTTTAATTAAAGCTTCATCAGAGAATAAGAGAGGGAGAAAAAGAAGAATGAAATATATAAGATAATGAGCAAATAGGAAACGTTTACCAATCTAACATGTTTCACTTTTGTCAAATCTTTATCAGAGAATGGATTATGAAGAAAAAAGTATGAAATATATGAAAAGATAAAAAGCAAATATGAAACGTTTATCAATCTAACATGTTTCACTTTAATTAAAGCTTCATCAGAGATTAAGAGAGGGAGAAAAAGAAGAATGAAATATATGATGAGATAAAGAGTAAACAGGAAACGTTTATCAATCTAACATGTTTCACTTCTATAAAACCTTCAGCAGAGAATAAGACAGAAAAAAAGAATGAAATATATGATAAGGTAAAGAGCAAATAGGAAACGTTTATCAATCTAACATGTTTGACTTTTATTAAAGCTTCATCAGAGAATGAGATATGGAGAAAAAGAAGAAAGAAATATATATGATAAGATAAAGAACAAATAGGAAACGTTTATCAATCTAACATGTTTCACTTTTATTAAAGCTTCATCAGAGAATGAGATATGGAGAAAAAGAAGAAAGAAATATATGATAAGATGAAGAACAAATAGGAAACGTTTATCAATCTAACATGTTTCACTTTTATTAAAGCTTCATCAGAGAATGAGATATGGAGAAAAAGAAGAAAGAAATATATGATAAGATAAAGAACAAATAGGAAACGTTTATCAATCTAACATGTTTCAGTTTTATTAAAGCTTCATCAGAGAATGAGATATGGAGAAAAAGAAGAAAGAAATATATGATAAGATAAAGAACAAATAGGAAACGTTTATCAATCTAACATGTTTCACTTTTATTAAAGCTTCATCAGAGAATGAGATATGGAGAAAAAGAAGAAAGAAATATATGATAAGATGAAGAACAAATAGGAAACGTTTATCAATCTAACATGTTTGACTTTTATTAAAGCTTCATCAGAGAATGAGATATGGAGAAAAAGAAGAAAAATATATGATAAGATAAAGAACAAATAGGAAACGTTTATCAATCTAACATGTTTCACTTTTATTAAAGCTTCATCAGAGAATGAGATTTGGAGAAAAAGAAGAAAGAAATATATGATAAGATGAAGAACAAATAGGAAACGTTTATCAATCTAACATGTTTGACTTTTATTAAAGTTTCATCAGAGAATGAGATATGGAGAAAAAGAAGAAAGAAATATATGATAAGATAAAGAACAAATAGGGAACGTTTATCAATCTAACATGTTTCAGTTTTATTAAAGCTTCATCAGAGAATGAGATATGGAGAAAAAGAAGAAAAATATATGATAAGATAAAGAACAAATAGGAAACGTTTATCAATCTAACATGTTTCAGTTTTATTAAAGCTTCATCAGAGAATGAGATATGGAGAAAAAGAAGAAAGAAATATATGATAAGATAAAGAACAAATAGGGAACGTTTATCAATCTAACATGTTTCACTTTTATTAAAGCTTCATCAGAGAATGAGATATGGAGAAAAAGAAGAAAGAAATATATGATAAGATAAAGAACAAATAGGAAACGTTTATCAATCTAACATGTTTGACTTTTATTAAAGCTTCATCAGAGAATGAGAGATTCGAGAAAAAGAAGAAAGAAATATATGATAAGATAAAGAACAAATAGGAAACGTTTATCAATCTAACATGTTTGACTTTTATTAAAGCTTCATCAGAGAATGAGATATGGAGAAAAAGAAGAAAGAAATATATGATAAGATAAAGAACAAATAGGAAACGTTTATCAATCTAACATGTTTCAGTTTTATTAAAGCTTCATCAGAGAATGAGATATGGAGAAAAAGAAGAAAGAAATATATGATAAGATAAAGAACAAATAGGAAACGTTTATCAATCTAACATGTTTCACTTTTATTAAAGCTTCATCAGAGAATGAGATATGGAGAAAAAGAAGAAAGAAATATATGATAAGATAAAGAACAAATAGGAAACGTTTATCAATCTAACATGTTTGACTTTTATTAAAGCTTCATCAGAGAATGAGATATGGAGAAAAAGAAGAAAGAAATATATGATAAGATAAAGAACAAATAGGAAACGTTTATCAATCTAACATGTTTGTACATTTTATTAAAGCTTCATCAGAGAATGAGATATGGAGAAAAAGAAGAAAGAAATATATGATAAGATGAAGAACAAATAGGAAACGTTTATCAATCTAATATGTTTGACTTTTATTAAAGTTTCATCAGAGAATGAGATATGGAGAAAAAGAAGAAAGAAATATATGATAAGATAAAGAATAAATAGGAAACGTTTATCAATCTAACATGTTTCAGTTTTATTAAAGCTTCATCAGTGAATGAGATATGGAGAAAAAGAAGAAAGAAATATATGATAAGATAAAGAACAAATAGGAAACGTTTATCAATCTAACATGTTTCAGTTTTATTAAAGCTTCATCAGAGAATGAGATATGGAGAAAAAGAAGAAAGAAATATATGATAAGATAAAGAACAAATAGGGAACGTTTATCAATCTAACATGTTTCACTTTTATTAAAGCTTCATCAGAGAATGAGATATGGAGAAAAAGAAGAAAGAAATATATGATAAGATAAAGAACAAATAGGAAACGTTTATCAATCTAACATGTTTCAGTTTTATTAAAGCTTCATCAGAGAATGAGATATGGAGAAAAAGATGAAAGAAATATATGATAAGATGAAGAACAAATAGGAAACGTTTATCAATCTAACATGTTTGACTTTTATTAAAGCTTCATCAGAGAATGAGATATGGAGAAAAAGAAGAAAGAAATATATGATAAGATAAAGAACAAATAGGAAACGTTTATCAATCTAACATGTTTGACTTTTATTAAAGCTTCATCAGAGAATGAGATATGGAGAAAAAGAAGAAAGAAATATATGGTAAGTTAAAGAACAAATAGGAAACGTTTATCAATCTAACATGTTTGACTTTTATTAAAGCTTCATCAGAGAATGAGATATGGAGAAAAAGAAGAAAGAAATATATGATAAGATAAAGAACAAATAGGAAACGTTTATCAATCTAACATGTTTGACTTTTATTAAAGCTTCATCAGAGAATGAGAGATTCGAGAAAAAGAAGAAAGAAATATATGATAAGATAAAGAACAAATAGGAAACGTTTATCAATCTAATATGTTTGACTTTTATTAAAGCTTCATCAGAGAATGAGATATGGAGAAAAAGAAGAAAGAAATATATGATAAGATAAAGAACAAATAGGAAACGTTTATCAATCTAACATGTTTCAGTTTTATTAAAGCTTCATCAGAGAATGAGATATGGAGAAAAAGAAGAAAGAAATATATGATAAGATAAAGAACAAATAGGAAACGTTTATCAATCTAACATGTTTGACTTTTATTAAAGCTTCATCAGAGAATGAGATATGGAGAAAAAGAAGAAAGAAATATATGATAAGATAAAGAACAAATAGGAAACGTTTATCAATCTAACATGTTTGACTTTTATTAAAGCTTCATCAGAGAATGAGATATGGAGAAAAAGAAGAAAGAAATATATGATAAGATGAAGAACAAATAGGAAACGTTTATCAATCTAACATGTTTGACTTTTATTAAAGCTTCATCAGAGAATGAGATATGGAGAAAAAGAAGATAGAAATATATGATAAGATAAAGAACAAATAGGAAACGTTTATCAATCTAACATGTTTCGCTTTTATTAAAGCTTCATCAGAGAATGAGATATGGAGAAAAAGAAGAAAGAAATATATGATAAGATAAATAACAAATAGAAAAAGTTTATCGATCCATCATGTTTCATTTTTTGAAAACGTCATCAGAAAATAACTTATGGAGAAAAATAAGAAATATATGACAAGACTAGCAATATAGTCCGGCGTTGCTCGCGTGTCACGAAAATTTAAAACTAATCCATGATACGGGAGCTTAGGCTCTGCCTAAAGATTATTTGTGTGAATTTGGTGAGAATCGGATAAAAATTTGTATAAAGACATAGAGACAGATAAACAGACCCACACACACAAACATCTTGCCTTATATATATATATATATATATACATGTTATTGATTTCATGCACTATTGTAATAACTTGAAACTTCTGAATATCTTTTCTTATGTCTTTGTCTATTAGTGTATCAAATTTTATTAAAATCGGACCATTCCTTCTATAACCCAATTTTTTGGATTATCGATATTTATCGGGGGTACCTCGACACAAAACCTAGCCAAGAACACTCGCAGACGCTTATAGCACAACTGTGTAAATTTTCAAGAAAATCGGTTCAGCCGTTTCGGAGTCTATAGGTAACGTACACACACACACACCCAGACACACACACACACACACAGACAAAGTTCCATTTGTAAGGTTAGATAAATAGCAAAAAGGAAATGTTTATCAACCTAAAATAAAATATTTAAGTTTTATCAAATCTTCATAATATTTCTCGCTCTCTCTGGTTATCATTTCTCTCTCTTTCTTTCTCTCTCTTTCTCTCTCTCCCTCCCTCTATCTTCATGACTATCTTAAATATAAAATCACATGAAAAATTAAACAAAAATCAATCACAGCTTTTGTCAGTCCTTTTTAAAGAAACTTGCATAAAAAAGAGCTTGTTGTCTAAATAAGATATATATATATATATGTCATGGACTCTCCCGTAGAATTCGACGCACGAGTGTCTAACTCAGTTAAACTGCAACACAAAAATTGTTTAGAGTGGTGAAGGCTTGTGTAGCACCATCCACATTTTTGGGAACTGCTGATAACAAACAATCGGCGCAGAAGTTCGACACGGATTGCATGAACAGCAGACCTCAGATACTGAAAGCATAGCTGGAGGGAAGGGACGGATTAATATCTTTCCCAAGGGTACCAGTGCGTAAGTGAAAGCACAGTGTTCGACTGGAAATCGATTTCTCTTCCCCAGCCGATATCCACAGCACCACAACGAATATACGGCAGTAATCGCTTAGAGCGCCTGGTATTCCTAAACGGTCACCCTTCAAGTACTGACCATGCTCAACTTCGGTGATCGAGCGAGAACCGGTGTATTCAATGTGATATATATATATATATATATATATATATATATAGATAGATAGATAGATAGATAGATAGATAGATAGATACTAGATTAGCAACTAGGTCCCACCCTTTTACAGTTAAACAAATAAGATGTAACCGTAAATTCTACTCCAACAGCTTCTTTTCTCGCGCTTCCCGCCTATGGAACTCCCTTCCACAAGTCTGCTTTCCCGACAGCTACAATCTCCAGGTGTTTAAATGTAGAGTCAATAGGCACCTCCTATCACACTAACTCCCATTTATTCTCAGAACACTCTCATTTAACCAACCCTCATTCTCGGTATCCTTACCCGCCTATCACCCACCCTCTGATATTTCCTATATTTAACCATTCTCGGTATCCCTACCCGCCTATCACCCACCCTCTGACATTTTCTATATTTAATCATCCTTTCTCCACTCTATGTAGCCCCCTGCGCAGTAGTGGCAGTGACATGCCTTGCTCGGGGTGAAACGCTTATAAAATATACATATATATAAATATATATATATAAATTAAGTAATACCCTTTATCAGTAATATTAAGGTTCATTTTTATATAGCAATCAAGATAAATTTCCGGATAACTGAGGCGATGTGAGTGATGACAAACCAAAAATGATTCCATTAGGTTATCATAACAATGGAAGAGCGTCACCAGAAACGGTGGGACAAATTAATGATGAATGACTACTACTGGAGTATGAAAAGGGTCGAAAGTAACATTGAACATTAGAGGCAATCAAGAAAGAGAAAATTTTATCATAGTTCTTAAGTTCACAAAGGTTTTATTTCTGCTGTTAGTTCATTACATGTTTTAATGAAAATACTTGTTGGTCTTGTTATATTTAATCGTTTTATTTTTAAAGAGTTAGGTTCTGATTATTATTAAAAATATAATAAATAATCTTTTCCTTACACCTAGTGGAGTGTAGGGCGTTTTTGCTGTTTCCGTAACAAACTGTTTTTTATGGAGCAGGGGTGTTCGCCCTGCTCCCAACACCCAAACCTCGAGGAAAGTGATTTTCTAAGCGTAGTTTGACGTTACACACAGCCGAAAGTATTGGGTACCCAGTGGGGTACTCACAACACAGTTTTAATGATTCTACCGAGATGAGCTTGATAACTATTCCACCACGCCGACGTGCCCATTAAAAATATAAGCTTACCAATTTTTATCTGATTGTTATTAAATATATAGAATTTCCTTAATAGCAGATCAATTTTTATTAGTTTAAATATGAATTGCGAGGTTTCTATGATTTTACTTTGAGAAATATTACTATCGGTTCATATATGTATAGAATAGAAATGAAAAAAAAAAAGAAACTTTTTTACCAAAAAGAAGTTATTTCTGTACATCTAAAGCAGTAGCTAATCAAAAAATGTAAGGTCATTTTCATATGCAGCAGGCTCAGATTTTCTAAACATGATGTT
This sequence comes from Ascarosepion bandense, assembly GCA_037127315.1. Lineage (NCBI taxonomy): Eukaryota > Metazoa > Mollusca > Cephalopoda > Sepiida > Sepiidae > Ascarosepion > Ascarosepion bandense. The sequence continues at coordinate 280,339 of JBBBDQ010002276.1, read as the reverse complement.
CGGTGTCTCGACACTCTTGCAATTATTTTTTGACTAATATAATCCCTCTTGATAGTAGTTCAGAATCGTCTCATTTCATAGGCTGAATAAACCCGGTAAGAACACACATTATATCTTACACCCCTTTCTGTTATTGCATATATACTGCATTCGTTTTCTATTCTAATACAAGTGGTTTTCCTCTGTTATATGTTCTGAACGATTCTAATACTAGCATTATAGCCTGGCGTTGCTCGGGTGTAATGAAAGCTTTAAAACTAATCCATTGTTCTGGAGCTCAGATTCTTTGGACGTTTACACGAAACACTAAAAAGAAATAGTTGTTTCCAGTTAAACCGTAGACTGAAAGAAAAATGAATGGATTTAAGTCAAATTTTGATTTCCTGGTATCGATATCAAATAAGTTTTTTTCGTCGTAAACTGAATTTCGAAGGCTAAATAAGTCCTCTGAGTAAATGATATCATGGCTGAGACTAAGAACTACAATTATACCTACTTAGAGACAAACCCGAAGCAAAAACTTAAATAAAACGGCTGAAAAAAATACAGACATACAGGCAGATAAACAGACACACACACAAGCATCTTGCCTTTTATATATATATATATATATATATATATATATGATCGATTTTCTGCACTATTGTAAGAACTGCGACCTTGAAACTTCTGAATATCGTTTCTTATGTCTTTGTCTATACGTGTATCAAATTTGATTATAATCGGTCCACTCCTTCTATCACGCGACTTTTTCGATTTTCGATTTTCGATATTTATCGGGGGTACCTCGCCACAAATCCTAGTTAAGAACACTCGCAGACGCTTATAGTACAACTGTGTAAATTTTCAAGAAAATCAGTTCAGCCGTTTCGGAATCTATAGGTAACGGACACACAGACACAGACGCACAAAAAGTTTAATTTATAAATATGTTTATATATATATATATAGATATAGATATAGATATACCCGCGTGATTACAGAACGAAGAATTCTTACAACGTCCAAAACATTAATTTAAAACAGTGCTCGATATATAATATATAGAGCTGTGAATATTTATTATAAATTATATTTTAGAACATGTACATAATTATTCTACATATATCCGCTACAAAGGTACGTTCGTTTCGACATTGAAACTTCAATGCCTCATCAGGCTGTGTGTAAAGTACTGGAAATCCTTTTTCTTTATATTTATTTAGTTTTGTTCGAGGTGTTGGTGGGGGTTAGTGATAGGGGGATAGGTCTTTGACAGTTGGAATTTTTGGAGAGGGTGTTTCTTAAGTAGTTGATTAATGAGAGTCTTTGAATCTAGACAGACTAATTCGTACTGCAATTTGATTGTATATATATATATATATATATATATATAAACGGAATTATATTTATACTCGTGTAGAAAACCTTCCTCGAACAGAAGAAAAAATGGTTTTAAAAAAGAAAGAGCTTAGAACATGAATGTCTGTCAATATATATATATATATATATATATATATATATATATATATATATGAGAAAATGACACGGAAGATTTGCAGAGACACATTTCCATATTGCTACCCGATAATAAACGTGGCAGAATTTTCATTCATATGACAGATTTTATAATAGCATCACTATTCCACAGACACATTTGAATGTCTGCCAAGACAGGCGAGCTGACACTGAACTCGTCTAAGTTTCATCGAACATAGAGCACATTTTACAAATGTTGCCTTCTCAATCTGTAATGCGAAGCTCGCTTCCGCCGGGAATCGTGAATGGGTTTACGCTTCCATTGTATCCTTTCACGAAACCGCACTAATAAAATTCATGTGAATCTCCTCAACTACGTCTTGTTTCTGTAAAAGAATATAAAGAAATAAATGGCACTGCTGTCTTGCTAATAGATATGTTAGTTTGAATATGTTAGTTCTGTATTTTTATTTTCCATCAAGTTATATTCTTAAGCAGCCTGTTCATGTACATGCCCTGGTCAGTATTAAGCTGGGTGACCGCTTCGTAATACCAGGTGCTGTAAGCGGTTAGTGACGGATGTGCGTGCTTACGGCCATATCACGTTGAATTCACCGGTACTCGTTCGATCACCGAAGTTAAGCAACGTTGAGCCTGATCAGTACTTAGATGGTACTCGTTCGATCACCGAAGTTAAGCAACGTTGAGCCTGATCAGTACTTAGATGGTACTCGTTCGATCACCGAAGTTAAGCAACGTTGAGCCTGATCAGTACTTAGATGGGTGACCGCTTGGGAATACCAGGTGCTGTAAGCGGTTAGTGACGGATGTGCGTGCTTACGGCCATATCACGTTGAATTCACCGGTACTTGTTCGATCACCGAAGTTAAGCAACGTTGAGCCTGATCAGTACTTAGATGGTACTCGTTCGATCACCGAAGTTAAGCAACGTTGAGCCTGATCAGTATTTAGATGGTACTCGTTCGATCACCGAAGTTAAGCAACGTTGAGCCTGATCAGTACTTAGATGGGTGACCGCTTGGGAATACCAGGTGCTGTAAGCGGTTAGTGACGGATGTGCGTGCTTACGGCCATATCACGTTGAATTCACCGGTACTCGTTCGATCACCGAAGTTAAGCAACGTTGAGCCTGATCAGTACTTAGATGGTACTCGTTCGATCACCGAAGTTAAGCAACGTTGAGCCTGATCAGTACTTAGATGGGTGACCGCTTGGGAATACCATGTGCTGTAAGCGGTTAGTGACGGATGTGCGTGCTTACGGCCATATCACGTTGAATTCCACTGGCAATTTAAGTTCGATCAACCGGGTTAAGCAACGTTGAGCCTGATCAGTACTTAGATGGTGACCGCTTGGGAATACCAGGTGCTGTAAGCGGTTAGTGACGGATGTGCGTGCTTACGGCCATATCACGTTGAATTCACCGGTACTCGTTCGATCACCGAAGTTAAGCAACGTTGAGCCTGATCAGTACTTAGATGGTACTCGTTCGATCACCGAAGTTACAACGTTGAGCCTGATCAGTACTTAGATGGGTGACCGCTTGGGAATGTTTTGTGCTGTAAGCGGTTAGTGCGACGGATGTGCGTGCTTACGGCCATATCACGTTGAATTCACCGGTACTTGTTCGATCACCGAAGTTGTTGGGTAAACGTTGAGCCTGATCAGTACTTAGATGGTACTCGTTCGATCACTGAAGTTAAGCAACGTTGAGCCCGATCAGTACTCGTTAGATGGTACCTGTTCGATCACCGAAGTTAAGCAACGTTGAGCCTGATCAGTACTTAGATGGGTGACCGCTTGGGAATACCAGTGCTGTAAGCGGTTAGTGACGGATGTGCGTGCTTACGGCCATATCACGTTGAATTCACCGGTACTTGTTCGATCACCGAAGTTACAACGTTGAGCCTGATCAGTACTTAGATGGTACTCGTTCGATCACCGAAGCTGGCAACGTTGAGCCCGATCAGTACTTAGATGGTACTCGTTCGATCACCGAAGTTACAACGTTGAGCCTGATCAGTACTTAGATGGGTGACCGCTTGGGAATACCAGGTGCTGTAAGCGGTTAGTGACGGATGTGCGTGCTTACGGCCATATCACGTTGAATTCACCGGTACTCGTTCGATCACCGAAGTTAAGCAACGTTGAGCCTGATCAGTACTTAGATGGGTGACCGCTTGGGAATACCAGGTGCTGTAAGCGGTTAGTGACGGATGCGCTTACGGCCATATCACGTTGAATTCCACTGGTACTCGTTCGATCACCGAAGTTAAGCAACGTTGAGCCTGATCAGTACTTAGATGGTACTCGTTCGATCACCGAAGTTACAACGTTGAGCCTGATCAGTACTTAGATGGTACTCGTTCGATCACCGAAGTTACAACGTTGAGCCTGATCAGTACTTAGATGGGTGACCGCTTGGGAATACCAGGTGCTGTAAGCGGTTAGTGACGATGCGTGCTTACGGCCATATCACGTTGAATACACCGGTACTCGTTCGATCACCGTACACAAACGTTGAATTGATTCGAAATTTTCGATGTGAAGACGCTGGAACACAGGTGCCAACAAGAAGATACGGATGTGCGTGCTTACGGCCATATCAATGGAATTCACCGGTACTTGTTCGATCACCGAAGTTAAGCAACGTTGAGCCTGATCAGTACTTAGATGGTACTCGTTCGATCACCGAAGTTAAGCAACGTTGAGCTCGATCAGTACTTAGATGGGCGACCGCTTGGGAATACCATGTGCTGTAAGCGGTTAGTGACGGATGTGCGTGCTTACGGCCATATCACGTTGAATTCACCGGTACCTCTGTTCGATCACCGAAGTTAAGCAACGTTGAGCCTGATCAGTACTTAGATGGGTGACCGCTTGGGAATACCAGGTGCTGTAAGCGGCTAGTGACGGATGTGCGTGCTTACGGCCATATCACGTTGAATACACCGGTACTCGTTCGATCACCGAAGTTGCCAACGTTGAGCCTGATCAGTACTTAGATGGTACTCGTTCGATCACCGAAGTTAAGCAAATGCTGGTGTCGATCAGTATTTAGATGGTACTCGTTCGATCACCGAAGTTAAGCAACGTTGAGCCTGGATCAGTACTTAGATGGGTGACCGCTTCGGAATACCAGGTGCTGTAAGCGGTTAGTGACGGATGTGCGCTTACGGCCATATCACGTTGAATTCACCGGTACTTGTTCGATCACCGAAGTTAAGTAACGTTGAGCCTGATCAGTACTTAGATGGTACTCGTTCGATCACCGAAGTTAAGCAACGTTGAGCTCCGATCAGTACTTAGATGGTACTCGTTCGATCACCGAAGTTAAGCAACGTTGAGCCTGATCAGTACTTAGATGGTACTCGTTCGATCACCGAAGTTACAACGTTGAGCCTGATCGGTACTTAGATGGGTGACCCCGCTTGGGAATACCAGGTGCTGTAAGCGGTTAGTGACGGATGTGTGCTTACGGCCATATCACGTTGAATTCACCGGTACTCGTTCGATCACCGAAGTTGGGCATAACGTTGAGCCTGATCAGTACTTAGATGGTACTCGTTCGATCACCGAAGTTACAACGTTGAGCCTGATCAGTACTTAGATGGGTGACCGCTTGGGAATACCAGGTGCTGTAAGCGGTTAGTGACGGATGTGCGTGTGCTTACGGCCATATCACGTTGAATTCACCGGTACTCGTTCGATCACCGAAGTTAAGCAACGTTGAGCCTGATCAGTACTTAGATGGTACTCGTTCGATCACCGAAGTTAAGCAACGTTGGAATGATCAGTACTTAGATGGGTGACCGCTTGAGAATACCAGGCTATGGGCGGTTAGTGACGGATGTGCGTGCTTACGGCCATATCACGTTGAATACACCGGTACTCGTTCGATCACCGAAGTTAAGCAACGTTGAGCCTGATCAGTACTTAGATGGTGACCGCTTGGGAATACCAGGTGCTGTAAGCGGTTAGTGACGGATGTGCGTGCTTACGGCCATATCACGTTGAATTCACCGGTACTTGTTCGATCACCCAAGTTAAGCAACGTTGAGCCTGATCAGTACTTAGATGGTACTCGTTCGATCACCGAAGTTACAACGTTGAGCCTGATCAGTACTTAGATGGGTGACCGCTTGGGAATACCATGTGCTGTAAGCGGTTAGTGACGGATGTGCGTGCTTACGGCCATATCACGTTGAATTCACCGGTACTTGTTCGATCACCGAAGTTAAGCAACGTTGAGCCTGATCAGTACTTTCTTAGATGGGTGACCGCTTGGGAATACCAGGTGCTGTAAGCGGTTAGTGACGGATGTGCGTGCTTACGGCCATCACGTTGAATACACCGGTACTCGTTCGATCACCGAAGTTAAGCAACGTTGAGCCCGATCAGTACTTAGATGGTACTCGTTCGATCACCGAAGTTAAGCAACGTTGAGCCTGATCAGTATTTAGATGGTACTTGTTCGATCACCGAAGTTAAGCAACGTTGAGCCTGATCAGTACTTAGGGATGGGTGACCGCTTCGGAATACCAGGTGCTGTAAGGTTAGTGACGGATGTGCGTGCTTACGGCCATATCACGTTGAATTCACCGGTACTTGTTCGATCACCGAAGTTAAGCAACGTTGAGCCTGATCAGTACTTAGATGGTACCTGTTCGATCACCGAAGTTAAGTACGTTGAGCCTGATCAGTACTTAGATGGTACTCGTTCGATCAACAGTTAAGCAACGTTGAGCCTGATCAGTACTTAGATGGGTGACCGCTTCGGAATACCAGGTGCTGTAAGCGGTTATGACGGATGTGCGTGCTTACGGCCATATCACGTTGAATTCACCGGTACTTGTTCGATCACCGAAGCTACAACGTTGAGCCTCCGATCAGTACTTAGATGGGTGACCGCTTGGGAATACCAGGTGCTGTAAGCGGTTAGTGACGGATGTAAGTGCTTACGGCCATATCACGCTGAATTCACCGGTACTTGTTCGATCACCGAAGTTAAGCAACGTTGAGCCTGATCAGTACTTAGATGGTACTCGTTCGATCACCGAAGTTAAGCAACGTTGAGCCTGATCAGTACTTAGATGGGTGACCGCTTGGGAATACCATGTGCTGTGTTGGTTAGTGACGGATGTGCGTGCTTACGGCCATATCACGTTGAATTCACCGGTACTTGTTCGGATCACCGAAGTTAAGCAACGTTGAGCCTGATCAGTACTTAGATGGGTGACCGCTTGGGAATACCAGGTGCTGTAAGCGGTTAGTGACGGATGTGCGTGCCATGGGCCATATCACGTTGAATACACCGGTACTCGTTCGATCACCGAAGTTAAGCAACGTTGAGCCTGATCATAATTTAGATGGTACTCGTTCGATCACCGAAGTTAGCAACGTTGAGCCTGATCAGTATTTAGATGGTACTCGTTCGATCACCGAAGTTAAGCAACGTTGAGCCTGATCAGTACTTAGATGGGTGACCGCTTCGGAATACCAGGTGCTGTAAGCGGTTAGTGACGGATGTGCGTGCTTACGGCCATATCACGTTGAATTCACCGGTACTTGTTCGATCACCGAAGTTAAGCAACGTTGAGCCTGATCAGTACTTAGATGGTACTCGTTCGATCACCGAAGTTAAGCAACGTTGAGCCTGATCAGTACTTAGATGGTACTCGTTCGATCACCGAAGTTAAGCAACGTTGAGCCTGGATCAGTACTTAGATGGGTGACCGCTTGGGAATACCAGGTGCTGTAAGCGGTTAGTGACGGATGTGCGTGCTTACGGCCATATCACGTTGGAATTCACCGGTACTCGTTCGATCACCGAAGTTACAACGTTGAGCCTGATCAGTACTTAGATGGTACTCGTTCGATCACCGAAGTTAAGCAACGTTGAGCCTGATCAGTACTTAGATGGGTGACCGCTTGAGAATACCAGGTGCTGTAAGCGGTTAGTGACGATGCGTGTTTACGGCCATATCACGCTGAATACACCGGTACTCGTTCGATCACCGAAGTTAAGCAACGTTGAGCCTGATCAGTACTTAGATGGGTGACCGCTTGGGAATACCAGGTGCTGTAAGCGGTTAGTGACGGATGTGCGTGCTTACGGCCATATCACGTTGAATTCACCGGTACTTGTTCGATCACCGAAGTTAAGCAACGTTGAGCCTGATCAGTACTTAGATGGTACTCGTTCGATCACCGAAGTTAAGCAACGTTGAGCCTGATCAGTACTTAGATGGGTGACCGCTTGGGAATACCATGTGCTGTAAGCGGTTAGTGACGGATGTGCGTGCTTACGGCCATATCACGTTGAATTCACCGGTACTTGTTCGATCACCGAAGTTAAGCAACGTTGAGCCTGATCAGTACTTAGATGGGTGACCGCTTGGGAATACCAGGTGCTGTAAGCGGTTAGTGACGGATGTGCGTGCTTACGGCCATATCACGTTGAATACACCGGTACTCGTTCGATCACCGAAGTTAAGCAACGTTGAGCCTGATCAGTACTTAGATGGTACTCGTTCGATCACCGAAGTTAAGCAACGTTGAGCCTGATCAGTATTTAGATGGTACTCGTTCGATCACCGAAGTTAAGCAACGTTGAGCCTGATCAGTACTTAGATGGGTGACCGCTTCGGAATACCAGGTGCTGTAAGCGGTTAGTGACGGATGTGCGTGCTTACGGCCATATCACGTTGAATTCACCGGTACTTGTTCGATCACCGAAGTTAAGCAACGTTGAGCCTGATCAGTACTTAGATGGTACTCGTTCGATCACCGAAGTTAAGCAACGTTGAGCCTGATCAGTACTTAGATGGTACTCGTTCGATCACCGAAGTTAAGCAACGTTGAGCCTGATCAGTACTTAGATGGGTGACCGCTTCGGAATACCAGGTGCTGTAAGCGGTTAGTGACGGATGTGCGTGCTTACGGCCATATCACGTTGAATTCACCGGTACTTGTTCGATCACCGAAGTTAAGCAACGTTGAGCCTGATCAGTACTTAGATGGTACTCGTTCGATCACCGAAGTTAAGCAACGTTGAGCCTGATCAGTACTTAGATGGGTGACCGCTTCGGAATACCAGGTGCTGTAAGCGGTTAGTCACGGATGTGCGTGCTTACGGCCATATCACGTTGAATTCACCGGTACTCGTTCGATCACCGAAGTTAAGCAACGTTGAGCCTGATCAGTACTTAGATGGGTGACCGCTTCGGAATACCAGGTGCTGTAAGCGGTTAGTGACGGATGTGCGTGCTTACGGCCATATCACGTTGAATTCACCGGTACTTGTTCGATCACCGAAGTTAAGCAACGTTGAGCCTGATCAGTACTTAGATGGTACTCGTTCGATCACCGAAGTTAAGCAACGTTGAGCCTGATCAGTACTTAGATGGTACTCGTTCGATCACCGAAGTTAAGCAACGTTGAGCCTGATCAGTACTTAGATGGGTGACCGCTTGGGAATACCAGGTGCTATAAGCGTTTTGTGACTGATGGGCGTTGTGGTGCAGTGGATATCGGCTCGGAAAGAGAAATCGGTGAGCTGAGTTCAAATACCAGTTGAATACTCTGCATTCACTTAAGCACTGGTAAAGTTATTAACACGTCCCTTCCTTCCACTTAGGGGTTAATTAACAGTGTAGGACTTGGGGACCCTGCACTTAAAAAAACAATTCCCAATGAATTTTGGTATTCGAAAAGAGGAGGTATTACTAGACACAAAACTTATATAAAAACAACAATAAATTTTTGAAAAAGAAAAAAGGTATTATCAGCAATAAGTAAATAAAATTTAGTTGGCAATAAATGACCCGCCGAGGTTGATATGCCATAAAACAAAAACAACCAACCAACATATCCAGGCTGTCTAGATTCTCGTATAAATGTCACGCATCGTGTCTAACTCATTCAGAAATCTCGAATTATATGTTGCACTAGCAGTATAGCCCGGCGTTGCTCGGGTGTAATGAAAGCTTTAAAACTAATCCATGGTCGTCTCCATATAAGGAAAAACGTATTAATCGAACGAGTAACCAATGCTACTCGAGATATTCTTTTGTTTAATCCCTTGCTACTAAACTGGTGTCAAATGTAGTATCTGTTCACCAACTGTTCAAATGGTAAAAACTTCGAGCAATTGAAATTTAGTTCTACAGAAGGATGCTGAGGATATCATGGATCGAGCATGAGAGCAATGATGAGGTTTTTAGAAATTATGGAAACGAAATGGAAATTAATACTGACGATCAGGAAGAGGCAGGAGAAGCTATTGTGACATGTGATGAGAAAGGAAGGCGTAGAGAATCTGATACACACAGGTCAGATAGAGGGAAAAAGAGACAGAGGAAAGCAGGGGATGACATATTTGAAGGGCCTGAGCAGGTGGATGGTATAGCGGGGATTGGATAGGGTAGCAGGAGAAAGCGTCGTAAGAGTTACCAGGGATAGTGGAAAACCATAATCGGAAGGGACATGGCACACAGAGGAAGAGAAAGAAGAAAAAGAAGAAGAAGAAAAAGAAGAAAGAAAAAGAAAATATTAGCCATTTCTTTTTTAGCGAACCATCATTGCAATTATGAAACCAGTGGTTCTTCCTTTTGAAATTTATAATTATGAAGAAAATGTTGCCGTGACACATCAACCATTAAGCTTGTCCGAAAGATCTCACTGAAATCAGTCAGTTAAGTGCCATACGTGATAGACGCTTGGGCGATCATGTCTCGAAAGAGACATGACTGACTGGGCAGAAGATTATCCCCCAGTATGCTGCCATTGCTTTCTGCGGTAGACTGGTTGTCGACCAAGGCTATAGCTATAGAACCCAATCTGTCCTGCTATTTAACCCATAACTGGAAGGAAGAAACGGATCAATACCTTTCCCAAGGGCATTTGCGCGTAAGTGAATACAATGGATTCAACTGGAATTCGAACTCGGCTCCCCGACTTCTCGTTCCGAGCCGACATCCACTGTACCACAACGCACATCCACCTCACTGAAAGAATTAACTCGAATTTTCCATTCGAATTTTCACTTTTTTCACTGAAAAAGTAAACGTAAAAATTAATTGGAGATAAATGTTAAATCTGAATTCTAATTCTTTAAAAAAGAAAATTAGGTATTATTAAAAAAAATCAAGATAAATTCGATTTTTTTATTAACGATCAGGAATAACTTTTTTATGAATTAATCACTGAGATATTTTCATGATTTTATCACTAATGCAAACGTATAATGTTAATAGGTTGTCCGTAAATTTAATACAGATTTTAGTCGTTAATGTTCCACACGTTAAATCACGTCAAATTTATCGACAGATATAATATACCTTCATCCCCTCTTTTTGATTGTGGTGTAATGTATATCGTCACGGATTAAAAGTGGGTGTGCCAAGTTCGAATTCTAGTCAAATTCATTTGATTTACCTTTGCACAAATTCCTTCTGCAAAGGTATTAATCAATTTCTTTTCCCTCCGTCTTCGAGTTTAAATAGTAGGATAGGTTGGCTTCTGTAGCCGTGATTGTCACCCATCTACCGCAAAATGTAATGGCAACCTACTGCGGGAAAATCTTCTGCCACGTCGGCCATGTTTTTAAAAGAAACATGAACACCCAAGCGTATACCACGTATGGTGATTAACTGACTTTTGCTTGGAACACACTTCAAACTATCTTTTGAGAAAGTAAGTTTAAAATTACTTAATTCGTATCAATTTTCCATACCTATGAAGATAGAAATTTTAAGGTGTACTTTAGATAAATGATGATGTTTTTATTACAATAAAGTCAACAATGCTTCACAATCAACAAAAAAAAAAAAACTAAAACAAAAAACGGTGCTATTAGTATTTGTCTATATTTCTGAGATGAAGTAGTATTTACATTATTTGGACTATTGTCCTCATCTTTGTTGCCATTTGTACGACGTTTCGGCCGTTGTATGCTCCGGCCTCTTTCAGGTGCTAAGAATTGCGAACCGAAACTTTTATTACATTCACTGGGTTATATCATCTTCATTCCTTGCTTAAACCCACGATTGAAAGCCAGGAGTTATCTCCCTCTAACCCTGCAAGTTACTTGTTCATCACCGCTGTAGGCTGGTATTGAACTCACAACTCTAAGTGTCAAGTCAGGAACTAACCACTATATCCACTGGGACATGTGTCCTTAAGTTGAGGAAAATTGTCCGAATAAAGTTGTTGGTTGTTTTTGTTTTATGGCATATCAACCTCGGTGTGTCATTTATTGCCAAATAAATTTTATTTGTTTACTGCTGATAATACCTTTTACTTTCAACAATTTATTGTTGTTTTTATACAAGTTTTGTGTCTAGTAATACTTTTTTTCTTTTCGAGCACCAAGTCCAACCCTGTTATTTAACCCATAATTGTAGGGAAGTGACAGATTAATACCTTTCCCAAGGGTACCAGTGCTTAAGTGAATACAAGGTATTCAACTGGAATTCGAACTTGGCTCACCGATTTCTCTTTCCGAGCCGATATCCGCTGCACCACAACGCACATACGTCACTAAACGTTTACAGCGCTTGGTATTCCCAGCGGTCACCCATTTAAGTACTGACCAGGTTCAACTTTGCTTAACATCGATGCTCGAGCGAGAACCGGTGTATTGAGCGTGATATCGCCGTAAGCCGCTGAATAATGTAAATACTCTAATGGTGCTATGTACGATCAAGATGCTTTAACTGACAGAATTGTACGAAAGTGTTTCTTTAAGTTTAGAATTAATGATTGTAGCCTTATTGATGAAAGATATTCTGGCAAGCACCTCACTATAGATGGGGACCAAATCACGGTATTGAATGAGTACACAACCCGAGAATATTTTATTTTTAATCGTTTCACCCCAAGCAAGGCATTCCACTGCCACTATTGCGCATGGGGTTACATAGGAGAAGGTAAAGAGAAGGAGTGGTTAGACATAGGGAATGTTAGGAGGAAGGTGACAGATGAGTAAGGATAGCGAGGATGAGGGTTGGGCAGATGGGAATAGTTTTTGATAGAATGGGAGCAGGTTAGTGTGTTAGGAGGTGTCTATTAACCTTACATTTAAACTCCTGGAGATTGTAGCCGTCGGGGAAGCAATCGTGTGGAAGAGAATTCCACAGTCGGGAAGTGCGAGGAAAGAAACTGTTGGAGTAGAAGTTACGGCTGCATTTTATCGGTTTCACTGTAAAAGGGTGGGATCTAGTTGCTAATCTAATATCTCGTTCAAATTCGTATTTAGAGGGCACTAGTGATCTAAGTTCATCGGAGCAGAAGCCGTGGAAGTATTTATAGAACAGACACAGGGAGGCCACGTCGCGCCGGTGGGAGAGAGACTGCAGGCTGTCTGCCAAGTCGGTATCTATCACATTACAGACCCTCCTCTGAATCTTATCGAGAAGCCCGAGGAGAACAGCAGGGGCACCCGACCAGATATGGCAGCAGTATTCAATGCACGGGCGGATGGTAGATTTATAAATGTGCAGGATAGATTTAGACGGAAAAAACTTCCGGGCCCTACACAGAGAACCGACTTTCATAGCAGCGGATTTAGCAATGGATTCAATATAGTCATTCCATTTGAGGTCCGCTGAAAGTGTGAGACCAAGGAGGCGTAGTGTTTTACTCTCTGGGAGGCAAGCCTGGTCCATGCTAATGGGAGGTGGGTGAGATTGTCGATGATGGTTAATTGAGAGTAGCTTCGTTTTAGAAGCATTAAAATTTACTAGCCATTTCTTACCCCAGTCCAATATGGATTGGAGGTCTTTTTCAATCTCGGCTGCGAGGTTAACTTTGACGCCTACACCAGATTTTTGTAGGAGGCGAGAGTAAACTGTGGTGTCATCGGCGTACAAACCTATTTGGGCTCTTATGGAATCAGGGAGATCATTAATGTATATCAGAAAGAGTGTAGGACCTAAGATGGAGCCTTTGGGGACACCTGCGTTTGTATGGTAGTTCTGAGAGGCATGTCCGTTTAATACCACCTTCATTGTGCGGTTAGAGAGGAATGACTGGATTAGTTGAAACAAATGTCCAGTTATACCATAGCTCCGCAGTTTACATAGAATGCGAGCATGCTAAACTCTGTCGAACGCCTTAGATATATCCAATGCAACGGTTCGGGCTTCGCCATTCCTGTCGAGTGCCTGGTATATGTACTCGGTGATGGTCGTTAGCATATCAGCAGTAGATCTAGTGAAGCGGAAACCATATTGCTTGTCCGAGAGGAGCCTGTATGCTGTGAGATGCTGAACCACCTCGGCGTTGATAATGGCTTCGAACACTTTGCCAAAGATCGGAAGAAGGCTGATAGGGCGGTAATTTGCAGGGTCAGAGGGTTCGCCAGTGTTTTTAAATATAGGAACTACAGAGGAAGATTTCCAACAAGTAAGAAAGCAGGAAGCAGATAGGCAGAGGTTGTAGAGCTTAGAAAGGACAGAGGAGAGTTCAGGGGCACATTTCTTTAAGACTATGGTTGGGATTCCGTCACCACAGCTCGCTTTGTGAGGGTCAAGTTTTAAGATTATCTTAGAGACAAGCGAAGGTGTAATGTGGACATCATTCAATTGTGCCTCGGTTCTAGATGAGAAGTCGGGTGTAAAAACTCCAGATGAGTCCAGACTCAGTAGGGGAAAGTGGTGTGAAAGAGTGGTTAAATATAGGAAATGTCAGAAGAAGGGTGATAGACGGGTAAGGATGTAGATGGAATGAGTGCTTGGGAGAATAGATGCGAGTTAGTTTGTTAAGAGGTGTCTATTGACCATACATTTAGACTCCTGGAGATTGTAGCTGTCGGGGAATCAAGTATGTGGAAGGGAATTCTACAGGCGGGAAGTGCGGGAAAAGAAGCTGTTAGAGTAGAAATTGCGGTTACATTTTATCGGTTTCACTGTAGATGGGTGGGATAATCTAGTATCTCGTGCAAATTCATATCTAGGGGCCACCAGTGATCTAAGTTCATCGGGGCAGAAGCCGTGAAAGTATTTATAGATGAGGCACAGGGAAGCCAATGTCACGCCGGTGAGAGAGTTACTGCAGGCGGTCAGCTAAGTCGGTATCGATCACATTACAGATTCTCCGTTGTATTTTTCAAGAACACCAAGGAGAATATCAGGGGTACACGAACAGATGTGGCAGCAGTATTCAATACACGGGCGGATGGTAGATTTATATATGTGCAGGATAGATTAGCAAGAATTCTAAATTTACCAAAATCTACAATCTCTGAGAAATTAGAGAATCATGGATACTCAGATCGCTACTATTTTTGGGTACGATATGAACCGATTAAAAAAATCTTTCTATTTGCTATAAAATGTATAAATGCACTGAAAATGCACTGAAAATGCACGCTTTTTTAAGTCAATTTTGTCTGGTGATTAGAGCGTTATGGTGCAATGGATATCGACAAATCGAGGTGACGAGTTCGAATTCCAGTTGAATTCTTTGCATTCACTTAAAAACAAATACCTTTGGGAAAGGTATTAATCCCTACTTCCCTTTAGTTATGGGGTAAATAACAGGACAGATGGGGTTCTATTGCCTTGGTTGGCAACCAGTCGACCGCAGAAACCAATGGCAACATACTGCGAGATAATCTTCAAGACATGATTACTCAAAGCGTGTATCACGTATGGCACTTAACTGACTGAATGATACACGTTGTGATGCAGTGGATATCGACTTGGAACAACAAATCGGGGTTCTGAGTTCGAACTCCAGTTGAATTCCTTGCATTCACTTAAATACAAATACCCTCGGAAAAGAATTAATCCGTCTATTCTCTCCAGTACTGGGCTAAAAAATATGAGAGATTGGGTTCTATAGCCTTGGTTGGCAACCAGTCTACCGCAGAAAGCAATGGCAACCTACTGGGGGATAATCTTCTTTCGAGACATGATCGATCAAAGCGTGTATCACATATGACACTTAACTGACTGACCTTATGTATATTTTAGCGGCATAAACTTCATCCGGCAGCAATCAGCTCCAGCAATCTATCCAGCTCAATTGTAAAATGATGAGACCCACTCGCCAATTTATTACAGTAATAAATTCATATCAGGACGAAGAGCTCATCCGAAAAATTGCCATAAATTATATTTAAAGAAAAGACACATAGTGGCATACTTACGACAGTGAGAAAGTGACTAAGGTCTATCCATCAAAAGAGATAATGCCCTAAATTACTATTTGAATTGCATCAAGGAGCCTAAATATGAAGAGCACTGGACTATAAGCATCAGCAATATTGTATTCCTGAACGAATAGTAAATTTATCTAAACTTATTTATAAAAGAAACATTGTGTGTGTGTGAGAGTGCGTGTGTGTGTGTCTGTTACCTATAGACTCCGAAACAGCTGACCCGATTTTCTTGAAAATTTACACAGTTGTATTATAAGTGTCTGCAAGTGTTCTTAGCTAGGTTTTGTGTTAAGATACCCCAAATAAATATCGAAAATCAATAATCGAAAAAATCGGGTTATGGAAGGAGTGGTCCGATTTTAATCAAATTTCATACACTCATAGACAAAGACATAAGAAACGATATTCAAAAGTTTCAAGGTTGCACTTCTTACAATAGTGTAGAATACCGTTAAAATATCTATATATATATATATATATATATATAAGGCAAGATGTTTGTGTGAGTGTCTGTTTATCTGCCTGTATGTCAGTGTTTTTTCAGCACTTTTATTTTAGCTTTTGCTTCGGGTTTGGCTCCAAGTAGGTATAATTGTAGTTCTTAGTCTTAGCCATGATACCATTTACTCAGAGGACTTATTTATCCTTCAAAATTCAGTTTACGACGAAAAAACTTATTTGATATCGATACCAGGAAATCAAAATTTGACTTACATCCATTCATTTTTCTTTCAGTTTACGGTTTCGATTTAACTGGAAACAATTATTGCTTTTTAGTGTTTCGTGCCAACGTCCAAAGAGTCTGAGCTCCAGGACCATGGATTAGTTTTAAAGCTGTCATTACACCTGAGCAACGGCGAGCTATACTGCTAGTATATATATATATATATATATATTTATATATATATATATATATATATATATATATATTAGTTGCGATTGGTAAATTGTCGCAATTGATTTTATTATTTCAAATATTCTTAAGGTGACTCTGAGCTCAAGGACCATGGATTAGTTTTAAAGCTTTCATTACACCCGAGCAACGGCGGGCTATACTGCTCGTAACAATATTAAAGAGATACATTAAACAAATTAGATGTGAGTTATCGATATTAGACGAGATTTCAAATGTTTTAACGCGGAAGCTCAAGAAGAAATACAAAATTAAAGCACTAGATAAAATTTAAATTAATTAAATTGAAATATAAACTTCATTTAAGGGGACAAGATCATATGAAAAGCTTTATAGATACAACCGAAAACAAATCATTCCAAAGAGATCTCAAACGTTTTTACAGGGATATTGGAAAATAAGTTTTTCTTCTTCTTCGTGTCCCGTATCCCGTATCCCTTCAGGACATAGTCGATCATGAACTTCCACTTAACCCTGCCTCTTGTCGCTCTCAATAGCACATAACTGAATCAGTCTAGGGCCTGAGATATAGATGGGGGTACTAATAAAAAATCTATACAATTCTTATGAAGTACAACCCTTCTTATGGCATGTGACAAAATTTAGCCTCAATTCGATGATTAGTTTACAAATTACAGTTACTTAAGTGGAGCTAATATTGCAGATTTTCAAAACAATAGAACATTCTGAACTTAGTGTGTTGATAAAGCATTGCTTTCTGATGGGAAATACTGTTCAAGCAAAGCAATGGCTTTTTACGTTTTATTCGGACTGTGCTTCGTCAGAAACAACGGTTAATAGGGGGTATGCTGCATTTAAACGAGGTCGTACAGACTCAAATGAGGTTGAACGCTCAGGTTAGTTGTGTCGGAAAACACAAACAAAAATATCCAGAAAATAATTTTACCCGATCGTAAATTGAAGTTGCCTCAAATAGCAGACGAGTTGAACATTTCAGAAGATAGTGTATTCATAATTTGCTATGAACATTTGTCAATGAGAAAGCTGTGTTTATGTGGGTGCCGCGTTTGCTAACAGTCGATTAAAAACAACAATGCATCGACGATTCAGAGCGTTTTTGCAACTGTTTCAACCAAACAAGAAGGAGTTTTGCGTACATATGTGACAATGGATCAAACATAGATCCACCACTTTGCTACGGAGTCAAATTAGCAGTCAGCTGAGTGGGCAGCAGCAGGTAAAAGACGTCTAAAGCGACCGAAGATGCAAACACCAGCAGACAAGTTTTTGGCTTCCGTATTTTGGGATGCACAAGGTATTTTTTAATCGATCACCTTGAAAAAAAGAAAGAACCACCAATAGCAAAGATTAATGGCCACTTCGAAGGAAGAAATCACCAAAAATTAGCCACAAATGAAGTAGAAAAAAGTAACCTTTACCAAAACAACGCACCGTATCACAAGTCGAACGCAACGATGGTAAAACTACATGAATTGCACTTTGAATTGTTTCAGCATACGATATATTCTCCAAATTTGGCAGCCAACAATTACTGGATATTTGCAGGGCTCAAAAGCATGCCCCAGAGATTTGGACCTAATTATGAAGTGATATATCCAACTGAGGCGTATTATGAGGACACAGATAAATCGTTCTCAAAAAGCATCGAGTTCGAGATGAGTTGGAATCAGTATATCACCCTAGAAGGAGACTATGTAGATAAATAAAATAGAATTTTGTTTAAAAATTGTTTTATTAGTTAGGTCTATGATTTATTGAGTGATGTGTTATTTTTCTCTTGGTATCTCTCCCAAACCCTAATCCGACATCCATTTGCCTAAGCCTATTAAGTCTGTCCCGAGCTGGTTTCCTTTGTCTCGCTTTCCATTTATCCGTCCTGTGAGTATTACTTTTTCCAGGCTCTCCTTTCTCATTACGTGCCCCAGGAACCTCATCTATCTCTTCCTGGTGTTTAGTATGATTTTTCTTCTCGTTTTCTTTCTCTCCAACACTTCATCTTTGCTCAGTTCTCATGGTAACCTCAACATCTTTCTGATGACTCAAGTCTATCCTTCATCCTTGATGAAATCGTCCAACATTTCCTTCAGTGTAGATGGAGATATGTTAGGGAGAAATCTAGCACTTTTTTCTTTGTGGTCGTGGGTATGACGGTAAATTGCCTTCAGCAGCAAGGCCTCAGATAAGGAGGTTGTAAGGATCATGGAACTACGTCTTAATAGCTGTTATTCCCACGTCCAATCTGATCCGGGGTAGTAGCACCTGTTAGGGTCCCAGCTATGGGAAAAATGGGGTTACAACACTCTGAAAATATAAAAATAAATTTATCTAGAAATATATACATAAAAATAATCTTTTATATAAAGATATGCTATCTGAAATATAAATATTACTAACAATATATTTTTGAAGGAAAAGATATTGCCAAAAACATTTTTGAAGGAGAAAATATTGCAAAAAACATTTTTAAAGGAAAAAAGTATTGCTAAAAACATTTTTGAAGGAAAAAAACATTGCCAAAAACATGTTTAAAGGAAAAAAATATTGCCAAAAACATTTCTGAAGGAAAAAAATATTGCCAAAAACATTTTTGAAGGAAAAAAAATATTGCCAAAAACATTTTTGAAGGAAAAAAACATTGCCAAAAACATTTTTGCAGGAAAATAATCTTGCCAAATCATTTTTGAAGGAAAAAAATTATTGCCGAAAACATAAGGAAAAAAAATATTGCAAAAAACATTTTTGAAGGAAAGAAATATTGAAGGAAAAAACTGTTACTAACAATACATTTTTGAGTACAAAACTAGAAGACATCTTCAGTTTTCTAAAATAAAAATAAAGTAAAAATAACGTTTTTCATCGAAATCTGACTAAATCAATCTTCTCCCTATAACTGAACATTAAAAATACCTTAAAAACCCCACCTTTTTGGCATTACATAACCAGAGATTGATATGCCTTTGAACAAAACTCAAACGCAAACTCTTTTTGTTTCCAATGAGATATTCCTGACTTTCAGTCTGGTTAGCATCTCAAATGAATTCTTGTCCATGTCAGTGCGTCTTTAGAACTCAATATCACACCTTCCATTATCAGTCAGAACAATTCCCAGTTATTTAAATGTCATTAGTTGTTCACCACCTATTAAAAAAAAAAACAACATATTTGGGAAGCATGGATGGAGAAACTATAAAAAAATATAATCCAAATGCAAAGTAAATAAAACAAAAACAAAAAAGAATGATGGGAAATCTGCACAAAAATAGAAAAAATGTAATAATGTTAGGCAGTTTCTAGCTAAATGCAAAAAACAGGAATCAACATGAAATGCTAAGGTACCAAAATTTTGGCTCTATTATCTTCCATCAATTCATAAAAGGCTTGCAAAAACTTTATCAATACTAATTCATAACCCCAATAATATTCCAGAAGTATCACAAATGATTAAAAAAATATTATATGTTGATAATTCTCAATCACATATAAATTGATCGAGTCTCTTTTGATAAAATGTACTTACATTTTCCTCGGTAAAAACATGCTTTCTTCAGATGAGATGGGATGTGAAAGAGGTTCAAATCGTTGCAAAGATCAAATACTAAAAAAAATCAATAATAATGGCAAAAAAATCTAAGCAGAGCCTGGAGAGATTACCGTAAATATTTTCATAAAGTGCCGAATTAGATTTTTAAGGTTTTAGAAATATATAAAGTCTTTTCACTGATGTTCTGTATTAAAGAACACGAAATAATTTTTTTAGTTATAAAGGAAGCCAACAATCTCAAAAGAAAATTTCACGTAAGTAAATAAGGAAAATAAAACATAATACATCTACTCCAGCGGTAAAGAGCGTAAAATTAAAACAAAAGCAAAATTCAATGTACTAAATGCAGAAACGATAGCCAGATAAGCCGCTTCATGGTCAATACTCTGCCCGAACCAAACAAAATCCTGTAGACAAACCCCAGACCCATCAGTGATTACAGATTGCATGCTTAATAGCTGAAACCAAAGATTTTGTTTTTTGTTGCAGATGACCAATGATTGATAACTAGAAATTACCAAGCACACATATTGAAAATCTGTGTTGACTCAAAAAAACACCTGTTGATAGTCGGTATCTACCCAGATCCGAATGAGGAAGAGGATTAGTTCAACTATAACTATCTTACAACGCCACAACAATCGATCATCAGAGACCTGGCAACTATCTATGATTGTATGATGTTCTGTGTCAACGAACATGGAAAAATAACTTTTTAAAATATCAGAAGCTGACAAATTCAAATGAGAATTTCAAGTGAATTCAAGTAAATAAAAACTAAAATGCACCCACTGCACCTAACCCTGCACCTACTGCAGCGAGAAAGAACTTTAAAAAAAGCAAAACCAAATGTAATCAGTTAGAATAGAAATTGGGGTTGCATTTTATTGGTTTTACTGACAAAAGGTGGGATATAGATGCTAGTCTAGTAGCTCGAGTAAAATCCCACATAGGGTTCAACTGTGAGCTAAGTTCGTCGGAGCAGAAGCCGTGAATATATTTGTAGAAAAAACACAGGGAAGCTACATTACACCGGTGAGAATGTGACTGCATCCGAGCCGCCAAGTCGAGATCGATCACGTTATAGATTCTCTGTTGGATTTTATCAAGAACCCAGAGGGAAATAACGGGGACACCCAACCAGATGTGGCATCAATATTTAGTAGACGGGCGAAAATCTTACAAATGCGTTGCATTAAGATTTCAGTAATTCCAGTTGTATCGGGAGTCATCGGATTGATTAGAACAAGCCACGATAGACGCATTGAGGGCATTCACTGTAGACCATCTAAATCTAAACTTATTTATAAATTGAACTTTGTGTGTGTGTGTGTGTGTGTGTTTGTGTGTGTGAGAGTGTGTGTGTGTGTGTGTGTCCGTTACCTATAGACACCGAAACGGCTGAACAGATTTTCATGAAAATTTACACTGCTGTACTATAAGCGTCTGCGAGTGTTCTTAGCTAGGTTTTGTATCGAGTTACATCCGATAAATATCGAAAATCGATAATCGAAAAAATCGGGTTATAGAACAAGTGTTCCGATTTTAATCAAATT
The DNA here is from genome assembly GCA_037127315.1 of Ascarosepion bandense. Taxonomy (NCBI): domain Eukaryota; kingdom Metazoa; phylum Mollusca; class Cephalopoda; order Sepiida; family Sepiidae; genus Ascarosepion; species Ascarosepion bandense. The sequence goes on along the minus strand of JBBBDQ010002276.1, from coordinate 258,701 downwards.
TGATACACTCATAGACAAAAGATATAAGAAACGATATTCAGAAGTTTCAAGGTTGCACTTCTTACAATAGTGCAGAAAATCGATAATATATATATATATATAAAAGGCAAGATGTTTGTGTGTGTATCTGTTTATCTGCCTGTATGTTTGTATTTTTTTCAGCCCTTTTATTTTAGTTTTTGCTCCGGGTTTGGCTCTAAGTAGGTATAATTGTAGTTCTTAGGCTCAGCCATGATACCATTTACTTAGAGGAATTATATAGTCTTCAAAATTCAGTTTACGACGAAAAAATTTTTTTTGATATCGATACCAGGAAATCAAAATTTCTACGCTGTCGAAAGAGACCTGATCGTCCAAGCGGGTACCACTTATGGCACTTAATTGACTGACTGACTGACTGACTGACTGACTGACTTGAAATGATAAGGATAACTTTGTCTATGTAACGCTAGGGATGTTATGGAAGATAGAAAAACAAGTGAAATATAGCCATGATAACACACTGCTACCTGCCGCAATCTTTCCGCAGACTTGGTAGGTGGTGCGACCATAGCAGAAATCGAAATATAATGCAAATGAAATAATAATAATAATAATAATAATAATAATAATAATAATAATAATAATAAAGAGGTATATTTCAAGGTGATTCTTTATCTCCCTTACTATTCTGCATATCATTAATAGCACTAACCAGTCAACTTAATAAGACAGGATGTGGTTATAAAATAGGCCAAAAGAAAATAAGCCATCTATTTTACATGGATGACTTAAAGTTATATGCTAAGAATGATAATGAGCTGGAAGGTCTTCTGCAAACTGTAAAATGCTTCAGCGAAGACATTGGAATGAAATTTAATTTGAATAAATGTGCTAAAGCTACAGTTTTACGTGGATCAATACAAGAAACATCCTCAATTAGCCTAGACCCTGCTGTAACAATAAAAGAATTGAAACCAGAAGAAGCTTATAAATACCTAGGTGTAAATGAGAGCGAAAACATTCACCATAAAAAAATGAAAGAAATAGTGCGTAAAGAGTACTATAGAAGGCTACGAATGATATTAAAAACTGAATTAAATTCACAGACCAGAGTTATGGCCATTAATAGCCTTGCAATCCCAGTTGTCCAATATAGCTTCAACATCTTAAACTGGACTCTAAACGACATCAGACGAATGGATGCTAAAACAAGAAAGCTTCTTTCTAAGCATAAGATGCATCATCCAAAGGCTGATGTAGACCGTCTATACATACCCCGTAAAGAAGGTGGAAGGGGTCTTATTCAGCTGGAATTGTCATACAAGACAGCAACTATTGGCTTACTAACATACATAGAAACAACAAAGGATTGGATGATACAATTAGTAAGGCAACATGAAGAAAGAAAGAAAAAATATTCAATAATAAAAGAAGGCAGTAAATACAAACAAGATTTACAGTTATTAGATTCTGTAGAAAAGCAAAACAGAAGCCAAGAACCAACTATTGCGGCAAAAAATATGAAAATGAAAGCCAAAGATAAAGCTCTTGAAAAGATGAAACAGCGCTGGCAAGACAAACCTCTGCATGGCCAATATCCAGTACGTGCCAATAAATCCAATGTTGACAAAGTTAATACTCATCGATGGTTACGTGCATCTGGATTAAAGTCTGAAACTGAAGGATTTATACTTGCAGCACAAGACCAAAGTCTTTTCACGAGAAACTTTCAGGCAAATATTATGCATAATAATATGGATCCAAAATGCAGGTTTTGTGATAAACACCAAGAAACAATAGACCACCTAATCTCAGGCTGTTCTGTGCTTGCCCCAAACGAATATAAAAATCGCCACGATAGAGTTGGGCAATATTTACATTGGACAATGTGCAAACATTATGGAAAAGCTGTAAACAAACACTGGTATGAACATCATCCAGCGCCGGTTACAGAAATAGAAGATGTAACCATTCTATGGGATTACACCATCTACACAGACAGAAAAATTGAAGCAAACAGGCCAGACATTATTGTTAAAAACCAGAAGGAGAAAACTTGTATATTAATTGATATGGCTTGTCCAGCGGATTGTAACATAGCAATCAAGGAATTTGAAAAACTGTCAAAATATAAAGACCTGGAAATTGAAATAGAAAAAATGTGGAAATTGAAAACAAGAGTTGTGCCAGTGATAGTAGGTGCACTTGGAATGATAAAAAATGGAACAAAACAACACATTGAAAGAATCCCTGGAAACCCCAGCTTAAGAGACATACAAAAAATTGTCTTATTAAGTACAGCCCACACACTAAGGAAAACTTTATCTATGTAATGCTAGGGATGATAGGGAAGATAGAAAAACATGAAATGAAGCCATAACAACACGCCACTACCTGCCTTAGGTCTCCCCGCAGACTTGGTTGGTAGTGAGACCAAAGCAGAAATCGAAATATGATGAAAAATGACATAATAATAATAATAATGCGGAAGGGGAGAAAGAGAAGAAGTTTCTAAGAACAAAATGTATAAAGAAGAATGGTTTAAATTTGAGTTTTGTTTAACGGCATATCGGCACCTCTATGGGTTACTTAATGCCAAAAATAGTAGTATGTTTTTTAATGTTCGGTTGAAGTGAGAAGGTTGGTTTAGTAAGATTTTGATTAAAGATTTTTCTTCTTATATTTTTATTTTAGAAAACTGAAGATGTCTTCCAGTTTTGTATTAAAAAATGTATTGCTGGTAATAATTTTTCTACTGCAGGATAATCTTCTGCCCAGTCAATCATATCTAATTCGTGACATGATCGCCCAAGCGTGTATCACGTAAGGCATTTAACTGACTGACTGAATATAATAGTTGAAAACATGATTAAGGCTTCCACTGGGCATAAAGTGGGGGATCTATTTACTATTGTTTTGAAGTAATAAACAGATCCCCCACTAATTACTACATAATAATATAGTACATCACTTTCCCCATCTAGTTATGAGTCAAATAATAGGACAGATTAGGTTTTATAGCCTTAGTCGTCAACCAGTCTATCGCAGAAAGCAATGGCAACCTACTGCGGGATAATCTTCTGCCCAGTCAATCATATCTCATTCGTGACATGATCGCCCAAGCGTGTATCACGTATGGCACTTAACTAAGTGACTGAATACAATAGTTGGAAGCATCTTTAAAACTTGAGACAACTGGGTGTGGTATTGGCGACATCTGCGCAATTTCAGTATAACAATGACATTTTAGCGAAATTTTATTAAATATACACAAACCGTAAATACATAATTTTTTTTCAAAAATGTGTCTTTGAAATAATTTTTTTCTTTCGCAAACGTATTTTTGGCAATATTTTTTGTTTCAAAAATGTATATTTTTATATAAAACTCTATTTTTATGTATGTATTTCTATAAAAGTGTATTTTTATAAATTTATAGTGTTTTTATCCCAGTTTGAGCGTTAACTATTTGCTCAAAGCTTGAACCCTAACAGGCGCTACCACTTCGGGTCAGGGTGTACCTGGGAATAACAGTAATTAAAAGGTGTTTCCATGGTGAAGTGGAAGAGCGACAACGTGGGGAAGATGAGGGCTTAAATAAGAACAGGAAAAATAGCGGAGAAAAGAAATATCAGAAAAATATTTATGAAAAATTTGGTGAATGAACGAAAATATAAAACAGAAAGAGTCAAATATATATATATATATATAGTCATCCGCAGACAGATCTGTTTCGCCGTATAACAGCTCATCAGTACGGGTAGACTCCGATTGCTTTTTTTACCCAGGATTGAAACCCGACCGAAATGGCGTCAGTCGGCTACTCTACCCGGGGGCTATGGCGTTCGGTGAGCGTAGGCAGACTTTTTAGCGCATATCATTATACGCGCCCAATAGCTAGAGTGCTCTAATTCATTTCACTGAATGACCGATGCGTACATGCCAGAGTAGCTACTGATTATCAAAGTCTACTATTTATCCAGAGTGCTCAATCAGGGTGTGAGAGCGTAAATATTGTCATCCGCAGACAGATCTGTTTTGCCGTATCACAGCTCATCAGTACGGTTAGACTTCGATTGCTTTTGTACCCAGGATTGAAACCCAACCGAAATGGCGTCAGTCGGCGACTCTACCCCTGGGCTATTAGGCAGACTTTTTAGCGCATATCATTATACGCGCACAATAGCTAGAGCGCTCTAATTTATTTCACTGAATGAGCGATGCGTATATGCCAGAGTAGCTACTGTTTATCAAAGTCTACTATTTTTTTTTACTATATATGTTACGTACGGACGTAGGAGGAATTCTGGATGAACAAGAAACTGCAATAAAAATAAAAACAACAACGACATCTATAATAATAATAATAATAATAAGAAGAAGAAGAAGAAGAAGAAGAAGAAGAAGAAAGAGGAGAAGAGATGTCCTGACACGTTTGCCTGTAGATAAGATGAAGATTAATAAACCTTACAAGGTGAGCGTTTCGCGAGGAGCTGAAAGGAGCAGCAGGGTTACAGGGAACGTGACCCTCACCTGAGTGATCTACGTTTTGTACCGAACGCAAGCAGGTGTCATATTACGGCATCATCTTGATATATTTGAAGATGTGGGGAATTTTCTTCATGACGAATTCAAAATTCACGCCTTTGCAAGAATATTTTACGCATTAAAGACCTAAGGAAATATCTACCTATCTAGGCATCAATTGATCGATCTATCTATTGGTGAGAAGGTAACGAAAAGACCTCAGTCGTACCAACTTCAAAAATATTAAGTTATTTTATGAGTAAAAGTGATTCGGGCTGGGAAGTTTATATATATATATATATATATATATATATGTGTGTGTGTGTGTGTGTGTGTGTGTGTGTGTGCGTGCGTGTTTATTTGTTAACCGTTATATCTGAAGCAGAAAAACAATTACAGTAACATTTAACAACACAGGGTTTAGGTCTAAGTAGGTATAATTGTAGTTCTTAGTCTCAGCCATGATACCATTTACTCAGAGGACTTATTTAGCCTTCAAAATTCAGTTTACGACGAAAAAACTTATTTGGTATCCATACCAGGAAATCAAAATATGACTTACATGCATTCATTTTTCTTTCACTCTACGGTTTCACTTTAACTGGAAACAACTATTGCCTTTTAGTCTTTCGTGCCAACATCGAAAGAGTCTGAGCTCCAGGACCATGGTTTTATACACATAAACACTAATATCTCTCCGACAGACCCCAACAAAAGAATTAAATTTATCATCTATTACGCTAAATCCACAACATCCAACTCAATCGTCCGCAACGACTCCTCACCGACCGTTAGCGATTTGCAAAAAACAATGTAGTGTATAAATTCAAATGCTCCTTTCAAGAATGTATCTCTAACAAACTAAATAATACCTACATTGGACATACTACTAACTCGCTTTCGCGCAGACTTACATTGCACTTAAAAGAAAATTCTAACATATTCCGACATTTAAAACACCACGGCTATCAACACACACTTCTTAGGAAAACACTTGTTGAAAATACACATATACTTAGACAAGAAAATAATAAACAAAAACTTGAATTTCTAGAAGCTATCTACATCAAACAGTTTTACCTAGCCTAAATAAAATAAATTTCGACACCCCTACTAACATACTTCAATGCCTATAATCGACGGGAGAGGTCATAGTTATTATACTTACCCCCTACATCATAGTAGCAGCAGACCAATCCCTCATGCCACTATACACTCAATTGAACAAAAAACCCACTACCACCATTCCTTCTTGGCCTACAGCCATGTGCAACACAAAAAATGGACCTGTCTAATTTTCTCTGTATAACTCCACTCTGTTAATAATAATTTAAGTGTTCTATATACACTGAACATTAAATGTTCATGCTTTGATAATGGCTCATGTAAGTCGAAAGCTCAGATCTGATAATAAAATCAACAATTATTGCGATTTCTTGTCGTCTTTCCATGACAACACTATCAAGCTAATCAGATCATACGAAAGGATCTTACACAAAATAAATAGACAGAACTTGTCTATATTATTCAATGAAACCTGTATGTTTATATATATATATATATATATATATATACTACCGGTCATAATTATTAGGACACCACAGTTTTTAAATGAAATGATGTATTTCATACTACTTTTAAGTGGATAATTCTAAATAAAAATAGAATGGTTCTTTTGTTATTATTGCTTTGCAAAATTTTACAAGGCAAGGAAGTAAAGATGAACTCTTCTGAATTACCCTAAATTTTCTAAATACCTTTCAATACCCCTTTCTACTGTTAACAGAGTGATCGTACAATTCATCAATGAGGGCAAGAATTGCACGAAACCTCATCCATGCTGCCCTGGGCCCTTTGAAAGAACCATGCGACTTGTCCAAAGAAATGTTGAACAGGATCCACGTTGCAAAGCATCTGACATAGCAACACAAGTTGATATCAGTCCCAGAACAGATGTCAATCATCTTCACAAACTGGGCTACTATGGCAGAGCTGCGAGAAGGAAACCACTTCTCCGTCAGCCAATATCAAACACAGACGTATTGGGCTCAAGAGATTGTGGAGAGACCTGTGACTTTTATTCTCTGATAAGTCAAGATGCGCATTAATTTCAGACAGTCGAAGCGTATGGGTATGGAGACTGTAGTCAAGTGTTTGATTTAAACAGACTGCAGCCAACGGTTAAATATGGGGGCATTTTAGTAATGGTATTGGGTGCAATTTGGAGTGATGGTCGCCCAGAACTTGTGGAGTGAGAAGTAAACATCAATTCAGCCAAATATGTTTCTATATTAAAGTAAGGTCTCCTTCCAATATTCTCAAGTAGTGGAATGAGCAAAGTTGACTCCATATTTATGGAAGATGGAGCCCCATGTCACACTGCTCAAGTAACGCAACATTGGTTGTAACAAACTTGGATCAATGAACTTCCATGGCCAAGTCAGTCCCCGGATATGAACCCTATTGAACACCTTTGGGGCATATTAGATCGAAATATCTGTAAAAAGAACAGGAAGCCATCTTCTAAAGCCAAACTTTTATGATTATTGCGTGAAACATGGCAAGAAATCCCTCAAAGTGATATTCGGGAACTCATCTCTAGCATGCCTAGAAGGGCCTTTGCATTAAAAAAAGCAAAGGGGATGTCAACCAAGTATAAGTTATTAAATTTATGAGCATTTATAATTACTTCATTTGTATGAATTACTTGTTTAATCAAATAAACGGTTTCTGTGAGCGTCTGTTCAATTCTGTCACGTCTCAGTATATATGGGGATGGACTTATATTTTCAATTCAATTCTCTTTATTGTTAATAGCTTAAATGTTCTATGTTTACTGTGTGTTAATATTTACTCTTTGATAATGGCTTATGTGAGCCGAATGCTTAGGCCCGATAAAAAATTCAACAAATACTGTGATTTTTTGTTGTCTTTCAACGACATCACCATCAAGTATATCAGACGGTATGAACGGATCCTACACAAAATTAATAGACAAAACTTGTCTATATTATTCAATGAAACCTGCATTAATGAAAAAATGCTGCCAAAATACACTCAATATATATATATATATATATATATATATTTGTTGAGGGGCTTATCTATCTATCTATCTATCTATCTATCTATCTATCTATCTACATTGAGTGATGGGCAAGTTGATGTTAGTTGAAATCTTTAATTTCGCTCATGCATGTCGATAGATCTTTTATTTTGTCGGCTGCACAATAATAGTAGTGTCAGTTGGACCCCGTGTGTAAAAAAAAGATCACCATGATAACAATTCACTCGGCCCAAAATTTAGAAACAACATGCTGTGCTACTTGGCATTACAAAACGAGCAATTTTTTAATCATTTCACCCCAAGCAAGGTATTCCACTGCTACTATAGTGCAGGTGGTTACAAAGGGGAAGGTGCTGAGTGAGCGATTAGATATATGAAATGTCAAAAGGAGGGTGATAGATGAGTAAGGATACCGAGGAGGAGGGTTGGGTAGATGGGAAGAGTGTTTTGAGAGAATGGATGCGAGTTAGTGTGCTAGGAGGTGTCTATTGACCTTACATTTAAACTCCTGGAGATTGTAGCTGTCGGGAAAGAAAGTATGTGGAAGGGAATTCCACCGTCCGGAAGTGCGAGAAAATAGGCTGCTGGAGTAGAAATTACTGTTACATTTTATCGGTTTCACTGTAAAATGGTGGGATGTATTTGCTAATTTAGTATCTCGTGCAAATTCACACCTAGGGGACACCATTGATCTAAGTTCATCGGAGCAGAAGCCGTGAAAGTATTTATAGAAGAGGCACAGGGAAGCCACGTCACGCCGATGAGAGAGAGACTGCAGGTGGTCAGCCAAGTCGGTATCGATCACATTACAGATTCTCGGTTGTCTTTTGTTAAGAACCCTGAGGAGAATAACAGGGGCACCTGACCAGATGTGGCAGCAGTATGCAATACACGGGCGGATGGTAGATTTATATATGTGCAGGATAGATTCAGACTGGACCAACTTCCGGGCCCTGCATAGAGAACCGACTTTCATAGCAGTGGATTTAGCAATGGATTCGTTATAGTCATTCCACTTGAGGTCCGCTGAGAGTGTGAGGCCAAGCAGACGTAGTGTTTTACTCTCTGGGAGGCAAGCCTATTCCATGCTAATGGGAGGTAGCTGCGATTGTCTATGATGGTTAATTGATAGCAGCTTCATTTAGGAAGAATTAAAATTTACGAGCCATTTCTTACCCCAGTCCGCTACGGATTGGAAGTCCTTTTTAAGCTCGGCAGCCAGGTTCGCTTTGTCGCCAACATCAGATTTTTGATCGAGTCGAGAGGAGTAGTTGGGTGCCAATCTGTGGACGGTGCAGAGGAATCAGAAAGAATCGGATGAGTCTAATCGTGATTCAGAAAGTAATCACCATTAGACTCATAAAATTCACTCTGATCGTTCTAATAAAAATAAAAGATGTATTGCCGGACAATTTCTGAGACCAATGACCCCTTACAGCTGCCCTCCTAACTCCCTAGACTTCATCCACGGGATGTGTGAGGCGCAGTTGAGGGAGACTAACAAAGCTTCTTCTAACACCAAATATGAAATGATAGAAGGATTACGACTGCATTCAAGCACTTAAAGTAGGTCACCTGTCCAGAAAAGGTACAGGAGATTTAGAATTCCTCAGGTGGTATTTTAAGCCGATTGCAATTTTATTGGATAAATGGGATATTTAGTATTTGTAGATATTTTTGTGTAATTTCAGTAAATTACAGTGAGATGTCTGTGTTATTTATAGTTTTGCGTAATCTAGACGAAATTTCATCCATCGGTTCATATATATATATATATATTTACTCTTTGATAATGGCTTATGTGAGCCGAAAGCTTAGACCCGATAAAAAAATCAACAATTACTGTGATTTTTTGTTGTCTTTCAACGACATCACCATCAAGTATATCAGACGGTATGAACGGATCCTACACAAAATTAATAGACAAAACTTGTCTATATTATTCAATGAAACCTGCATTAATATATATATATATATATATATATATATATATAGAGAGAGAGAGAGAGAGAGAGAGATAGAGAGAGTAAAAAGTGAGAGAAGCCGTGAACGTTTTCTTTAAAGTGCATATTTATTGTTTTTGTTATTATACATTTTATGATACATTAAGTGTCTATAATGGTATTTGTGACGCTAAACGTGTTTCGAGTCTAAAATTGACTCTCTTCAGGCGAATAAATTTGTGGCTTTACTTGTCGAGTTCTTTTTGTTTCTGATGTCCACCATGTTGTTTTATAAATAAGTAAGTAGAAACAATAAGAAAATAAATAAAATCAGTAAAATAAAATAAAATAAAATAAAATATTCAAATGTTGGCACGTTGAATGGTCCGTGTTTTCTCACACCAGCACGTGTATAAATGGATAAACAAATGAATAAATTAAGAGATGAATGAATAACGTGATTTCCCCAATTTGAAGTGATTTTGTTTTGGGATTACCTTTTTAGTATGTTAAAATTATCTTCTAATCGCCTTTGCTGATCTATCATCGGTCAGTTGGTTGTTCTTTCCCAGTGTTTTTAATTTGGTGTGTGGGTGTGAGCGTTTTTTTTAAATTTCGTCTTTATGGTTTAGAATTGTTTTTTATGGGTCATTGTTCACAGCATCTCACACTTTTTATTCTATAAAATTTTCTCACGTTGGAACAACCCTATTTCTTTATCCAATATATATATATATATATATATATATATATATATATATATATAGAATAAAAAGTGTGACAAGCCGTGAACGTTTTGTTTAAAGTGTATATTTATTGTTTTTATTATTATCCATGTTATGAGACATTAAGTGTCCATAATGGTATTTGTGACGCTACACGTGTTTCGAGTCTAAAATTGACTCTCTTCTAATAACAAAAACAATAAATATACACTTTAAAGAAAACGTTCACAACTTTTCACAATTTTTATTCTATACCAATTTCTCTCGTTGGAACAATCCTATTACTTTTTCTAATATATATATATATATAAAGAGAATGAAAAATGTGACCAGAAGCTTGCTATTGAAAGGATAGATAGATAGATAGATAGATAGATAGATAGCTAGATAGATAGATAGATAGATAGATAGATAGATAGATAGATGAAGAGAAAAGTACCGAGTTGAATGATAGGTATAGAAAGAAACATAATGCGAGAGAGAGAGAGAGAGACAGAGAGAGAGAGAGAGAGAGAGAGAGAGCCGATGGATAACACCGGGTAGATAGATAGATAGATAGATAGATAGATAATGAACGAAATGAGATAGATAGATAGATAGATAGATAGATAGATAGATAGATAGATAGATAGATAGATAGATGAAGAGAAAGAGGCTAGGAGGCAGGTAACGAGTTGAATGATATAGAGAGAACCACAATGAGAGAGAGAAAGAGAGAGAGAGAGAGAGAAAGAGGCAGATGTGTAACACCGAGTAGATAGATTGATAGATAGATTGTAATATATACGGAATATATTTAGATAAATTAATATGACTCGAAGAAAGAATAGATACCGAACGAAAGTTAACTGATAGCATTTATTCCGTCCCACCTTCATTTAACCGTAAAAGATGTCTTCCTCCTCAGCCGATAGGCGGTCGTCGTAGGGAGACAAAATCTTTATCTGCTTGACTGACAACGGTTGAATATACTCTCCTTTCTTACTCTGACGTTCATGCAAACTGAATTGAACGAGCGAGCAGCCAAGTTGCAAGGAAACAGCCGCAGATGGCTGCTGCTAGGGAAAGATAACATGGGGACAATGAAAATAATGTCGGGAGAGGAGGCTCGATTTGAAAAGCGCTGGTCGTTGGTCAAAGAACTAAAGGTTCCGGTGCGGCTGGAACTTGATCATGCGTGAGCACATAACGGCTGGCATTAAATGTGAGGAGGGAAAAAGCAAGCGTAGACGAAACGGTGTTATTAAGAGAAACATTTAGCAGAGACGCCGAGCCCGATGTCGACGGCGTAGCCCTAACCCTTACCATTCGATCTGCTCATTTCCCTTGGTTTGTATCTGCCCACATAAATGAAGGTTGATATTCACTTCTGATTTCCACCAATCGGCCAATCAATCATTCAAGATATATATATATATATATATATATATATATATATATATATATATATATATATATATTGTAAAATATAGATTTAAGTATGCTATATTTATGGGTTAAGCGTTCAATATCAGGGGTTGATAGTATGTAAATTAGGCCTGACATTTGCGTTTAGCATGAAAGAAACGTTCACGATTGAGTGTCAACTTAAATGCCCACTTTTGTATGTATATATATAAACTTGTTTATAAATGGAACTTTGTGTGCGTGTCTGTGTGTCCGTTACCTTTTGACTCCGAAACGGCTGAAGCGATTTTCTTGAAAACTTACACAGTTGTACTATAAGCGTCTTCGAGTGTTCTTACGTAGGTTCGATTTTAAGATGTTTGTGTGAGTGTGTGTTTATCTGCCTGTATGTCTGTATATTGTCAGAACTTTTATTTTAGTTTTTGCTTCGGGTTTGGTTCTGAGTAGGTATAAGTGTAGTTCTTAGTCTCAGTCATGATATCATTTACTCAGAGGACTTATTTAGCCTTCAAAATTCAGTTTACGACGAAAAAACCTATTTGATATCGATACCATGTAATCAAAATTTGACTTACATCCATTCATTTTTCTTTCGGTCTACCATTTTGCTTTAACTGGAAACAACTATTGCATTTTAGTGTTTCGTGCCAACGTCCAAAGAGTCTGAGCTCCAGGATCATGGATTAGTTTTAAAGTTTTCATTACACCCGAGCAACGCCGAGCTATTCTGCTAGTATGTATATATATATATATATATATATATATATGTGTGTGTGTGTGTGTGTGTGTGTGTGTGTGTGTGTGTGTGCGCGCGCACGCCCGTGTGTGTGTGTATAAGTGTGTAACGGAAAATCTCGAAATGGTTTTGACAACCGACATATTTAAATTATTTGTTTGAACATTATTTTTTATCAATACTCTCATTTGAGTAGATATTCCGTTTTTAATCAAACAGTATATTTACATATCTATTTCTACTGGCCTGAATATTGACGATAAATTTTGTTTCGAAAATGTGTGTCATTCGGCAGGATTCGAACCTGGAACTCCTATCAACATTTCGTTAATCTTCGGGAATAACAAATGTTTTTAAGGTGCACACGGACTTTATGAACACCCTGTACATAAGGACCTTCAATAAGTTCCCGCTTTTCTACAAATGATGGCGTTCCTAGAACTGTGCTCGTAGTTTCAGATGGTAATGCAGATCTGCAAAGAAGCTTGTAATTCAGTGTTGGTCATTTCGCTGAAGTGTAAACTGCGTTGATGTTTTTTATAGGATTAAACAAGTTGGATTTTTGCATGAAATGCAGTAGAATGCAGTATATTATATCAGTAACTTATAACTGCTGTGTTTATCTTCCACGAGTCATGTTCTGTAATTTTTCTCTTCATAAGAAAAAAAAAAGACGGGTTTATACGAAGTTTTCTTTTTCTAATTTAAAGATAAACGATTCTGAGATTATTACATGTCCTACCATGATTCATTATAAGCGACCAGATATGTTAACAGCTTGAGATATTTATTTAAATTTATTTGTTTGAACATTTGAGTTGATAGTTTGTTTTTTCTAAAATCAAGCAGAATATCTCAATTATCCACCGGCTTAGGTATTCGAGAAATCTTGTTTGGAAAATATCTATCTTCCAGCGAGATTCGAACCTGCATGCTTTCATAAACTGGGGAGGTGCCACCATTAGATATATAATGTAAGGTTTACTCGAACAGCTTCGTTCCACGGACTACTGCTCTGCGGTGCCTACTACACGGATGATGCTTACCAGATCGCAACAATCTGAACCTGTTTAAGCAGTTGATTGCTCTTCTTTCCCTGAGAATTTCTCGGAATATCACGTCAACTCTTATGGCGCAGTTATTGCCCTTTTTGTTACTTTTAGAAAAACAACGCTAACTGTCCAGTAATTGCACTCACAACAATCTTAAACTGTTCATAACTAGAAATAACTTTTCTTTTCCCCTCATATTTCTTGTTTGCAACGGATGCTGAAGAACGCAGTACATTATTAGGTTGTCCCAAAAGTTCGTAAACACTTGCAAAAAACTAAAGTTTTACTCGCCAATTAATCTAAGGTTACCAGAAAACACTTGCAAAAAACTGAAATTTTACTCGCAAAAACAACAAAAAATATTACTCAAAATAAAGACCATCATTTTCTAAGACTTTCTGCCATAGATTTGCAAGCTTTCAGATCTGGTCAAAGTACCATTCAGCCGGCTTCGAATCAAAGAATTCTTGACACGCTTCCTCGACTTGATCCATCGAGTCGAATCGGCGGCCCTTCAGAAAATGTTACATTGAGCGGAAAAGACAGTAATATGATGGAGCACAGTCAGGACTGTAGGCTGGATGTGGTAGAACCTCAACGTCGTCCAGCACTTCAAACTTGTTTTTGGTCTTTCTGGCGGTGTGTTGCTTGGCATTGTCCTGCTGCATCAAAGCGTGCTTTTGGTTGATCAGAGCCGGGGACTTTTGCTTCAACTTTTCGTCGACCCGCTCAAGTTGCTGGCAGTAAAGTTCGGCACTGATGGCACGACCATTCGGAACCAACTCAAAATGCACGATTCCTTCAAAGTTCCACCAAACGCTCAACATGACTTTCTTGCCGAATCGATCTTGTTTTGGAACAGACGGTGTCTCTTGCTCTTTCTGAACCCATCGCTTGTCTCGATTGTGATGGACCAGATAGACCCATTTCGCAAGTGTTTACAAACTTTTGGGGCAACCTAATATTATAAAAGTAACGAACATATACATTTAGAAAAGCAATGATCAAACGAATTCCAAGTAATAAAAAAAAGTAATTTTCAAAAATAAACTAAAATCGACAAAATTCTCTTTGAAAAATGGTGGAATGATTTCGATAAGACTTTGGAAAAGCTTGAATTTATAACCAAACAGGTTCTGTGGCTACTGATATTTACCTTGAAGTAATATTACAGAGATCGTAAATTAATTGTGTTTTACCAAAAAGGATCTGACAACCAATGTTAGTTAAGTTTATTGAAATCGTCAGGTGCTGGAAATTTCGAAACAAAACCTTTATTTCGATTACTGGGGATATTGCCATCTCATTCCGTGTTCGGTGTCACTTCCTGTAGCCATCTAGCTATCTCCCTATTAACATAACTCCCTAAGTGCCGTATCCTGGTATTGAACTCACAACTCTTTGGATGAAATCACTGGAACTAACCAAAGCCTCGGTTCGAAATTCTTAACATCTGAAGAAAGCCGAGGCGTACAATGCCTGAAACATCGTAATAAAAAATGAAGACAATAGTCCGAACATTGTAAATAATGTTGGTTGGTTGTTTTAAGGTATATCAACCTCGGCGGTTAATTTATTGCCAACTAAGTTTTTATTTATTTATTGCTGGTAACACATTTTTTCTTTCAACAATTTAATTTGTTTTTATATAAGTTTTTTGTCTAGTAATACTTTTTTTTTCGAGTATTAAGATTCATTGGGACTTGTTTTTAAGAGCAGGGTCTCCAAGTCCTACCCTTGTTATTTAACCCATAACTGGAGGAAAGGGACACCAAGGGCACCAGCGCTGAAGTGAATGCAGGGTATTCAACTGGAATTCGAACTCGGCTCACCGATTTCTCTTTCCGAAAGGATATCCACTGCACCACAACGCACATTTGTCACTAAACGCTTACAGCACCTGGTATTCCCAAGCGGTCACCCATCTAAGTACTGACCAGGCTCAACGTTGCTTAACTTCGGTGATCGAGCGAGAACCGGTGTATTCAACGTGATATAGCCGTAAGTCCGGGTAAATAATGTAAATACTACTTTATCTCAGAAGTATAGACAAATAAAAATAAATCTATCCGCTGATACTATTTCGTGTGTTTGCGCAAAATACTGAAGGCATTTAAGGACAGAGTGAAGAACGGACTAAAGATAAAATGCGCTTGTTAATAACCGGAACAACCCAATATGCAAATTATAAACTGGAGATGTAAAATTCAAGCAAGCACTGATATCTGAAGACGCATTGGTATTGGAGAAGTTATTTCAGAAAGCTAAGCAAAGTATTAAGAATGAACTTCTCTTATATAAAACTAGCAGTATAGACCGGCGTTGCTCGGGTGTAATGAAAGCTTTTAAATCTAATCCATAGTTCTGGAGCTCAGATTCTTTGGACGTTAGCACGAAAAACGTAGGTTGTTGAAAGGTTGATGTTCAAGCCGTAGAACTGACGACGAAAAAACTTATTTGCTTTCGATATCAGGAAATCAAAATTTGACTGACATCCATTCATTTTTCTTTCAGTCTACGGTTTCGCATTAACTGGAAACAACTATTGAATTTAGTCTTTCGTGCCAACGTCCAAAGAGTCTGAGCTGCAGGATCATGGATTAGTTTTAAAAGCTTTCATTACACCCGAGCAACGCCGGACTATACTGCTAGTGCTATAATAAAATAAAACATATTTGATATCGATACCAGAAAATCAAAATTTGACTGACATCCATTCATTTTTCTTTCAGTCTACGGTTTCGCTTTAACTGGAAACAATTATTGCATTTTAGTATTTCGTGCCAACGTCCAAACAGTCTGAGCTCCATGATCATGGATTAGTTTTAAAGCTTTCATTACACCCGAGCAACGCCAGGCTATACTGCTAGTATAAATATAGATAGATGCTAAAAGTGGTATTCTACTCGGGTAAAGTTATATGACTTTCCGCAGTAATAATCTTGGTGAAGGTAAGAATTCGCTATTCCCCCCAGCTATGGGTTAAATAATAGGTTATTATATTGTATTATATCATATCAAATATATTATTCTCTAAAAGTATCTTCTCTCTTTATATAACGGTTAAAGAATTAATAAGGCGTAAAATCCAAGTTACTAAATCGATTCTTCTTCTTCTGAAGCCTAATGTTTTCGATAAGGTCGATTTTGTGCATGGTATTCACGTATTTTGTTTCTCTACATAAGCTTGGGCGTTGAGGTTCAGAGCATATCGGCTCGGAACGAGAAATCAAAGGACAGAGTTCGAATTAATTCGTTCCATTTATTTACGCACTTGAAAGTCATTATTCTAGCCATGGTTTAAATAGTAGTACATCTTAAGATCTGTGAGCCTTGGTTGACAGCCAGTCTACCGCAGAAATTAATAACAAACTACTGTGGGGAATAATTTCTTCCCAGTCAGTCATGTCTCTTTCTTGACATGAACGCTGAGGCCTTTTTCCCATATTGCACTTCACTGACTGATTGACAAAAAATCGTTAATAGTCAGACTATAATGAAAATAGATTCTTCTATGAAATATGTCAGAATTTCTGAAATTATTCTATTATTTATATCCATGCTATTTCCCAATCTTTGTTATCATTAAAACCGTTGGGTAGAAAAATCAATACCTACGTACAAGGTTGAAGCATCGGTGCAGTTACTATGGTAACGAAGCTAACATACGCAAATTGAAACCACCTTGCACTGATAAGCCTCGCTGTCTGTGGCACATGCTCACTAATTTATAAGGTGGTCCCTTACCTCAAGTGTTTGTAGCGATACTTTCTTTGAAATCAGAAACTATTTATGGTTACAGCTCAAATGCATATTTATAAACTACTAGCAGTATAGCCCGGCGTTGCTTGGGTGTAATGAAAACTTTAAAACTAATTCATAGTCCTGGAGCTCAGACGCTTTAGACGTTGGCACAAAAGACTAAAAAGCAATAGTTGTTTCCAATTAAAGCTAAACCGTAGACTGAAAAAAAATGAATGGATGTACGTCAAATTTTGAAGTTTGGCGAGAATCGGATAAAAATTGTGGATTTGTATAAAGGACATACAGACAGATAAACAGGCACACACACAAACAGCTTGCCTTTTATATTTATATATTATCGATTTTCTGCACTATTATAAGAACTGCAACCTTGAAACATCTGAATATCGTTTCTGATGTCTTTGTCTATGACTGTATCAAATTTGATTAAAATCGGACCACTCCTTCTATAACCCGATTTTTTCGATTATCGATTTTCAATATTTATCGGGGGTACCTCAACACAAAACCTACCTCCGAACACTCGCAAACGTTTGTAGTACAACTGTGTAAATCTGCAAGAAAATCGGTTCAGCCGTTTCGGAGTCTATAAGTAACGGACACACACAGACAAAGTTCCAATTATCAATAAGTTTAGATAGCAAATAATCGGTAAAAAATGAGCCTGAACAATGAAACTTAAAAGATAATACAGTGTTTCAACAAGACGGAGCTACTTGTCAGTTTGCTGTGCGTGTTAGTTTCTAAATCAGAAATTTCCTAACAGATGGATCGGAAGGAATGGTTCCATTTCTTGGCCTCTACGTTCACCAGATTTGATTCCATTAGATATTGGGGGGGGGGACATGTGAAAACAATTGTGTATGCAACCAAACCTAGTTCATTAGAAGATTTGAAAGCTAAAATAACTAATGTGATTTCTGGTATAACTAAAATCATTTGGCAAATGTTTTCCGTGAACTCCAAAATCGTATTACCCTTTGTATTGCTAATGGTGGAGGACATGTGGAAACTTAAATAAAATTTCAATAAAACTTTAAAAATAAAGATTTACTTCTTTCTGATACTTTTTACAAATTATTTCTATCACAAATACAAATAAAGTTATAATTTTTTAATTGCACACGAACGTTATAGACACGCTGTATAATAAACACATTACTGTAAATGTTTTCCGTGAACTGACAAATCGTATTACCCTTTGTATTGCTAATGATAGAGGGCCCGTGAAAACTTAAATAAAATTTCAATAAAACCTTAAAAATAAAGATTTACTTCTTTCTAATCCTTTTTACAAATTATTTCCATCGCAAATACAAATAAAGTTATAATTTTTTTTAATGTGCGCACGAACTTTATGGAGATTATGAATTTATAGAACAGACACAGAAAATCACCCTTACGGTGTTGGGAAAGTGTCTGAAGCCGAACAGCCAGATCAGGACCGATAATGCTACTGATTCTTCCATGAAAGATCTTATAGCAGGGTCACCGGACTATATGTAATCACAATATTCCAAACATAGAAGAATGGTAGATTTACAGATATGTATGGTATATTCCGAAGAGAAAAATTGTCACGCACGACACAGTGAACTACCTTTCTTAGGAGCTGATCTAGTAAAGAATGTACGTTGTTGTGCAGTAGATATCGGCTTGGAACGAGAAATCGGGGAGCCGAGTTCGAGATCCAGTTAAATTCTTCGCATTTGCTTACGTGCAATTAAGTTTGGGAAAGGTATTAATCCGTCTGTTCCCTCCAGTTATAGGTTAAATAACAGGACAGATTGGGTTCTATAGCCTTAGTCGGCAACCAGCCCACCGCACAGAGCAATTGCAACCTACTGCGGGATAATCATTTGCCCAGTCAGTCATGTCTTTTTTGAAATGTGATCGCCCAAGTGTGTATCACATATGGTACTTGACTGAGTGACAGAATATAATAGAACCATAATTAAAACTTATCCTGGACATATAGTGGGGGGTCGGTTTTCTATTGCTATATAGTAATAAAGAGATCCCCCACTAATTACACTTAATATAATAATGTAATATGATCTGTCTCTTCTCCCTCCAGTTATGAGTTAAAGGGCAGGACAGATTGAGTTCCATAGCCTTGGCTGATAACCAGTTTACCACAAAGGTAATGGCAACCTACTGCGGGATAATCTTCTGCCCAGTCGGTCATGTCTCTTTCGAGACATGATCGCCCAAAGCGTATATCCCCTGCATGGCATTTAACTGACTG
This sequence comes from Ascarosepion bandense, assembly GCA_037127315.1. NCBI lineage: Eukaryota > Metazoa > Mollusca > Cephalopoda > Sepiida > Sepiidae > Ascarosepion > Ascarosepion bandense. Next base: position 239,249 of record JBBBDQ010002276.1, on the reverse strand, counting down.
ATTGCTCTTCATATGCATTGACATTCCCTCATAAAGCTTATCTGCCCGCTCTTTTGCTACATCAATGTTTGTCTCCCATAATCCTGTCAACTCCAGCAGAAGGACAACCTTCCTTTCCTCATTCTAGATGGTGATGTTCGGTCTCTGCAGGGTCGCCGCTATAAGTATTAATTATTACTTAATAATATAAGTACATCTCTTCCCCTTCTAGCTATGAATCGAATAATAGGACAGACTGGGTTCTATAGCCTTGGCAGGCAACCAGTCTACCGCAGAAAGTACTGGCAACCGACTGCGTGATAATCCTCTGTCCAGTCAGTCATGTCTCTTTGGAGACATGATCGTCCAAGCGTATATCACGTATGGCATATAAGTGACTGACTGACTGATCTAGCAAAGGATTTGATATAATGTTTACACTTCAAGTTAGCCAAGAACGTTACCTCGAGAAAGCGCAAAGTCTCACTTTACTGGAGGTTGGCATCAGCCATGATGTGTAGCTTAGATGATTAATGAAGAGAAGTTTAATTTTACATGTGTTAAAATTGCATAGAAAATGAGTCAACACACCACAGATGTTCCATCAATAATCTAATCGTGAAAAACCATATCTTTTTACACAAGAGCATTCTGCTACTTACTGCTATTTCTATTTGACCCTTTTCCCTCTCTTCGGTTCTTTCTCACGCACACTCTCTTTTTCATTTTAAAAACGAAGGAAACAGACATTACTCTACTACCCTGTTCAATTACAAACAGAGAAACACAGACATTTCTTTTGTTCAACCCACATTCGCTTAAATCTAAAAGACATTTTTCTATCAAGCAAATTATAAAAAATTGTTTATTCTGCTTATAAGTTGTTAAATATACTATTTTCTAATTTTGTACAAACATTTCTTATTGAGTTGTTTTTTTCTTGAAATTTGTTTTATATTTTAAGGACAGGGTATCCCGCCTTAAATTCTCCCTTTTAATCAGGGTGCTTGGTACTCCACAAAAGGTATAGATGCTGATGCTCTCAGATGCCAAAGAAAGAAATTAAATTGCGGTTTTTGACCAATATCAAATTCTTCAGGTTTGACAACCATGACCAAGCTCTTTGTTTTTTTTTAAAACCAAGTCACATTTGAAAGAAATAAAGTTTTCAGGACGCTTTGTTTATTCCAAAAAATGTTTTTTTAATCATTTCACCGCAAGCAATGCGGTACCGCTACTGATGTGCAGGGGGTACATAAGAGTTAAAGTTTTAAACAGGAAAAGAGTGAAAATAAAGACGAACCAGTACAGTGTTAAAAAAAAGAAAGGGCAAGAGAAGGATGTGAACACAGGTGTGAAGACATTGAAGGTAGAGAGAAAAGAAAAGAACAAGATACACGGGGTGATGTAGAAAGTGTTAGGGCGCTCTCCACCTTTGTTCTAATAATGGACTATTCCTATCACTACATAAAGTGGTAGTGGAAAGACCTCTGGGTTGCGTTCAGTGTTGACTGTTTAGTGTTCTGGTTGACTGTTCAGCTCTATACCTAGTCAGTTGAGTATTTCCGGTAGCACACCGGACGTGTGCTATACACGGTCTCTACGTCTTACTACTATACGTGTTACTAACCCCTTGTTCCTGTACTCTACTAATAACGCTGTTGTACATACCTTTTCCCGGTAATATGTTTCATTTACTTTATTTCCGTTGTTTGGGATTATTTACTCAACTATTTCTGTTACGCACAACATAACAGGAAAGAATAAAGTGGATAAAAGATGGGAATTGACTTTGCCTTTAACTTCTTGGAGGTTATATCTGTCAGGAAAGCAAGTATATGGAAGGGAGCTCTATAGGCGGGAAGCGCGAGAAAAGAAGCCAACTGAGTAGAATTATCGCCTGCATTTGCTTGATCTAACTGTAAAAGGGTGGGACCTTGTTGTGCGTCTGGTAGCAGGAGTAAATGCTTGTGGAGGGGCACCAGTGACCTAATATCGTCGGAGTTTTCATCCTTATGCCTCTCACGATTCTTTAATCTTTAATCCCTTTACCCCTGACCTCAGTCTTCTGAAATTGCTCTATAAGGATTACTGACAAGAAGTTCCTTTAATCCAGTGCCTCCTACAATTTCTTAATCTTTAATCCCTTAATTCATAGAACAGTCTTCAGATATTCTTCGGTAACTGTTGCTGCCCGGGATTTTCTTTAATCCCACTGTCTCCCACCATTCTTTAGTATTTTATCACTTTACTCAAGAACTCAGTTGGAAACCTTAAGAGGTATTACTAACCCGGACAAGGGTGGATCTGGATTAGTTTTAAAGCTTTCATTACACCCGAGCAACGCCAGGCTATACTGCTAGTATAAATATAGATAGATGCTGAAAGTGGTATTCCACTCGGGTAAGTTATATGACTTTCCGCAGTAATAATCTTGGGGAAGGTAAGAATTCGCTATTTCTCCCCGCAGCTATGGGTTAAATAATAGGTTATTATATTGTATTATATAAAATATATTATTCTCTAAAAGTATTTTCTCTCTTTATATAACGGTTAAAGAATTAATAAGGCGTAAAATCCAAGTTACTAAATCGATTCTTCTTCTTCTGAAGCCTAATGTTTTCGATAAGGTCGATTTTGTGCATGGTATTCACGTATTTTGTTTCTTTACATAAGCTTAGGCGTTGAGGTCCAGAGCATATCGGCTCGGAACGAGAAATCGAAGGACAGAGTTCGAATTCTAGTTGAATTCGTTCCATTTATTTACGCACCTTATGAAAGTCATTATTGTAGCCATGGTTTAAATAGCAGTACATCTTAAGATCTGTGAGCCTTGGTTGGCAGTCAGTCTACCGCAGAAATTAATAACAAACCACTGTGGGGAAAACTTTCTGCCCAGTCAGTCATGTCTCTTTCTTTCGGTCAACCATTTTGCTTTAACTGGAAACAACTATTGCATTTTAGTGTTTCGTGCCAACGTCCAAAGAGTCTGAGCTCCAGGATCATGGATTAGTTTTAAAGCTTTCATTACACAGATACCTTGTTGCCGGATGTAATTTTTTCTAATATCCAGGAAAATTATATATATATATATTTTTTTTTTTTGCATAATCCTTGCGTTTAGTTCATGAATGATGAGCGATATTGTTCATGTTGGGAACTCTGAAATAAAAAAAAAATTAGTGGTTATTACCATTTGATAAACTAACGCGAAACACAGGGCTTCCTTCACAGAAGTCATTATGTTGTGTTTCTTGGAATATAAAAAGCAGTTGTTCATTACGAGATAATGGAAGAATCGTCGTTGAAAACGTTGCTTTTTTAGCAACTTGAAGAGTAGGAGTGTACTGTTTTAGTAAACAGAAAAAGTGTTATTCTCCAGTACGACCATGGAAAGGGCACACTCTTCAAAACAACCGCTTCAAAAAATCAGACTGTGTCCTCCACAACCTCCATACTCACCAGATTAGTTTTTCTTTGTTTTGATTAGTTTTTCAGAGTATGTGAAAGAAAGTTCAGACTAAAAGGGGAAAACAATTTTCGGGGAAATTTTGATATTTTTTTGGAAACGGTGTAGATTTGAATTCAGTATCTCTTAACTGAAAAAAATGTTGTTTTCCCAGAGATGGAAAATTTTGTCTTAGGTTCCAATATATTGACAGGGAATTGTTTTTTAAAAAAAGTTCTAGGCCCGTTCAGCAAATACATTATGATGATTTTGTTTGGTTTAGCTGTTTGTTTGGCGGCATTTCAACCCGTATGGGTTATAAAGAGTGCAATGAATGTATTGTCGTCTAAATTACGCAAAAATTAATAAAATACTGACATCTCATTTTAACAGATATATTTACCAAAGTTACTCCAATTTATCTTGAAACGCTAAAGAGTAAATTTATTAAATAAAGTCACCGTTGGCTTCAATTACGTCCTCAGGATGACTTTGGAATATCCTGCATTCTTTCGGGATGGTTTTCTTGTTTAAATTGGGAAAGGCTGCCTATTCTTTGTTTTCAGTTTATCATTAGTTTTACAAAGAATTTTTGGTATCTTGCTCAACTTCGCCTCAAAAATAATAATCAACGGGTTGGGGAGTTAGGTGACCATATGAAAGAGTGATGAGGTCGTATAAATAGTATGACAGCCATAATTGGGTTCTCCTGCTTGTGAGGGGTAGTGCAGAGTCATTTTGCCAGATGTCAGGTCTTCAAGCAGCCACGTTTTTGATTCAGAGAAACACTACCTCCTCAAAGCACTTGATGTAGGCTTCCGTGTTGAGTCTGAAGCTCTATGGAAAGAGTAATGGTAGCATAACTACGCCAGCACTAGTATTCACTTCAAACACCTTCGTAATCATCTTTAGACTCATCCAACTCTTTTCGAATATTTTAGACTAAATCACATATTTTCACATTGGAGCTTCATGCGCAAATGGCAAGCAGTGCAGAAGGTTGTTTCCAAATATCTGGCGGTAAAAATTGCGTCATAGTCCACTTTTTTTCCCAGGCTGTACAGAGATTATAGGATACAAATCCTATATCCGCCAACAGTTAACTAAAACAGACAAAGTAATATGGCACACCTGCAAAATCGGATCCAAATGACTAAAAGCACTTTGGAAAAACCCAGATCAAGGCAAATTTCACAAGTCAGTGTGAAAAGTAAAATTCTGGATCCTGATTGGATAGGAAATCGAAAATTGATATATGATGTCAGTCAAATGTTTTTCACATCTAAAGAAGAAAATGCCTTCTGGAGCCTGTCACATGATAAATTTCACTACCTAAACCACATTCTGTGATTGGTCAAGATAGTCAGCAAGGCGCAGAAATCAGAGAGGCAAAAGAACCGACAGACAGGCCCGTCGTTGACTCAATCAACACAAAAGAGAAGAAGAAGGAAAGGAAAATTACAACAACAGCAACGACAACGTGATATCCTTAATTTCTCATAAAATTTTTACATCTCTCGCCGGCCAGAAAAGGGAAATGAACATAGATTTTATTGGTTAAGTTGACTGATTAATCTATTTACACAAACGCATTCTGCTACTTACTACTATTTCTATTTGACCCTTTTCCCTCTCTTCGGTTCTTTCTCACGCACACTCTCTTTTTCACCTTAAATTGATAGACCCTTTCCTTTTCCACCTACTTAGCGGTGGACACATAAAAAAGGAACAAACATTACTCTGCTACTCTGTTGAATTACATACAGCAAAACATAGATACTTTTTTGTTCAATCCACATTCGCTTAAATCTAAAAGACATTTTTTTATCAAACAAAGTATTAAAAAATTGCTTGTTCTGTATATAATTTGTTAAATAAACTATTTTCTAATTTTGTACACACATTTCTTATTGAGTTGTCTTTTCTTGAAATCTGTGTTGTATTTTGTGGAAATTAAATTAAAAATTTAATTCTCCCTTTTAATCCGGGTGTTCGGTACTCCATAAGATGTACAGATGATGATGCTTTCAATTTGCTAAAGAAAGAAATTAAATTCTTTTTAATGAAAGGGAAAGGGTGCTGATCGGCTATGCATTATAAATTTTCCTATGTGACAGTCAATGCTGGGTAATTTCTTCAAACTGAGCAGACGACAAAATCAAGAACAAACAACGCGCATGCGTGAAATTACAATATAAAATGTCGACATTTTACTCATTGCACCGTGTAGAAACTGAAAGCAAGAGAGATAAAGGAAAATGGTTCGATTAACAAATCGAAGGAATTTATGCAAATGGATTATAAAAATGTTGAAATTTATTAAGACTTACAACGATCAAGAAGTTATTGAGAGCCGTGATCTCCCAACGGACTGACAGGACACGGCACGTCATAATATTTCCCTTTCAGATATGATTTTTCACCATTGTTTCTAGTCTAAATCCTCTACTGACCACTAACGGATTTGAGTTAAAGTAAGGAAAACTTAGTAAATTGACTTTGACTAACTAAATAGTTTGTTTTTTTTTTTGGTAGATAGTACCGACTATCATCTGGTTCATACTCCCCTCTCTTCTTTTGTACAGAAATAGAGGCTCATCCCTAGTTTCCTGTTTAGAAAGGGGTTACCGAATTCTTTCCTCTTCTCACGTCTTAATAGTGGTGCTGTCGCAAGTTTTTACATGTACGGATGGTGGCAACGTATCTTCGTACTGACAGTTGAAAGTTTTCTAGTTGCTGTTTCTGAGGGTAGTTAGGAGAGCTAATCCTTGCGCAGAGTCTCGAGTAGATGTTCTGATCAACAGTTGAATAATATCGGAGTTTCTTTAGTCCCATATCGCGCATGGATGGATGTCCCTGCAAATGGCTCTCGTGGGTAACCATGAAGCCACATTATGCTGCAGTCCGCGCCAGTTTCCTTCTCACACGTGTTGCATTTGATGATAGACTGATACTTTCATTCTAGGCTTTTCCTTACCCAAAAACCCTAATAATGACAGCAGTCAGTCATTTAAGTGCCATACGTGAGACACACTTAGGTGATCGTGACTCGACAACCAGTCTACCGCAGAAAGCAATGGCAACCTACTGCGGTATAATCTTCTGCACAGTCAGTAATGTATTTTTCGACACATGATCGGCCAAAGCATGTATCACGCATGGCAATCAACTGACTGACTGAATATCATAGTTGGAAACTCAATTAAAACTTCTACTGGGCATAAAATAAGGGAACGGTTTTCTATTGTTAGAAGTAATAAACTGATCCCCCACTAATTGTAATTAAGATAATAATGTAATATGATCTATCTCTTCTCCCTCCAGCTATGAGTTAAATGGCAGGACAAATTGGGTTCCATAGCCTTGGCTGGCAACCAGTTTACCACAAAGGTAATGGCAACCTACTGCGAAAAAATATTCTTCCCAGTCAGTTATCTCTGTTTAGAGACATGATCGTCTAAAGCGTGTATCATTAATGACAATTAACTGACTGATTAAATATAATATTTGGAAACATAATTAAAACTTCTACCCTGCATAAAGTGAGGGCCGTTTTTCTATTGTTATAAGATATTAAACTGATCCCCCACTTATTTTCCTTAATATGATCTTCCTCTTTTCCCTCCAGCTATGAGTTAAATGGCAGAACGAATTGGGTTCTATAGCCTTGATCGGCAACCAGTCTACCGCAGAAAGCAATGGCAACCTACTGCGGGATAATCTTCTGCCCAGTCGGTCATGTCTCTTTCGAGACATGATCGACCAAAGCGTGTATCACGTATGGCATTTAACTGACTGATTGAAAACTATGCATTTGAGATCACCACTTTGGTAAAAGCCGGCATTGATGCTTTAACATTTCTAGAAATTTCTGTTTAAGGCCTCATTCTTCGTCTTGATTTTCACTTGTTTGCTTGGCCGTCGTTGCCCACAGGAACCATTGTTTCCAGCTTTACCGGAGTGTTACCCTGATCATGACAGGCGCCATTTTTTCTCGCAATGAACGCAAGCGAGTCCTACATGAGGCTAAGCTGCTGTTTGTTAATAGTAGGAAGCAGAATATAGGATCCCGCAAGTTTGATTCTATAGACAACTAGTAGTATAACCCGGCGTTGCTCGGGTATAATGAAAGCTTTAAAACTAATCCATGGTTCTGGAGCTCAAATAAGCCTTCTGAGTAAATGGTATCATCGCTGAGACTAATAAGTACAATTATACCTACTTAGAGCCAAACCCGAAGCAAAAAATAAAATAAAAGAGCTGAAAAACTGATTTTGATTAAACCTGGTAGAATATCGGGGTATCGATTCCCAATATCGGATTCAAATAAGTCATCCAAGGATAAACTAACCTAAGTAAGTCCCTGAAAACTTATCGTACCCATCGGGAGTAAAATTGGAGAAAATGAGCCATATTGATGGCTGAATATCGGTTTTTCATAAGATTCGATGGAATATCGGGGGTAACGATTTCCGATATCGGGGATAGTGTGTCTTTGTCTATGGGTGTATCAAATTTTATTAAAATCGGAAACCCGATTTTTTCGGTTATCGATTTTCGATATTTATCGGGGATACCTCGACACAAAATCTAGCTAAGAACACTCGCAGACGCTTATAGTACAACAGTGTAAATTTTCAAGAAAATCGGTTCAGCCGTTTCGGAGTCTATAGGTAACGGACACACACACACAGATACACACACGGATACACACACAGACAAAGCGCCATTTATAAATAAGTTTAGATTGGCGGTTCTGCAAAAGTGTGCTGAACAACATCAAACCTTCAATTCCTCCACTACTCGATAAGTTTGTCACATTTATAGCATACATGGCTGAGTGGTTTATCTCGTAAATTCTTTTAAAACTCCACACTTGACTCATCTCGAGTACCCACAACCGATCTCCCTTTTTTAACTGAAGCCCAACTGAGTGATATATACATAACACTCTCTATGATCTCTAACATTGTTTCTTTGCTTGACTCCAATAAAGCAGACATCGTCCTTAAGAAATGTGCCTCAGAACTGTCTCTTGTTCTCTCCAAACTAGATAACACTCGCCTTGTTACTTCTTACTTCTCTGAATTCTTCCTCTGTCGTCCCTGTATTTAAAAATTCTGGAGAACCTTCCAACACTTCTAAGTATCGACCTATTGATGAACAAATACGTTATTTTCTTAAAAAGCTTAACATGGAAAAACCAACACATGATACTATCCCAACCAATCCCAAACATATCACTTTCTTATACCGTAGCCAGATGCACCCCAACTACCAACTAGATGAAAACATCCTAAAAAAACTCATAAATACTAATATTTCTCCGACAGATTCTAACAAAGAATTAAGTTTATTATATATTACACTAAATCCACTACATCTAATTCATTCGTCCACAACGACTCTTCCACCACCGTTAGTGATTTGCAAAAAACCAATGTAGTATATAAATTCATATGTCCATTTAGAGAATGTATCTCTAACAACCTCAATAATATCTACATTGGCCACACTACAAATTTGCTCTCACGGCGTTTGACGTTGCACTTAAATGAAAATTCAAATATATTCCGTCATTTAAAATAACACGGTTATCAACGCACACTTCTGAGAAAAACGATCGTTGATAACACGTACATCCTTAAACAAGAAAATAATAAACAGAAACTAAAAATCCTTGAAGCAATCTGCATTAAACAATTTAAACCTGGTTTGAATAAAATCAATTTTGATATTTCCGATAACGTACTCGAATGCCTGTAATCAGATCAGAGACCACAATGCCACTATTTTGTCACTGTCTTCGGCCATCCGCCACGGTAGGGATGGACTTATATTTTCAATTTAATTCTCTTTATTGTTAATAGCTTAAATGTTCTATGTTTACTGTGTGTTAATATTTACGCTTTGATAATGGCTTATGTGAGCCGAAAGCTTAGACCCGATAAAAAAATCAACAATTACTGTGATTTTTGTTGTCTTTCAACGATATCACCATCAAGTATATCAGACGGTATGAACGGATCCTACACAAAATTAATAGACAAAACTTGTCTATATTATTCAATGAAACCTGCATTAATATATATATTTAGTATATCGAGGCAGCAAGTAATTTTCTAGACATATGCTATTAAATATAAGAGACAATGAATGTCTATTATGTTTAATCATGAGCCGTTCTAAACGTCGTATTTTTGCTTTAATTTCAGTTGAAAATAAAGACAAAAATTCTCCAACATTTGGATAATTATTTATTGGTTTTCTTCTAAGCTTTCGACTCACATGAGCCATCTTCAGAGAGGTAGTTTAAACTGAAATATTATAAAATCCACCATCACCGACGATTTTATTTTGTGTTGACATAAAACTCCGCTTGGCAACGGCAATAGTTACCAAAAATAATAAACGCAGTTCTTAAGTTTGCGATGCGGTTTTATGACGTCACACCGCGGGATAGCGCGAAATGACAACAAAACCATCTAGTCAAATGCAATGTAATATGTTATTTCCTGTTTTAAAGTTGATTTTATTGAGTGTTGGTTGTTTTGATTTGATGTATATGGCCTCTAATATCTGCAGGTTCCTCTTACTGTATATATATATATATATGGGCGCGTGGTCGAGTCCTTAGAACGTTCCCTTGAAGAACATAAAGCCTGCGTTCAAAACACATCTTGGTCGATTTGTCAGGAAGGTAACTTCTTGGTGTTATCGCTCTGGAGAAGTTGATCCTTTTGGAAAGTGCCTGAAAACCATACCACTGACCCAGGAATTGTGAGTAAAAATTATGTAGAGGTTTCTCTTTGAGGAGCCTTTAAAGTCACAAGCTATCGTGACCAAGAGTCTGAGCCTCTTGGCGTTGTTCAGACAGTTGTCTATTCTAGATAACCTGCTCTCTCCAAGAAACTGTAATTAAGCTGGATCCAGCATAATTCTAGTATAAACCACGTGTTGGCTCTGGTGGTGTTGAACTAACACAAGTGTGGCTGAACTGGAATTAGCTAGATGTTCCGGTGACCAGCTTATATATATATATATATATATATATATATATCAGCATGCAATGTGGGCATAGAAGAATCCAAAGTGAGTATCCGGTACATACAGTGGTAGGATAACTCTCGTGTAAAATCCTTTGTACAATAAAAACGGAAGCTGATATTGGTTCGCCTGAAATAGGCCATACTACCGATTTCCCATGAAATAACGTGTCTGCTTTAATTTTTCTTATATATATATATATATATATATATATATTTCTTATATGAAATTTATGTATATATATATATATATATATATATATATATTAATGTAGAGAAATTTGTTACTGATATATATATATATATATATATATATATATATATATATTCCTATATTTTATTATAGGATATATATCAATTAATATAGATTATATTAATTAATCTGGAGAAATTTGTCACTGATATCTCTCTCTCTCTCTCTCTCTCTCTATATATATATATATATATATATATATATATATATTATCCTATATTTTATTGTAGGATATATATTAATTAATATAGACTATATTAATTAATGTGGAGAAATTTGTCACTGATATATATATATATATATATATATATATATATTCTATTGCCATGATCTTTTCTTTAAAACGTCTTTGTAACGAAACTGCAAGACTCCACTCATTGAAACTTATCTTGCGTGGGAATATCATGGAATATATATATATTTGAACTCTGAAAAATTCGACTTTCCAATTACGAACCAATTAGTGGATATTGCATTTATTTTGTCAAGTTGAACGCAATTTAAAAACGCTAATATTTCTAACAGCAGTGAAAAATTAACTTATCATGCGTAATGTCAATCAAGTTTGATATATTTTCAAGTTTCAGGCCTCTCCAATTTGGCAGTGATATTGAATCTATTTATAAGTCTGCTGCTAAGAATGTCGGTTCACTGTGTCGTAGGAGACATTGTTTCTCTCTAGAATCTATCTTACATATTTATAAGATATTACTGTCAGATATGGTCCGGTGCCCCTTCTATTTACCATGTGGTCATTGATAAAATCTAAAAAAAAGAACTATTATCGGTCCTGATGCTTTCATGGTAACTGTTCGGATAAGATCCTTGCTATGTCCCCTAGAGTTTTTTTTTAATTTTAGATGTAGCCGTAAGGTTTAGGCTAACAGTTTCTCTTCACGCTTGTGGAACTCTTTTCCGGTTCCATATTTTCGAGTCAACTTTGATCTGCCAAAAAATTAAATGCAATGTCAATCGCTATATACTGCCACCCTGATTACTCTTTGTCGCTTTCCGCTCATTATTAATGTTTCTGTCTTGTATCTTAGCAGCTTTACTGCTTTGCATGAGGTGAAACGGATTTGGCATTTCTCTGTTGTAGAACTCCTTTTGACTTCATGCTTTTGAAGCATTCTTAAAATTTAAAAATCTAAATACAGTGTCAATCGTAATCTACTCTGCTCCTGATTACTCTTAATTAATATTTAAGCTCTTGCTGTTTTTTAGACGACATGAAATAAAATTTTCACTGGAGAACACACGTCAAAACTAAAAAGCCCAATTAAATTTTTAAGATACAGTAACACTGCTTCATCAATAAATGATTAAACTTTACTGAATGCAAACGAATCGTCCCACCATTACCATCATATGAGCTAGATGAATTCTTCCAAATATTAATTTGTAAAAAACTGCAAAATAATGTTAAAATAGAAAATTGTTTTCTTATCAATATTACACCATGCAAGGCAGTAAAACCATTAAGACAAGTGGTTACAGGAATATGATGAATTAGAAACAAAAACTTTAATAATGAGTTGGGAAATAAATGTTTAATCAGGATGACAGTAGACAACAATAGACATTGCATTTTAATTTTATCTGGAAAGCATGGAGCCTAAAGGCTGTTCTACAAGCGAGAAAAGAAACTACTAGCATAGAACTTACGGCAACTGCTAGCCAGCTTAACAGTAATCAGCTCCAGTATCACATTTTGATTGCTGTATTTAAGACACCCGTAAATAGAAGATTGAAATTTCTTTGAATTTTTCGACCTTCTCAAAGACTGGACTTCTGTTTCTTTTGAATAATTCCTGATTCGTCTATGCTTTAGAAAGACACCGGTCCGATAATAAAAGTGTAGCACGTGGATTCACAGGAAGAGGGAGAGAGAGAGAGAGGGGGGTTAAAATTTTAACTAAGATATAACATTTCAGGTCTCAAATTTTAAATTACACATATTATAAACTGTGACAAATACTACTACTACTAATAATAATAATAATAATAATAATAATAATAATAACAACAACTCACTAAATCTGAAAGAAAAAATATTTAAAGAAAGCAAAGAATATGGCGAAGAAACAGAGACCATTTTTTTCTCCCTTATTTCAAAATTAGTCTAAAAGGGCGACTAGTGGTGCCAAAGCTATAGATTAACATTACCCGTAAACAGAAAATTGAAATTTCTTTGAATTTTTCGACCTTCTTAAAGACTGGTCTTGTCTTTCTTTTGGGAACGAGGATTGCATTGTGTAACCGGAGAAGGCGTGCTCAAAGCCACCAGGGATAGGGAAAAGAGGAAGGCCACGAAAGGACAAGGCACATATAAGAAGAAAAAGTTGAGATACCAAACTTAACTGCTTCCCACTTTGATCGCATGGATTTAAGCGTGCTACAAAATTGTGCGTTGTGGTGCAGTGGATATCGACTCGGAACGACAAATCGAAGAGCCGAGTTCGAATTGAATTACTTGCGTTCACTTACGCACAAATAACCTTGGGAAAGGTATTAATCTGTCTCTTCCCTCCAGTTATAGGTTAAATAATAGGATAGATTGGGTTCTATAGATTTGGTCGGCAACCAGGCTACCGCAGAAAGCAATGGCAACCTACTCAGGGATAATCTTCTGCCCAGTCAGTCATGTCTCGAAAGAGACATGATCGCCCAAAGCGTGTATCACGTATGGCACTTAACTGACAAAATTTTTGATTTTGTATCACCGTTTTACTGTTAAAATAGTATGATGTATCCGTAAGTTCTATTCTTTCAGTTTCTTCTCTTGACTGCGGAACTCTCTTTCTGGTTATTGCTTCCTCATCAATTAAGATCTTTGCTTCCTCATCAATTAAGATCTTTACTTCCTCATCAATTAAGATCTTTAAATGTAATGTCAGTCTCCATATTTTGTGTTTCTGAACTCTTAATTTTTATTATCCCACTGATGTTGTTTTGCTGTCCTTTATTCACAGCAACCCTTTGCATCTCAGTGGCTTTATCACCTTATGATCTTTAATTACATCTTCTATGCATGTTTCTTGTTATTATAAATACAACTGATTTGGTGTTTCTTATTTCCTCTAGCAATTTTTCCCCGGAAATTCTAATGAAACATATGACAGCTACATATTCCAATCTTTATATATGCATATTCATCGTATTTTCTAATCTGTTAGTTTCTTTTTATGCATTTCCCACCTGTGAACTCTTGCAATGTCAATCGCAATCTTGTACCTTTTTGCACCCTGTTTCTTTTTTTATCATGTCCCTCACCCTTATCATTTTTAATCTTTTCGTTCTCTACTTGTAAAGTCCTAGTGGCATTGTTGCCGTGTTTGGGGTGAAATGATAAAATAAATACATTTTTCAATATAAGCAACCCCCGTATTGTAGACATGTATTTCAGTATGTTTATATATAAGTATCTATCATATTATATATATATATATATATATATATATATAATCTAAACTTATTTATAAATGGAACTTTGTCGGTGTGTGTGTGTGTGTGTGTCCGTTACCTATAGACTCCGAAACGGTTGAACCGATTTTCTTGAAAATTTACACAGTTGTACTGTAAGCGTCTGCGAGTGTTCTTAGTTATGTTTTGTGTCGAGGTACCCCCGATAAATATCGAAAATCGATACTCGAAAAAATTGGGTTATAGAAGGAGTGGTTCGATTTTAATCAAATTTGATACGCTCATGAGCAAAGACATAAGAAACGATATTCGGAAGTTTCAAGGTTGCAGTTCTTACAACAGTGTAGAAAATCGATAGCATATATATATATATATATATATATAAAAGGCAAGATGATTGTGTGTGTGTCTGTTTATTTGCCTGTATGTCTGTATTTTTTTCAGCCCATCAGGAAATCAAAATTTGACTTACATCCATTCATTTTTTTTTCAGTCTACGGTTTCGCTTTATCTGGAAACAAATATTGCTTTTTAGTCTTTCGTGCCAACGTCCAAAGAGTCTGCTCTCCAGGACCTGGATTAGTTTTAAAGCTTTCATTACAACCCGAGCAACGCAGGGCTATACTGCTAGTATATATATATAAGGGAGCATAAATATCTGATTTCAACTCTGTCGTCTTCGTTGTCTATTCATCAGAATCATAATTCGTATTATTAGATTCGTTTAGTGATTAAGTAAACTGGTTGTTCGGTGAAGCTGACTTCATTTGCACCGGCTTTCTTTGTTAACTCACGTAAGTCGCCTCTAGTAATGTCTTTTGCTAAGTCGCATTTTCATATATTTCATATTTTATTTATATGATTTTGTCAGTACCTAAATCGTCTCAATTTATATTATGACGCTGCTGATAATTTCACACTCATCGGTGCTGCTGTTTTGTTCCAACTAGTGTCGAAATTATTTCTGAAATACTGTCCTACAGGAGGATGCTGAAAATATCCTAGACTGAGAGCGTAACCAGTAAATAAAAACAATAAAATCTATGCTTCCTCTTGCCAGCTTTTCGATCTGATCCAGTCGTTCTTATGAAATGCGAAATGAAAATTATCCTGAATAGTCACACTTCTAGGTTCTTTTTTTTATATAATCATGTCGCCCCAAGTAAGGCATTTTACTGCCACTGTTTTGGAGTGGGTTACATAGGAGGAAAGTTATGAGAAAGAGTGACCGGTTATAAGGGGTGTCAGGAAATGGGCAAGAGAAAGATGACAGTAGTCATAAAGTGGGGGATTAATCTATATATTGATTGTAATGTAAAATTGATCCCCCACTTTATGACCACATATAATAGTATAGAAGTTTTTTTTTTATAGCCATATCGCCCCAAACAAGGTATTCCACTGCAACTGTTTTGCAGGTGGTTACATAGAACGAAAGTTATGAGAAAGAGTGACATGATATAAGGGGTGTCAGGAAGTGGGTAAGATAAGGATGAAAATACTGATGAGAGTAGAGTGGACGGAAAAAGGAGCATGAGAGAGAGGATAAAGAAAGAAAGAAAGAAAGAAAGAAAGAAAGAAAGAATCATAGGATTGAAAGAGAGACTGAAAGAAAAAGAGAATAAAAGAATCGTACGATTTTTTTATAATCATTTTATAATCAAGGCATTCTACTGCAACTGTTTTGGAGGGGGTTACAGAGAAGGAAAGTAATGAGAAAGAGTGGCAAGTTATCGGGAGTGTCAGGAAGTGAGTAAGAGAAGAATGAGAATACTGATTAGAGTGGCGTGGACGGACAATAGAGTATGAGAGAGAGAGAATGCAGGTAAGTGAGTTGGAAGATGACTATTGACTTTACATTTAAATTCTTGTAGATTGTAGCTGTCGAGAAAGCAAGCAAATGGAAGAGAATTTCACAGGCGGGAAGTGCGAAAAAAGAAGCTGCTGTAGTAAAATTTGCATTTATAATTTATTGGTTTCACAGTAAAAGAGTGGGCGCTAGTTGCTAATCTTGTGGCTCGAGTAAATTTATAGATAAGAGGCACCAATGACCTAAGTTCATCGCAGCAGAAGCCGTGAAAGTATTTGTAGAAGAGACACAAGAAAGCCTCATTGCGTCGGTGAGAAAGTGACTGTATCTCTGCTGCTAAGTCGGGATCTATTACATTACAGATTCTCCGTTGGATTTTGTCAAGGGCACCTAGGTGGATAGCAGGAGCATCCGACCAGATGTAGCAGCAGTATTCAAGGCACAAGCGGATGGTAGATTTATATATATGCAGTATTATTTCAGGCGGAAAAAAAAAACTTCCTGGCCCTACGTAGAGAAACGACTTTCTTAGCAGCGAATTTATCTATGGATTCTATATAATCATTCCACTTGAGGTCTGTTGTGAGAGTTAAGCCGAGGAGACGCAGTGTTTTGCTTTCATGGAGACTAGCCTGATCCATGTTAATGGGTGGGTAGGAGTGATTGTCTGTGATGGTTAATAGATAAATAGATAAATTTTGCATTAATAGATATAACGCCCCCCAATCTATCCTTGGTTTTATTTGGTTTTGATGTATGGTGGAGAAATGAAAATATAAGTAGGTAGTACGTTTATTCACGGTAGATACAGTAGTACACGTCCGTGTAGTGGGGCAACAACCATTGAGCTGAGTAAACAACGGCCGCGCTAGCTGTCAACTGCCGACTCTACACTCGTAACTCGATATTATTCCTTTATATATTGTGAACCGTATGTCACGTGTTCGACGTTTGTCTCAACAGGTTTTTATTTTTATTAACGACCTTTCAGATTGCATTAACTCTCAACTATACTGATGAAACAACAATTTAATCCTGATACATTACTAAGTTTGATCTATCCGATGAAGAGGCTGATCAATGTGTTGGCTGCTGTTATGTTCCCAATTTTCTTATCCGTTTCTGATCTTATTTTTGGGATATTGTTCTACAGAAGGATGCTGAGAATATCTTAGACTAAGAGCATAACCAGTGAATTATTAAGGTGAATAGACCAAATAAAAGAAGAAAATTATGGTTTTCTCCCGCCAAATATTTAAGCTGATCCAGTTTTTCTTATTAAATGTGAAACAGCCACTCATTTAGGTATTTTTCAAAAAATAAAGGTGTCCACCCATCGATCTATCCTTGGTTCAATTTAACTTTTAATTTTCTTTAAAGACCTTCCTTGGCATTAACTTTCAACTATGCTGATGATATAACATTTTACCTCTGTATCAATACTGATTGTGTTCAGTCCGATTGACACGTATGCTGTATAATCTGGAAACGAATGAAAATCTTGACGAATAACTAAAACAAGAACGTATCCATAGAAATATTAATCTGTTCATTCTCTTCGGTGAAGGTTGTGTACAGAGGAGTAGTCAGAGAAAGTACACACATACGCAGTTTTCTTCCTTGCCTTCTTGTTGAATCCTCTGGCTTGCCTGCCCTCTTGATTCGGGGAAAACCTAATCTTATATATAGTCAAAGATCTGTCAAGCTTCACCCTGTTACGTCATTCCCAGGCAGGCATTCTGGCCAATTGTTGGCCAGTTGTATTTTGAGGTCATCACATTCTTGCTTATTTCATTGTCCAATTCTTTCCAATTTTGACACGCTGATGCAACGTCTGTATATTTTTAATTGTCTTTGACACCAAAAAAACATAATTTTGTGTTGAATTAAAGGATAGGACGCAACCCAAACTGCCAAGAATCAAATTTCCACTAGCATCCGGATTGGAAGCGTGGTGTATGCTAGACAACATCATTAGCAAAACATTACGTAAAGGGCTGAGAAGAAAGAAATATCATGACTGATCGTGAATGCGTAATGAGGTTCACGTTGCATTCTCAGAACGCAAGGTTTGCCGTTTTACGAAATATTTCGTAAATCTCATTTCGCCGTTAGACTTTTGAGTTTGTACATCTACGAAACACTTGTATATCGTTATAATGGGGCCTCACATTAGTGAGAGGGCCGGTGTACAAGTGAAACCGATGAGAAGAAGGCCCCGAATCGGTGCACATTTTCTCCTGATGACCCCAGTTTAAATATAAATTCAAGAGGAACACAATAAATTAAATGAAACCATATGCTGTTATCCTGCATATATATAAATCTACCATCTGCCCGTGTATTGAATACTGCTGCCACATCTGGTCGGGTGCAACTTCTTTCCTCCTCGGGGTTTTTGACAAAATACTACGGAGAATCTGTTATGTGATCGATACCGACTTGGCTAACCGCCTGCAATCACTCTCTCACCGGCCTGATATGACTTCGCTGTGGCTCTTCTATAAATACTTTCACGGCTTCTGCTCCGATCAACTTAGATCAATGGTGCCCCCTAGGTACGAATTTGCACGAGCTACTAGATTAGCAACTAGGTCCCACCCTTTTACAGTGAAACAGATAAAATGTAACCGCAATTTCTATTCCATCAGCTTCTTTTCTCGCACTTCCCGTCTGTGGAATTCGCTTCCACATACTTGCTTCTCTGACAGCTACAATCACCAGGAGTTTCAATGTAAGATCAATAGACACCTCCTAACACACTAACTCGCACCCATTCTCTCAAACACTCTTCCTATGTACCTCCTTACTCGTCTATCAGCCTCCTTCTGACATTTCCTATACCAAATCGCTCTCTCAGCACCTTATCCAATGTAACCCCCTGCGCTATAGTGGCAGTGGAATGCCTTGTTTGGGGTGAAATGATTAAAACAAAAAGCTCGGTGGAAATGTCATTGGCGTGAGGAGCATTACACATTCAGTTCGTTTCAGGTGAAGTTTCAATTACTTTTCAGTAATTTACTTCTTCTACCTCATTCCTTTCGTCATTGTTTATATTTCCAGACTTGAACTTTGTTTTAGCATTTTATCGCTTTTGATCTAATAATTTGATTAAATTATATTCTGCGTGTCGCAGACCGCATTCTCTTGTTTATATTTTGTGACCTTGAAAACCGGTGTTTTTGACACAATACACTTTCATTTATTTTGCTGCATTCCGGTTTCGATTCAAATTATCGCGTCTTTTATTTTTCACTTTTAACAGGAATAAATTATTTTTAAGTTGAATTATTTTCTGTTGGTCCCGAGGATATATCAGTCAGTAAGTCAGTTAAGTGCCATACGTGATACACGCTTGGGCGATCATGTCTCGAAAGAGACATGACTGACTGGTCAGAAGATTATCCCGCAGTAGGTTGTCATTGCTTTCTGCGATAGACTGGTTTCCGACTAAGGCTATAGAACCCAATCTGTCCTATTATTTGACTCATAACTAGACGGGGTAAGTGATGTACTATATTATTACGGAGTAATTAGTGGGGGATCAGTTTATTACTTAAAACAATAGGAAGTCGATCCCCCATTTTATGCCCAGTATAAGCCTTAATCTTGTTTTCCACTATTATATTCAGTCAGTTAGTTAAGTGCTATACGTGACGCACGCTTGGGCGATCATGTCTCTTTCGAGACATGACTGACTGTGCAGAAGATTATCCCGCAGTAGGTTGCCATTGCTTTCTGCGGTAGACTGGTTGCCGACCAAGGCTATAGAACCCAATTCGTTCTGCCATTTAACACATAGCTGGAGGGAAAAGAGGTAGATTATATTACATTATCATATTAAGGAAAATAAGTGGGGGATCAGTTTAATATCTTATAACAATAGAAAAACGGCCCCCACTTGATGCAGGGTAGAAGTTTTAATTATGTCTTCAAATTCAGTCAGTCAGTTAATTGCCATTCGTGATACACGCTCTAGACGACTGGGCAGAAGATTATCCCGCAGTCGGTGGCCATTGCTATGTGTGGTAGACTGATTGCCAGCTAAGGCTATAGAAACCAATCTGTCTTGTTATTTAACCCATAACTGGAAGGAAGAGACGGATTAATACCTTTCCCAAGGGTATTTGCCCGTAAGTGAATGCAATGAATTCAGCTGGAATTCGAACTCGGCTCTCCGATTTCTCGTTTGGAGCCGATATCCAATGCACCACAACGCACATCCTATCGCACGAGGGTATATAACACGATATAATCAAATTGACGGCTGATCAAAAAAAGAAAAGACAACATTCAGTCACTTGTTAACCGGGGCAAATAATGGTTTGTTAATGTTAACGCCTCCAAAAGCAAACTACTTTATATTAGTCATCTAAGGCATCCCTTTCTGTATTTTAACGGCATGACTGATGCTAGCCTATAGGATAGTGAATCGTTACGCCTTCTTGTGCTGACGTTCTCCGTTGACATGAAATTGCACCGAATTAATTGCTAGGTCAGCTGCTAAGAACGTTGGTCTATTGTGTCAAGCTAGGCAATTATTCTTTTATATCTCAGTTAAGTGCCATACGTGATACACGCGTAGGGCGATCATGTCTCGAAAGTGACATGACTGACTGGGCAGAAGGTTATCCCACACTAGTTTACCTTTGTTTTCTGCGGTAGACTGCGTGATAATCTTCTGCTCAGTCAGTCATGTCACTTCCGAGACATGGTCGCCCAACCGTGTATCACGTATGGCACTTAACTAACTTATTGTCTGTGCGTTGTGGTGCAGTGGATATCGACTCGGAACGAGAAATCGGAGAGATGATTTCAAATTTTAGTTGAATTCATTTCATTCACTTACGCACAAATACCCTTGGGAAAGGTATTAATCCGTCTCTTCCCTCCAGTTGTGTTAAACAATAGGATAGATTGGGTTCTATAGCTTTGGCTGGCAACCAGTCTACTAGTTAAAATAGTATTATGTAACCGTAAATTCTATTCTTATAGTTTCTTCACTTGACGGTGAAACACTTTTGCTGGTTATTGCTTCCCCATCAACTAAGATCTTTAAATGTAATGTCAGTCGCCATGTTTTGTGTTTCTGAACTCTTAATTTTTATTATCCTTTCCCACTGTTGTTGTCTTGCTGTCCTTTACTCACAGTAACACTTTGCATCTTAGTGGCTTTATCACCTTACGTGGAGTGAGATAATTAAAAAGAATATCATTATGCTCTCTAGTTACATATTCTATACATTTTTGCTGTCATTATAAATAGAACTGATGTGGATTTTTTTCGAGTAACACTTTGCATCTTAGTGGCTTTATCACCTTACGTTAGATGTGATAATTAAAAAGAATATCATTATGTTCTCTAGTTAGATATTCTACTTATTTTTGTGGCTATTGTTAATAGAAATGATGTGGTGTTTATTCCGTGTAATACTTTGCATCTTAGTGGCTTTATGGCCTTACGTGGGATGGGATAATTAAAAAGAATATCATTATGCTCTCTAGCTTCATCTTCTATACATTTTTGTTGTTATTATAAATAGAACTGATGAATTATTCCTAGTAACACTTTGCATCTTAGTGGTTATATCGCCTTACCTAGAATGAGATATTTTAAAAGAATATCATAATTATTCGACATCATATCAAAGGAAAGCACAAGACCGAGATGGTGAAATATAATAATGAAACCGAGACGGCATGAGGGTTTCGCATAGCGTAAGAAACTGTAAACGTTGGTGAAGAGAATGGACAATAACAGGATAAATTTCAAGAAAACAAAGAATGGCAAAAAATTTTGCGTTTGAATTTTTGTAGTCAGATTGTAGAATCAAAAATGAAAGACAATGTCTCAGTCAAAAGGAAGAAAATATTAGAATAGAATTTACGGTTATATCTAGCTATTTGAATAGCAAAATGATTAGATCAAGTTGCTAATTTATTAGTACGTCTGGATTCATGCCTTCGAGGTTCAAACGCATTGGAACAACTAGTGTTAAAATATTTATAGGAACGACAGAGGAAAACCACGTCATGGCGTGGAGAAAAAACTGAAATAGAAATGGCAAGCCAAGACTGATAACATAGCAGACCCTTCTTTATATTTTGTCGGAAATTTCAAGATACTTTATTAAACGAATAAATGGTAGATATATTGAAGCTATTGGGAGATAGTTAATGTTTTTGTAACTGGTCTTGTGTCATACATAACCGAACTCCCTACGACTTAGAGGTTTATTCGTTATCATCAGAAGGTTAGAGATTAGAATGTGTAGATCTAAACTTATTTATAAATGGATCTTTGTGTGTGTGTGTGTGTGTCTGTGTCCGTTAGCTACTGACTCCGAAACGGCTGAATCGATTTTCTTGAAAATTTACAGAGTTTTACTATAAGCGTCTGCGAGTGTTCTTAGCTAGGTTTTGTGTCGAGGTACTTCCGTTAAATATCGTAAATCGATAATCAAAAAAATCGGGTTATGGAAGGAGTGGTCCGATTTTAATCAAATTTGATACACTCATAAACAAAGACATAAGAAACGATATTCAGAAGTTTCAAGGTTGCAGTTCTTACAATAGTGCAGAACATCGATAATATATATATATATATATATATATATATATATATATAAAAGGCAAGATGTTTGTGTGTGTCTCCGTTTATCTGCCTGTATATCTGTATTTTTTCAGCCCTTTTATTTTTGTTTTTGCTTTGGGTTTGGCTCTAAGTAGGTATAATTGCAGTTCTTAGTGTCAGCCACGATACCATTGGCTCAGTGGGCTTATTTAGCCTTCAAAATTCAGTTTACGACGAAAAAAGCTTATTTGATATTGCTACCAGGAAATCAAAATTTGACTGACATCCATTCATTTTTTTATCAGTCTACGGTTTCGCTTCAACTGGAAACAACTATTGATTTTTAGTCTTTCGTGCCAACGTCCAAAGTGTCTGAGCTCCAGGACGATGGATTAGTTTTAAAGCTTTCATTACACCCGAGCAACGCCGGGCTATACTGCTAGTTTGTTAATAAATAAAAGTATACATTTTGCATGTTAAAATAGAAATTTATTAAAAGAAATGAATAACATGAATTAGTATAAGTTAATGTTCATTTAAAAACATTATTAAGAAGTTAAGTATAGAGTTCATCGTATTCCTTGCAACAGTGAGTTTATGTGTACGTAGGCAGGATCGTATGTGTCTATGTAAGTAGGTATGAGCGTTGTCGTTGAATAGGAGTGTCTTTGGACTTATGGCTCAATCTGGATGGTAAAAGCAAAAAGGTGAGAGGCGAGAGAGAAAGAGAGAGAGCTAATAAAAGCGATGGCTTAACATGAGTCAAGGTTACGTGTTAATTACGCCCCTCATCTTAACTATCTGACAACGGTCGCGTTTGCTCGTCTTTTATTTCGTTTAGGAATTCACTCCCGGCTGTGATTCTGGCCTTTTCCTTAGACGACAAACATTTCCCATCGGGGTGTGAAATTTCTCGAGTTTTGCGTGTGTTAAGCAAAGTTTGCAACTTCGAAAAGATTTTTTTATCAATGAGTCAGTGCTTAGCATTTGAATTTTTAAATCTAGAATTTGTTTTGTTCACTACAATATAAATATGCAAGATGGCTTCTGGCGCAAAATATTATCTAGCATGGCAAATTAAACCAATCTTCATGGTAGCAGACAATACAATATAATCACTCGACTTCATGTTGTGAGACCAGGAAAGTTCAATATGTTGCTTTTATCTAGGTTAGCATCTGCCTTACTGATAGAGCAAAAAAACAGTTGTCTTTGATTACAAAAAAAAACAAAAAACAGTTTCGTTTTGTAAGTACTAAAATGTTCAAGTGATTTCTTATCTAGAACTGCAGATGAAGGAGAATACAGAAAACTGTTCAATGACACGTTATGTCCCAACGGAGAATTACGTCATAAAATAATTTTATTGTTGCTATCTGTAAAAGAGTCAAAAGCTGGTGGGTGTACAAATAGACTTTAAGAATTCACTATAATGAAGGTACATTCTAAATCTGATAAGCATTTTCCTCAAAAATTTACTGCTTCTACAATAAAAGCGATAAACTATAAAAACAGTCGGAATAAAATAAAAATAAAAGCTACATGAAACCGACTGTGATTTTTAATGTCTAGATATATAGGAGGTCAATATTTAACTTAAATGTTAAACATCTCTGTATTTTGACTATAAAGCTTTTCCTATATATTCCCTGTTTAATTATATATATATATATATATATATATATATATATATATATCTTCCGCAGACACATCTGTTTTGCTGTATCACAATTCATCAGAAAGCTTACCTTTCTTTTTGCTTTTATTCAAGATTGAAACCCGACTGACGTTAGTCGGCGCTCGGTAGAGGAAGGCAAACTTTTATTGTGTTATGTACAATGTATACACACGCCACTGGCTGAGAGTGTTCTAATTCATTACTGAATGAACGATGCATAGATACTACAGTAGGTGCTGTTCTTTTAAATCCTACAATTCTTTCAGAGCACTCATTCAGGGTGTGAGAGCGTAAATATTCATCTGTGTCTCATAAGAACGGTTAGACATCCGATTGCTTTTTTTCAGACAGGATTGAAACACGACCGAATTGACATCAGTCTGCGATTCTACCTGTGAGCTATAGGCGCTCTGTAGAAGGCAGACTTTTTAGCGTGTGATATACTATGTAAGCATATGCCAGTAGTTAAGAGTGTTCTAATTCATTACTGAATGAACAATGCATAGAAGCTGGAGTAGCTACTGTTTTTTTCAAAGCCTACCTTTCTTCCAGAGTGCCCAAACGGGTGTGAGACCGTAATATATATATATATATATATATATATATATATATATATATATATATATGTGTGTGTGTGTGTGTGTGTGTGTGTGTGTGTGTGTATTGATTGTTTGATTACTTAGTTTCTGGGCATAAAATGATTAGACCAGTGCACTCGTTTAGAAATGGAATATATATATATATATATATATATATATATATATATATATATATATATATATATATAAGCTTCATTAAAAACGACCGATAATTTACTGCGGATAACTTATTTTATGTAATTATTTTGTGTTTTTATAAGTTCTTCCTTTCTGGTAATACATTTTGTAGAAATTGCTCAAATATTCTATATGTAAAAGCACTTTCGGCTATACATTTAGTCATTATGAAAAGGGCATTTGTTGAGTACATCAAATAAAATTACTTTAATTAAATTCTTTATTTTCTGTCAATATGCCTTATAAAAGATAAAATAGTTCTTGTCTTAATACCTTTTTTCACAGTACTATATATATATATAAAGGGCAGTCTGAGAATCTGTGTGTGACTGTTCCCTATGCACGCCTACATTTTTTAAGCTACGCCATTCAAACTTTCTAGGGACACACATCTACAGGAAAGCCAAGTCAACACATACTTTTGAGTTTAAGTTCAGCAATTTTCCCTTTCCCACTTTTTGGCCAATGGAGCCGATTGTTTACACTTGCTCCGTAAAACATCTAAGATCTAAGATGGTTGTTGAATTACGTCTCAGAAACCAAATTACACGTGTCAATCTCGACTAAAACATTTTTTATTAAAAAAAATGAGCCTTTATATTTAATTTTTATTCCGACATTTTAAAAATTCATTTGGTTAACAAAAAATGCAAATATTTTTCAACATGATTTGGAAAAAAAAGAAATATTTTTTAAAAAAAGTGTTTTTTCAAACAAAATCGAAATATGTGAAATGAAAAGTGGCATCTTCTCGTACTCCTAAAATGTTCTGAGTTGCACAGGCAACGCCGGGCTTTGATGCTAGTATATATATATATATATATATATATATATATATATAAAGAAAAAGTATGTCTGTTTTGCCAAAATATGTGTGCAGACGTCTGTCAAGCATCCAGAGTAGCGATATGTAATCAAGGTGTGCCCACCTTAATTTCATTGCGAATGAAGTAGTCTTTATTCTGGGTTTTTTTCTGACTTCATATTGGAACATCAGAACAGTCATCAAAGGGTTTGTGGAGATGGAGAAATTAAGAATGAAAATCGTCTTCATTTTTGCAAAAAATTCACAATGACGTGTGAAATCCTGGTTTTTCTCAAATAGAAAAAGGATTGAACATGTGCTTAAAGGCAAAGTCGAAACCAGATTTCGCAAGTAGGTTCAAATTAACTTTTGACCAATGGGAGCGACTTGCGAGATTTGAGGACTTGGTGCTCCAGTGCCAAATTCGAAAGGACTATAAATGGCCTCCATCAGCGTCAACCGGCAAGTCAGACGGAAGCAGCGAGAAAGACAAAACTAAAATGTAACTTCAACTTCAAATCGACCCGGAGATAAGGTCAGGTCGCACGCTTTTCTCTTTCTCCTTTTTTCTCGTGTACTGATTCGTTCTCTTTCTTTTCCATCAAAAAACATTCCTACTGAATGCATACATACATACGTACATACGCATACACTCTTTCAACAATTACTACTACAAAAATTTTATACAAGTCTTGATACCCATAACCTTATCATTGAACACGATTTCTACCCTTAATTTTTAATAATGTTTCGAATTGCACCTTAACTCTTACAAATTATGTTATTTTTCCTTTTAATAAATTTCTTTTTTATCATGAAAATGTATATTTTATTCTTGCATTATTCCACACTTATTCACTCATTTCAACCTGCTATCAACTAACCTCCTGATGATGAAACCCTTCTGATAAGTCTGATGATGATAAACCTGGATAAAAACTTTCAAGCTGTAGGGAGTTCGGTTATGTATGACACAAGGCCGAATCAAAGAAACATTAACCATCTTCCTCTGGCTACAAGTTCACTCACAAAACGTTTAATCTATTATTATCTACAAATGAGAAAAACTGGAAAGTCCTGACGATTAACGAATTGCTTCTAACAACTGACATATTTAATTTATTTGTTTGAACATTATTTTTAATCGATACTCGAAAGGAAATTTTTATAAAAACAGTTTTTGTATCTAAGAGGACATCGATTTGCAAAGTTAAGGTGACAAGAATTTTCACTGGAATTTTTTTATATAGTGAAGTAAGGAAATTATTATTACGAAACACGATGTAGAAATATAAGACCAACAATTACATATTTATCTATATGCCAATTTTTGTTTTAGTGTATATATATATATATATATATATATATATATATATATATAACGTTTAAGTTAAATGAAGAATATAATAATTAAAAACCCAGCGACAACACAAGTTTCATTCTTTAATATAAATGTCAGCTCCAAAATTCATTTTGCAGAGTTCGCAGTTTTCACCTCGAATATTAAGAACTTTTATTTTTCTTTGTTTGGTTGCATGTCAGTCTCAACTGTGTTCAATAGTTTGATAACTTATATTGTATTACATCATATATATATATATATATATATATATATATATTTGCTGCCTCGATACACTATATATATATACATAGATATATCGTGTATCTAGGCAGCAAGTAATTTTCTAAACATATATTGTTAAATATACGAGACAATGAATGTCTATTATGTTTAATCATGAGCTGTTCTAAATGTGGTATTTTGGCTTTAATTTGAGTTAAAGATCAAGACAAAAATTCTCCTACATTTGGATAATTATTATTGATTTTTTTCTAAGCTTTCGGCTCACATGAGCCATCTTCAGAGATGTTATTAAGACGGTAACACAATAACTTCCACCATCAGCGACGATTTTATTTTGTGTTGGCATAAAACTCTGCTAGACCGCGGCAATAGTTACCAAAAATAACAAACGCAGTTCGCAAATTTGCACTGCAGTTCTAGGACGTCACACCGCGGGATAGCGTGAAATGAGAACAAAACCATGTAGTCAAATGCAATGTAATGTGTTATGACCAGATTTAAACGTGATTTTATTAAGTGTGGGTTGTTTGGATTTAATGTAGATGGCCTCCAATATCTGAAGGTTCTTTTTACTGTGTGTATGAGTGTGGATTATTGTATTGTTGACTAAAATCTGTCTGATATTACCTACATGTTTGTGTTTTTCTGATAAATATTGTTTAATTTTACTCTGATCAGAAAGGTGACAGGTAAGCTTAAAACCAAATTAATAAAAATTATCCAAATGTTGGAGAACTATTATCATTATTTTCAACTGAAATAAAAGCCAAAATACGATGTTTGTAACGGCTCATGATTAAACATAATAGACATTGTCTCTTATATTTAACAGCATATGTTTATATAACACATACACACACACGCACACACACACATATATCTGTATATATATATATATATATATAATCAGACACATTATAACAATATATATATAACATCCCTAGTGAGTGAGAACTTCATAACATTAAACTTTTTGTACTTATCAAAGCTCTATCTTTAGACTATATTGAGCCGTTTACGATAAAAATATTCTTGCCGAATTATTATTTTATCAGTAAAGCTATTGAAAAAACAATAAATTTGGTGCTAAACGTTGCCACAAATAAACACTATACTGCCAACTGTTACTTCTCTCCCAAGTGCCACTCACTTTTGGATTCTTTCTTCCCAGTCAACTTTGATGTCCAATAATACAAATGGAACAGCAATCCTTATTAACTATCCCCTTGATCCTTCTCCTTTTGTTTTTCTCTCTTCTTAATTATGTTTTCTTCTTCTCATATTATTATAAGTCCTATGCTACCAGTTTCTTTCTCTCGCTTGTGGAACTCTCTTCCGACATCTTGCTTTCCAATCAGTGGTTATTTACTGTCTTCTTGATTCCTGTCCTTTTATTGTTCTCTCTCCAATTCATGTTTTCTTCTTCTCATATTATTATAAGTCCTATGCTAACAGTTTCTCTCTATCGCTTGTGGAATCCTCTTTCCGACATCTTGCTTTCCAATCAGTGGTTATTTTTTACTGTCTTCTTGATTCTGTCCTTTTATTGTTCTCTCTCCTTAATTATGTTTCTTCTTCTCATATTATTATAAGTCCTATGCTAACAGTTTCTTCTCTCGCTTGTGGAACTCTCTTCCGACATCTCCAGCTTCCAATCAGTAGTTATTTACTGTCTTGATTCTGTCCTTTTATTGTTCTCTCTCCTTAATTATTTTCTTCTTCTCATATTATTATAAGTCCTATGCTAACAGTTTCTTCTATCGCTTGTGGAACTTCTCTTCCGACATCTTGCTTTCCAATCAGAAAGTTATTATCATCTTTCCTTGATTCCTGTCCTTTTATTGTCTTCCTTTAATTATGTTTTCTTCTTCTCATATTATTATAAGTCCTATGTTAACAGTTTCTTCTCTCGTTTGTGGAACTCTCTTCCGACATCTTGCTTTCCAATCAGTGGTTATTTACTGTCTTCTTGATTCCTGTCCTTTTATTGTTCTCTCTCCTTAATTATGTTTTCTTCTTCTCATATTATTATAAGTCCTATGCTAACAGTTTCTTCTATCGCTTGTGGAACTCTCTTCCGACATCTTGCTTTCCAATCAGTGGTTATTTACTGTCTTCTGATTCCTGTCCTTTTATTGTTCTCTCTCCCTTAATTATGTTTTCTTCTTCTCATATTATTATAAGTCCTATGCTAACAGTTTCTTCTATCGCTTGTGGAACTCTCTTCCGACATCTTGCTTTCCAATCAGTGGTTATTGACTTGTCTCCTTGATTCCTGTCCTCTTATTGTTCTCTCTTCTTAATTATGTTTTCTCATATTATTATAAGTCCTATGCTAACAGTTTCTTCTCTCGCTTGTGGAACTCTTCCATCTTGCTTTCCAATCAGTGGTTATTTACTGCCTTGATTCCTGTCCTTTTATTGTTCTCTCTCCTAATTATGTTTTCTTCTTCTCATATTATTAGTAAGTCCTATGCTAACAGTTTCTTCTTCCAAGCTTGTGGAATTCTCTTCCGACATCTTGCTTTCCAATCAGTGGTTATTTACCGTCTTCTGAGCTCTGTCCTTTTATTGTTCTCTCTCCTTAATTATGTTTTTCTTCTCATATTATTATAAGTCCTATGCTAACAGTTTCTTCTATCGCTTGTGGAACTCTCTTCCGACATCTTGCTTTCAATCACTGGTTATTGACTGTCTTCTTGATTCCTGTCCTCTTATTGTTCTCTCTTCTTAATTATGTTTTCTTCTTCTCATATTATTATAAGTCCTATGCTAACAGTTTCTTCTCTCGCTTGTGGAACTCTCTTCCGACATCTTGCTTTCCAATCAGTGGTTATTTACTGTCTTCTTGATTCCGGTCCTTTTATTGTTCTCTCTCCTTAATTATGTTTTCTTCTTCTCATATTATTGTAAGTCCTATGCTAACAGTTTCTTCTATCGCTTGTGGAACTCTCTTCCGACATCTTGCTTTCCAATCAGTGGTTATTTACTGTCTTCTTGATTCCTGTCCTTTTATTGTTCTCTCTCCTTAATTATGTTTTCTTCTTCTCATATTATTGTAAGTCCTATGCTAACAGTTTCTTCTATCGCTTGTGGAACTCTCTTCCGGCATCTTGCTTTCCAGTCAGTGGTTATTTACTGTCTTCTTGATTCCTGTCCTTTTATTGTTCTCTCTCCTTAATTATGTTTTCTTCTTCTCATATTATTGTAAGTCCTATGCTAACAGTTTCTTCTATCGCTTGTGGAACTCTCTTCCGACATCTTGCTTTCCAATCAGTGGTTATTTACTGTCTTCTTGATTCCTGTCCTTTTATTGTTCTCTCTCCTTAATTATGTTTTCTTCTTCTCATATTATTGTAAGCCCTATGCTAACAGTTTCTTCTATCGCTTGTGGAACTCTCTTCCGACATCTTGCTTTCCAATCAGTGGTTATTTACTGTCTTCTTGATTCCTGTCCTTTTATTGTTCTCTCTCCTTAATTATGTTTTCTTCTTCTCATATTATTGTAAGTCCTATGCTAACAGTTTCTTCTATCGCTTGTGGAACTCTCTTCCGACATCTTGCTTTCCAATCAGTGGTTATTTACTGTCTTCTTGATTCCTGTCCTTTTATTGTTCTCTCTCCTTAATTATGTTTTCTTCTTCTCATATTATTGTAAGTCCTATGCTAACAGTTTCTTCCCTCGCTTGCGAATATCTTTTCCGGCATTTGGTTTTTCACTCAACTTTGATCTTCAAAAATATAAATGCAATATCAATGATTAAATTTTGTCAACTTGATTACTTTCTGTTGTCCTCTCTCCTTAATAGTAGTTTTTTTTTCATATTGTCTTACATTCAATAACTTCTTTCGTTTTATTGGCTATATTATCTTCCATAACTTACGGTCATATCACGTTGAATACACCAGTTCTCGTTCGATCACCGAAGTTAAGCAACGTTGAGCCTGGTCAGTACTTAGATGTATAACTGCTTGGGAATGTCAGGTGCTGTAAGCGTCTTGTTACGGATGTGCGTTGTGGTGCAGTGGATATCGGCTCGGAAAGAGAAATCGCTGAGCCGAGTTCCAGTTGAATGCCCTGCACTCACTTACGCGCTGGTACATTCGGGAAAGGTATTAATCCGTCCCTTTACTCCAGTTGTGGATTAAATAACAGGGTAGAACTTGGGACCCTTCCCTTAAACAAATCCCAATGAATCTTACTTCATCGGAGTGGAAGCGGGCTTAGCCCGACTAGGGTGAACGTAGCTTGCTTTATCTTCCATGGGGTAAAAGATTGTAAAAAATAAACACAAAATTTCATAATAAAAATATCAATAATACATTTTATTAAAAAAATTAACAGATATTTATATCAAAATTAGCAGTATAGCCCGGCGTTGCTCGGGTGTAATGAAAGCTTAAAACTAATCCATGGTCTTGGAGCTCAGACTCTGCCTAAAAAATATTTGTGGGAAGTTTGGCGACAATCGGATAAAAATTGTGGATTTGTATAAAGGACATACAGACAGATAAACACACACACACACGCAAACATCTTGCCTTTTATATATCGATTTTCTGCACTATTGTAAGAACTGCAGAGTTGAAACTTCTGAATATCGATTCTTATGTCTTTGTCTATACGTGTATCAAATTTGATTATAATCGGTCCACTCCTTCTATCACCCGATTTTTTCGATTATCGATTTTCGATATTTATCGGGGGTACCTCGACACAAAACCTACCTAAGAACACTCGCAGACGCTTATAGTAGAACTGTGTAAAATTTCAAGAAAACCGGTTCAGCCGTTTGGGAGTCTGTAGGTAACGGACACACACACACACACACACACAGACAAAGTTCCATTTATAAATAAATTTAGATTTAGATATATTACCAGCTAAGGATGTGCGTTGTGGTCCAGTGGATATCGTCTCGGAACGAGAAGCCGGGGAGCCGAGTTCGAATTCCAGTTGAATCCATTGTATTCACTTATGCGCAAATACCTTTGGGAAAGGTATTAATCCGTCTCTTCCTTCCAGTTATCGGTTAAATAGCAGGACAGATTGGGTTCTATAGCCTTGGTCGGCAACCAGTCTACCGAAAGCAATGGCAACCTACTCCGAGATAATCTTCTGCCTAGTCAGTCATGTCTGTTTCGAGACATGATCGCCCAAGCGTGTATCACGTATGGCACTAAACTGACTGACTGAAGATAATAGTTGGAAACATAAGTTGTTATGAAGTAATAAACTGATTCCCCACTAATTACTAATAAATCTGTCTCTTCTCCTTTCAGCTATAGTTTAAAGAGCAGGATAGAAAATCTTCTGCCCAGTCAGTCATGTCTCTTTCGAGACATGATCGCCCAAGCGTGTATCGCGTATGGCACTTAACTGATTGACCAGCTAAGCATTTTTCTGACAAAATGAAAATCAATACAGTTAATAGGAAAACTGCAGACACGGCAAAATAAAAATAAATATATAAACATTTTTACATAATTATTCTTATTTCTTATGAAGAGGAACATGCTTTCAGTTTTTGTAAGATTTGTAAGATTTATTGCTGAAAAAATGCAGTTCAGTATTTTAAATTTAATTTTTTTTTTAATCATATCACCCCAAGCAAGGCGATAACGCCACTGATGCGCAGGGGGCTACGTAAGGGTAAAATGAATGGAAAAGAGAAATCCGGAAATCACATCCTAAACAGGGAACAAGGGATGAGCCTCTTCACCTGTTCAATAGACGTGGGTGGAGTGTGAACCGGGCGATAGTTCAGTCTATCTACTCCAATTGAAAATAATAAAGAAAAGAGTGAAAATATTGGAAAAGAGAAAACCGGAAACCGCATCCTAAACAGTGAACAAGGGATGAGCCTCTTCACCTGTTCAATAGACGTGGGTGGAGTGTGAACCGGGCGATAGTTCAGTCTATCTACTCCAATTGAAAATAATAAAGAAAAGAGTGAAAAGATTGGAAAAGAGAAAACCGGAAACCGCATCCTAAACAGGGAACAAGGGATGAGCCTCTTCACCTGTTCAATAGACGTGGGTGGAGTGTGAACCGGGCGATAGTTTAGTCTATCTACTCGAATTAATTATAATTTAATTATAAAATAAGGTGATTCGCTTTGATTAATTATGAAGATTGAACAATCCATGGTGCTATCGGCAATTGTTGCCATATTATATCTCAATTTCACGCGTTTATCTTGCCTGATATTGACTTTGTCGACTTTACTATATAGTAGGGACAGTTGGGCACCGTTTGTGATAAAAATTTGTCATGATGCCGATAACTTTGCCAGAATGTTTTTAAACGGTATATTCTACTTCCTGGCACTGGCGGAAAGATTTGGATGAGTCTAATAAAGGTTGGTTGGTTGGTTGATTTATTGCCAACTAAACTTTAATTATTTATTGCTGATAATACCGTTTTCTTTTCAAGTGTTGTGTCTAGTAATACATTTTTTCGAGCATCAAGATTCATTGGGATATGTTTTTTAGGGCAGTGTCTCCAAGTCCTACCCTTGTTATTTAACCCATAACTGGAGAGAAGAGACGGATTAATACCTTTCCCAAGGGTACCAGTGCTAAAGTGAATGCAGGGTATTCAACCGGAATTCGAACTCGGCTCACCGAGTTCTCTTTCCGAGCCGATATCCACTGCACCACAACGCACATCCGTTACAAGACGCTTACAGAACCTGACATTCCCAAGCAGTTATACATCTAAGTACTGACCAGGCTCAACGTTGCTTAACTTCGGTGATAGGCCGTTAGCCGTCTAATAAAGATATCGGAAAACTCACTCTGATCGTTAGGAATATTTTTGGTGAATTATGATTTTGGTGAAGGTCTCCAACTCAGTACAGAGGACAATATCAAATTTATGGAGAATGTAGTGCTGTCATAGGTCAAGTTGATGGCTCCTGGAAGACACTATGTCAAGCAACAGAAATTTGTACTAAGTCATACCAGCAAACACGGTCAAACAATTTATTCAACCACATTGACCCTTACATCTCACCACCTAACTCGCTAGATTGCAACCCCGCTATATTTTGATGCCTAAAACCCCGAAAAGAATGTTATTGCTACTGATCTGGCATCTCTGCGACAGACCAACAAAAATCCTTATGACATCAAAGATGAACTAAAAGCAAGGAATATAGCAGAATTCTCCAACTTATAAAAAGAGACCATCCAGAAAGATTGCAAGAGATTCAAAAGTCTTATGGGGACCGTGGTTGAAGTCAATGGCGATTTAGTTAATAAATTCACTCTTTATTATTTCAGGATAATTTGTTGTAATTTTGGCAAATATATCTGTTAAAATGAAATGTCAGTGTCATTTTAATTTTTGCGTCCTTTAGACGACAATCAATCTATCATACCCGATATAACCTATACGGAGAGTCATGCTGCTAAACAAACAACTAAACCAACCAAGGTCATAATCATTTGTGCTGAACGGGCATGGAACATTTTTAAAATCAATTCCTTGCCAATATATCAGAACCTAGGACAAAAATTCGTCCCTGTCAAAACAATATTTTTCTGATGTCTTTTTTTATGAAATAGCGAATTCAAATCTTCTCTAAGTCTAAAAATTGTAAATTTCTCCAAAAATTGTTTTCCCCTTTTAGTCTGAACGTTCTTTTACATAGAAAAATATTCTCAAGATCAAAACAAGGAAAAACTAATCTGGTGAGTATGAAGGTTGTGGAAGACACTTAGCAACTTTTTTTTCTTTTAGTAGATGATTTCGAAAAATGTCCCCTTGCATAGTCAGACTAGAGAATAACACTTTTTTCCGTTTACCAAAACAGACACTCCCAATTTTCAAGTTGCTGGAAATCAATGTCAGCAATGATGATTCTTCTATTCAGTCAGTCAGTTAAATGCCATACGTGACATATTTTTGGGTGATCATGTCTCGAAAGAGACATGACTGACTGGGCAGAAGATACTCTTACAGTAGGTTGCCATTAATTTCTGCGGTAGACTTGTTGCCAGCCAAGGTTATAGAATCCAATCTGTTCTGTTATTTAACCCATAACTGGAAAGAAGAGACGGATTAATACCTTTTCCAAGGGCATTTGCGCGTAAGTGAATGCAATGTATACAACTGGAATTCGAACTCGGCTCCCAGATTTCCCGTTCCAAACCGATATCCCATGCACCACAAGACACAGCCGATTCTTTTATTAGAAACGAAGAAA
Source organism: Ascarosepion bandense (assembly GCA_037127315.1). Classification (NCBI taxonomy): domain Eukaryota; kingdom Metazoa; phylum Mollusca; class Cephalopoda; order Sepiida; family Sepiidae; genus Ascarosepion; species Ascarosepion bandense. Next base: position 203,659 of record JBBBDQ010002276.1, on the reverse strand, counting down.
AGATTTCGTATTCCAAGAGACACAAAGTAATTATTTTGGTGGCGTGAGCCCTGCGTTCCGCGTTGCAACTTGTTTCTTATATTGTAATAATCACTCTTGTTTTCCTTTTATGTTGGAGTTTTCCTACCTGGGTGATATCGCTCACGGTTGGCCGATTGAAACTGTGGTGTGGAAAATGAGCAACCCAACAGTAAATAGCTGTCAACTGGAAATTTTGTTGGCCCATATAAAATATTGAGGACTAAAAAAACATTTCACTATATTCTACCTGAAAAAAAATATTCAAAAGAGATATACAAAGAAGCTGTATAAACTAATTTAACAGGATGCTAAATTTCCTAGAAAGCTTATCAATATCCCCACAAATAATTAATATTTTGATATATTCTACTTTTGAAACGAATCGGTAACATTCAAAAAGTTCTTCAGACGAAATACCATCATATACTAATTCTGCTTGTTCCTTATAACACACTTACTCTCTACACGAGCTTTTCCTTCCTCTCTATCTTTTTATAATCTATAATCACTACTCTCCTCAGCCTTTCACTAACCTTTGCCAAACGTAAGGTTAGTTAAGAGTGTGAGAGTAAGAAAAGAAAGCCTATAGTATTACCGTATCAGTGTCAGGTTAAGCTGGTGGTTGTAGCAGTAAGTGTGTGTATATGTGTGTGTGTATTGTACAATATACTAACACTAGGTAGATTTGTTGTCGTATCCCGCGACCTAATAACGAAATCCTTGGTCTCTACACCCTTGGCTATTGCTCAGTTGGTCTTTTCTGTTTACAATGAACACAAGAGCCATGATTTTTCAGTAAAAAAAAAAACATTTTCTCTTTCAAAATATTTCACGAAATAGCGTACAGTGTTTTGGTTATAGTCTGTGCATACGCTGCTTAATATAATATAAGATTATAGTAAAGTAGCTTCAATTACTTTGATAGATATTTTAATAAAATTGCACTCTGTGCTATCGTTATTTTATTATCCAATACCTTTAAGTTTAAAGACATTACTATTATTTGTAGTATGACAAAGTAAAATAACCCTTCCGTGGAAATTCAATGGGTTCCGCTAGTTATTATTATTGTTCAATCGCAGCACATGTTCTTACGAAGTGATCGGTTCAGCTTCTAATATAAGATTACAGTAAAGTAGCTCCTATGGATATTTTTATTTTATAGATATTTTAATAAAATTACACTCTGTGTTATCGTTATTTTATTATCCAATACATTTATGTTTCAAGACGTTACTATCATTTGCAGTATGACAAAGTAAAAATTTCCCAGGAAATCATAATTATATTTCCGTGGAAATGCTACGGGTTCGGCTAATTTAATATAAAACACCAAATATAACAAAAATATATCTCATCGTTTTTTATTTGTTGGTAGTATTGTATATTCTTTTTAGTTTAATAATGATAAATATAATAATGTCATTTTTTGATAAAAATTGCACACTAACAATAAAACTAAATTATATATTTGTATGTGTTATGTCTTGAAGGCTGTCACAAGGCGTTGAATGAAATAAAGGAAGATCGGGAGGTGCTTGTATGACCTGTTTATTATTAGTGATATTTCGAGAGTATAATCTCATCATCAGAATGGCAGAGAAATCCTCAGAATGACCGTGCATTTTAGCTGCCCATCTATGAATGGTTGGCTTTATCCACTGCTGCTGTACGTGTGTGCGTGTATGTATGTGTGCGTGTGTGTGCGTGCGAGTGTGTATCTGTGTGTGTTCTAGTTGTTTTTTATGTTCTAATGGTGTGTGTGTGTGTGTGTGTGTGTGTGTGTTTGTGTGTGTGTGTGTGTGTGTGTATTCAAGTTGGGGTTTTTATTGGTCTGATGGAATCAGTCCGTAGGATCTGGGAGTTGATGTGACTTTGACCGGGTCAAAGAGTATCAGTTTCATTGCTGTTGTCTTATCTGTCTGATTTATCTGGTGGTGTTTGCTCGTTGTGTGTGCTGTAATTGAATCTACTTTATTTTGTATATATAACTGTGTGTGTGTGTGTGTGTGTGTGTGTGTGTGTGTGTGTGTGTTCTGTCTTGGTATGTGGTTTGTTATGAGCATCTCTGCTACTATAGCCCGGGGGGAGAGAAAATGTGTTAGCGTGGTTATTGTAACTATTTTTTTCTGTGTGTATAGGTTATGTGTTGTATTGTAATTAAATCTACCTTATTTTATTTATCTGTGTGTGTGTGTGTGTGTGTGTGTGTGTGTGTGTGTGTGTGTGTGTGTGTGCGCGCGCGCGCGCTTTAGCCTGGTTAGCGGTTTGTTATAAGGGAGGAAGAAGTGTGTGTGTGGTTATTGTTACTGATTGCGTGTGTGTGTGAGACCTTTGCTGTTGTGTTAAGTGCATGTTGTATGCATCTTGGTGTTGTCTATACCGTTATGTAAAATATATACATACAAGGGATACACGAAAATACTTTTACAAACTTTTAGGTAGTTTCCCAACACACACAAAAAAAGGATAGTTGTCCATACAGATCCTTTGCTTCTGAATCATTAAATGTGAAATGTTGTTCTATAACCTTGGTTGAGTCAACATCAATTTTCGCCTGCCTGTATAGTAAATCGGAGTGCCGAGTTCGAATTCCAGTTGAATTCCTTGCTTTCACTTACGCACAAATATTCTTGGGAAAGGTATTAATCCATCTCTTCCCTCCAGTTATGGGTTCATTAATAGGTAAAGATTGGGTTCTATAGCATTGACTGTCAACCAGTCTACCGCAGAAAGCAATAGCAACCTACTGCGGGATAATCTTCTGTCAGTCATGTCTTTTGCGAGACATGATCGCTCAAAGCGTGTATCATGTATGGCACGTAGCTGACTGGCATAGTAAATATTTAAAAGCATAAAAAGCTGTTCAGCAAATTGTGTAGATTTTTCGTAAATTGACTTTAATGATGTAATCAAAATTACCAAATGGAAATGACAATTAACGTTTACGTATGGAGCAGTTGCTGCTGCTACTGTTATTTTATTAATGAGTTTGAGTTTGAGTTTTGTTTCATGGCATATCAACCTCTGTTGGTTATTTAATGTCAAAATTTGGAGTTTTTTAATGTTTGATTAGAGTGAGAAGGTTGATTTAGTCAGAATTTGATGAAAATGTTTTGATTATTATTTCTCTTTATTTTAGAAAACTCAAGATGACTTCTAGTTTTGTATTCAAAAATATTCCTGGTAATAACTGTTTTCCATCAAAAATGTATTATGGCAATTTTTTTCCTTCAAGAATGTATTGTTGGTAAACTTTTTCCTTCAAAAATGTTTATTTTTCTATAAAAGTCTATTTTTATACTTCATAATGTTTTGACCCCAGTTTGAGGGTTAACTATTTGCCCATAGCTGGGACCCTAACAGGTGCTACCGCTCCGGGTCTGAGTAGAACTGAGAACAACAGCAATTAAGAGGTGACTTCATGCTGTTTACAACCTCCCAATCAGAGACCTTGATGCCAACTGTTCATCTCAGTGTCCTCCACAGGCTCCAAAGAAAAAAATCAGTAATGTGATAGGTACCGACTTGGCTGCTCAACCCCAGCCACTTTCTCACCGATGGGATGTGGCTTCCCACTGTCTGTCCTGTAAATATTTTCATGGATTCTACTCCGACACACTTAAGTCAATGGTGACCATGCCATATGAGTTTACTCGTGCAACCAAACTGGCAACTGGGTCCCACCCATTCACTGTTAGATAACCTAAATGCAGCTGACACTCCTACTCCTTCAGTTTCTTTTCTCACACTTCCCGCCTCTTCTTGCTTTCCTGACGGCTACAATCTCCAAGAATTTAAATGCAATGTCAATACCCATCTCTTAACCACTTGTCTCTAGTTCTTTCTACATCACCCTGTATATCTTAGTTAGTATCAGCTTCTCCAAGCCCTCCTTCCTTATTGCATGTCCCAGGAACTTTAGCCGTCTCTTCCTCATTATTAATTTCCTTTTCGTTTTCATCCTTTCCAAAACCTCATCATTGCTCGCATGATCAATCCATGATATTCGCAGCATCCTTTTGTCAAACCACATTATCTTTTCTTAATATTCTTTTCAATCGCGTTTCTTACTTCTACCACTTACCGCTTATTCAACCTATTTCAGTTGACTCTACCTTGAGTGGCTCTTATGTCTTTTAAAGGGCGACGATTAATAATAATAAAAAAGGCTCCTTCTTACATAATAACTCCTCTCTACCGCTGAATTTAGAATGTTTTGACTTATTGTTGTGGATTCCGGGAATAGAAAATAAAAAAATAAAGAAAAAACAATCAAAATTTGAGATAGAAAAATAAATATATTAACAGAAAAGATACAAACTTGAACGCAGGTGAGTAATCCAGGAATACTTTTAGTAGGAAGTGTATGCACCAGTTTCTGAAGTGAAGCCGTAGTATGTTTAGTATGTCCACGTCGGAAGCTGACGGGTGCTGTGTAATATTATTCTGGCTGAGTGGAGCTCAGAGCTACTATGAACTACTGATGCTGCATTCTCCGTGAAACGTTGGTATCGTCCGGTATCTTTTAATATCTGTCGGTGTCTCTCGGATCTTTGTCTGTATCTGTCGTAGCAGGATTATATGTATACGTAAGTCGAGTCTATTATCTTGAAAAAAGGGAGACCCCACAACACTTATAAAATTAAGACATTAGAATGATACTTAGGTCGGAATCATTCTGACTAAAAATTCACGTGCATAATAATAAAAAAAAAACGTTTCTAAGCGGTAGGTGCTTGTAACAGCGCTTATCGTTTTTCTCTGTATTCGGTAGGCAGATATCAGAGCAGCGAGTACAGTCACCCGTACCACGGGCCAAATTTTAATATCCAGACATTATATGGGAAATTGATTTTTTTACTGTCTATTGCCAGTGCTCTGAATTTATTACCAAAAAGAATGTTGGAAAATAATTCGGAAGCTGGTAACTATTGATATGTATATAAAACGGACACAATATACGAAATACAGCAGGTGGCATTTTTAATGTCGTTTAACGACGCAGACCCCACCATTTATAACCACAAGAATAAATACGATATTTATACTGATCTTTTGCTAGATGACTTCAGAACAGTTTAGTTCACCTCACGTCATTGTTAAGTTCAGTTTAGTATCGTTACTGATATTCTAGTCAATATTGTATTACGATTGGTGAACCATGCGGAAATAGACATCGTAATCAAATTTCACACTAGAATAAAACACGACAGCGGATTGTGCTCGATCACACTTGGCTACAGATTGGAACAAAACTCGTAAAGCTCATTCCATCACCCGGTTTTTAAGCGTAGAAAATATTTACGATATAAATGTCTTTGGGGGAATGAAAACTGCAGGTTTTTTTATCGTACTTACCAGACAGGCGCTACATGATCACCAAAATTCATCATTACGATTGGTTTTAGTGCCATTCTACGAGGAAAGGACTCTTCCTCTTGTTATATGTAATTACCTGCTTGACTTCCGGAGAGCAGTTAACGAGCAGTTAACTGCCTTGCGTATTGTCGAACTCTTTGCCTTCGGGCAGAGAGTAATAACACAGTTGAGGCTCCGCCGATGGTAGAGCCTCATCTGGGGAAAATTAGAGAGGAATTTTTGGCCGAGCTATATGTCCAGGATTACTCACATTAAAATTTCCTGTTGAACTCTCTGCGTTCGGGTGAAGAGCAATAACGCAGTCGAGGCTCAGCGCATGAGTAGAGTCTCGTCTGGTGAAAATTAGACAAATTCTTCCCCTGGCTATATCGTCCGGATTGCCCATATTAAAAAGGCCTTGTGCTATATTTTGTCTTAAGTGGGAAGACAATTAAATACTTCAGATAATGATAGCAGTTAACGAAGTCATTTTAACAAAGCAGTTGATGACGGCTACTAGTCCAGCAATAAGCAGCGTAATAATAACTTCGGATTTACTTATTTCTACATTACTTATTATGAAAACTTCTTTTAAATTTCTTCATTTCTTGTCATGAAACCAACCATTTTTCCGTGCCTTCTTCTTCTTCTATGTACCCTGTTCTTTCAGGATGTAGGCGATCATGGTTCTCCACGTCTTCCTATCCCTTGTGGCTCCTAGTATGTTTGCTCCTGTTACTCCTGGCAACCCCCGTTTCGTCATCCACCTGATCAGGCCCTGCAAATATGTTATCCGCTGCCTTCCTCTGTCTCTCTTTCCTTCTATCTAGACAGTCAGTATCAGGTTCTCCCGGCTCTCCTTCCTCACTGCGTGTCCCAGGAACTTAAGTTGTCTCTTCCTGATGCTCAGCATCAATTTCCTTTTTGTTGCCATTCTTTCTAACACCTCGTCGTTGCTTGTATGCTCAGTCCACGATATCCGTAGCATCCTTCTGTAGAACCACATTTCGGCCGCTTCCAGTTTTCGATGATATTGTCCAGCATTCACAGCCGTATTGAAGAACTGACATCACGTAGCAGTCTAGCACTCTTTTCTTCGTTTCTATTGAGATTTTCCTGTGTGTTAGTATTTTGCTCATCTTCTGGAACGCGTCCTTTGCCATGCCAATTCGCCTTCGGATCTCCGTGTCGCACTTTCCATCTTCTGTTAGAACACTTCCTAGGTACTTAAATTCTTGTACTTGTTTGACTTAATCGACTTAATGTACCCAAAATCGACTTGTATTTGTTTGACTTAATCGACTTAATGTACCCAAAATGTTAAATAAATGTACGACAATGAGATTTTAATGGATAATATGATCGTTTACTTCTATGTGCCTTGCCCTTTCAGGACGTAGGCGATCATGGCCTTCCACGTCTCCCTATTCCTGGTGGCTCTGAGCACACTTTCTCCTATAAAACCACGTAACCCCCTATCTGTCATCCACCTGCTCAGTCCCATCAAATATGTTATTCGTTGCTTTCCCCTGTCTCTTTTTCCCTCTATCTGGCCTGTTAGTATCGGATTCTCCAAGCCCTCCTTCCTCATTGCGTGTCCCAGTAACTTCAGTTGTCTCTTTCTGATGCTCAGTATTCATTTCCTTTTTGTTGCCATTCTTTCCAATAGCTTGCATGCTCGGTCCACGATATCCGCAGCATCCTTCTGTAGAATCACATTTCCGCTGCTTCCAGTTTTGTCCTCATTTTCGATTATATTGTCCAGCAATCACTGCCGTATTGAAGTACTGTCACCACATAGCAATCCAGCACTCTTTTCTTTGTTTCTAGTGAAGTTTTCCTGTTTGTTAGTACTAAGCGTATTTAATACGTTAATAAACTACGGGATTTGCTATAAAAATATGTAGATTTTACCAGTATCATGAAATTATACTGCAAAAACATCACAGAAAAAGAGATATTTTAATCATATACAACCTCAAATAATTAATTTGATCATAATATTTACTATAGCAAATAGACAATTGTATACATATCAGAGTATTCAGTCTATTGTATATAAAATTATTATAAACTACACAAAAAGTTCATGCTTCAGAAAATTATTGATCTTCTGGTGATATTTGAAAAACAAATGGTGGAAAGAATTTATTTTAGAATCCATAAAATTGTTATTCAAAAATTTAAATAAAGTTGGTTGGTGGAAGTTTAACAATATGCTTGTGGGTGTGTCTGTATTACTGAATTAAAAGTGAAAATTAGGTTGAATAATGAAGTTAAATATTTGCGTCGCATAAAGAAAATTCTTGAGTAATATTATGATAAGATATATATATATATATATATATATATATATATATATATCTTATCATAAAATTTTCGTAATAAAAATTAATCGTAAACAATCAGGCCAGTAGATATAAATATATAATACTGTTTAATTAAAAAAAAACAATATATACTTAAATACGAGTATCGATAAAAAATAATGTTCAAAGAATTCATTTCAAATAGTCGGTTGTTTATAACCAAGTTTCGTTAAAATTCTTTAATTTCCGTAACATGTTTACATTTGTTGACATTACGATATATTTCAGAGCAGATATGGTTGTTACGAATAACCCTCTAGGGCCATTCGTATCATATTTGATACAGTATTTCCCTATAAGGAAACATTTGGTATTTCCCTATAAGGAAACATTTGGTATTCATTGACTGAGCAGTCAGTACTGCTTTCATTTGAAATTTATAAAATATTTCTCTTAAAAAATTTTTCAGGAAAATATTTATTTCAAGGCTTGTTTTCATACTGTATCAAATATGATACGAATGGCCCTAGAGGGTTAATCGAAAATTGTGTTATATAGGCTTGATAAAAACCTTGTTCAGACTGGAGGCTATTCCTGGTCGAGAGGTCTAAGACGGTTGCCAGATCAAATAGTAGCTTCCGATATTTAGAGAGGGGCCGCAGGTTCGAATCCTGCCGAATGGCACATATTGTCGTAATAAATATTTATCGTAAATAATGAGGCCAGTAGATAAAAATATTGTTTAATTAAAACAAGAAAGAATGTCTACTTAAATACGAGTATCGATGAAAATTTATTGTACAAACAATTAATTTCATATATGCATATATATATATATATATATATATTAGTAACCCACGTAGAAGCTTGTTTTGCTGTATAACAGTTCATCAGTAGCATCCACTTGCTTCTGGCCGGGATCGAAACTCGATCGATTTGGTGTCAGTCGAATTCGCTACCATCTAAACCATAGGCGCGTGGAATCAGAGAAAAGTGTTATATATTAGCAGTGTTCAAGTGGATAAGGAACAAAGAAAATATTCAAAACATTAATTTAAAACAGTGCTCAATATAAAAATAGAGCTATGAATATTTATTATAAATTATAGTTTAGAACATGTACAAATAATCGTCTACTACAATGTGTACATTTTGTTTCGACATTGAAAAACAATTTCTCATCAGGTATTGTGAAAGGAGATGAAAAATTCTTTATCTTATATTTGTGTGAGGTAAGTGGGTTAGAGAAAATGGGAAATCACAAATAGAATTTGAACAGAAAGAGAAAATCGGAGTAAGAGAGATGTGATTAATAGAATGATGAAAATTTTAGAGACATGTTTAAAAGTAGAAGAACATGTATGGCCCTTTATAGCATTTTATGGCCAGTCCTTTGGGTTTAACAAAGAGAAATAAGTAAGGAAATGCATATGGAGTGGGAGGGAGTAGGAGAGTGTGGGTTAAGAATGGATGAGAATTGGTAGGAGATAAACATATTTGTATTACTGAAGTATACAGCTACAAATACTTTTTTATTTAAACTTATATTAATATATTTTTATATTTAAACTTCGCGGAAATTTCATAGTCTAATAGATAAACATTTCCCCCAAAATAACCCTTTAAGCAAAATTTTCAATCTTTATATATATATATATATATATATATATTCTTAACATATATTGTTAAATATTAGAGACAATGAATGCTTATTATGTTTAATCATGAGCCATTCTAGTGATCGTATTTTGACTTTGAAAATAAGGACATTTGGATAATTTTTATTAAGTTGGTTGAGCCAACTTCAGAGAGGTTACAAGGACGTTAACATAAAAACATCTTGCATCAGCGACGATTTTTTATATATATGTATTTTGCATGAAGAAAGTAGGAGGAAGAAGAAAAGGGTAAGTGGAAGAAAAGGAAGAAAGAAGAAGAATAGGAGGTTTGAGAAAGGGAGATTTTATCATCAAGCCGATTCCTATTGGACCTTAATAATTCGGTTAGGTTTCAATCCTGGGTAAAAAGCAAACGGATATCTAACCGTACTGATGAGCTGTGATACAGCAAAACAGATCTGTCTGCGGATGATATATATATATATATTTATATATATACCGTTTAATTATAAGAGACAATGAATGTCTATTATGTTTAATCATGAGCTGTTTTAAACATCGTATTTTGGCTTTAATTTCAGGTAAAAATAAAGACAAAAATTCTCCAATATTAGTATAATTCTTTATTAAGTTGGTTCTAAGCTTTCGGTTCATACTGTGTGTATGAGTGTGGATTATTGTATTGTTGACTAAAATCTGTCTGATATTACCTTCATGTTTGTGTTTTTCTGATAAATATTGTTTAATTGTACTCTGATTAGAAAGGTGACAAGTAAGCTTAGAACTAACTTAATAAAAAATTATCCATATGTTGGAAAATTTTTTGTCTTTATTTTCCCCTGAAATTAAAGCCAAAATATGATGTTTAGAACGGCTCATGATTAAACATAATAGATATTCATTGTCTCTTACATTTAACAGTATATGTTTAGAAAATTATCTGCTGCCTCGATAGACGATATATATATATATATATATATATATATATATATATATATATATATATATGAATATCGGTATTTATTGTGTATGTGTCTATCTGTTTGAGACTTCCAATATTGCTTACTTATAATCGTCCACTTTTTTTGGTAAAAAGTAATACTATAAGTGAAATAAAAGTCAAATGATTTCATCTTTGACTTTTATATACACCAACTTCTGTAAGACTCTTCAATTTGAGCATCGCATAATTAGACTAGAACAATAAAGAGAAAAAGAAACTTTATTTATTTATTTTTTATTGGATGAAAAGCCTCATTAAGGAAAGAAAACGAAACGCTGCCAAAATAGGGACTATATCATTTGCCTCATTAAGAGAACTGCTTTAAGTGCAAAAGTGTACGAGAATACCGGACGAGCTCTCGGCAAATGAGATTCTAATTATCAAATGTTATTGATATTCCCGTCGATCGACCTTAATTATTTTTTGACTTTTTGTTCTCCACTCATTAAGAGAGTATAATTTATCATTATAATATACTAATTCAGCCAATGTAAAATTTATAGCATTTCCTTTTCCGTATTTTCACCATTTTTTATGCAAAATGTTCTATGCCAACTCATATATAAAGAACATTCTTTAAAATTATAAGTAAAAATGATTAGTGCATAATATATATATATATATATATATATATATATATATATATATATATATATTTGGGGTGCTCTCCACCTTTCCACAGAAATGGACTATTCGAATCACTACATAAAATAGTAGTGATTATACCTCGAGGAAGGAAGTCGAGTAAGGAAGTCGAGTGAGCGACTCCGTCGGGTATTTATGGTATTGCACCGGAAGTGTTCTACTGGTCAATCTATCACTTCTCTATACTGTATACTAATTACCTTGTTCTGTATTCTACTAATCCTCACCTCTTGTAAATACTTCTCTTTCCTGTCAATACACCTACATTTATACTATTGCGTTGTTTTGTATTATTTCACATAATTCTGTTACCCGACGTAACAATATATATATATATATATATATATATATATATATATATATATATATATATATATAATAAATTTCGATGTTCAAAACTGTTCAATGATCATTTCAACATGAAAGCCCTTATTTCACATAATTCTGTTACCCGACGTAACAATATATATATATATATATATATATATATATATATATATATATATATTTATATATATAATCGATGTTCAAAACTATTCAATGATCATTTCAACATGAAAGACCTTATTTCACATAATTCTGTTACCCGACGTAACAATATATATATATATATATATATATATATATATAATAAATTTCGATGTTCAAACTGTTCAATGATCATTTCAACATGAAAGCCCTAAGAGAGATTTCACATCTCATCGGCAACTACCACATTTCAAAATGATATAAAAAAAGAAATAAAAAATGAAGGTTAAAAATTTTAAAAAATACGTCACAAAAAATCGGTTAGCAATAAACGTCTATTTTTAGATTTTGGACAATTTTACTTTTAGATAGAGTTGTAAGTGAAAAAATTGGAAAATTGGCTTTGTCTACCTTTACAAAGGGAAAGGGGTTAAAGGATGGAACAGGAAGTGGTATTAAATTGAGAATTTGGTTAAACAAAACAGAAGGAAAAGGATGGAAGGAGTAAGAAGGATAAAGAAAAAGAAAAATGAAAAACTTCCATTTTTTAGAGACGATAGGTCCGTGTCAAACAAAACTAGCGTTTATAAATGGGTTAAAGTATTAAAAAAAGATTTTTAGAAAAACATATTTAGGGGAAAAAACAGATATATGATTTGATTAAATTTAATTAAGTCAATCTAATTAATGATAAATCTAGATATAAATAAACTAAAAAATATAAAAATAAAATTAAAAATAAAATAAAAAATAAAAAATAAAATAAAATTTAATTTTAAAAATTTTTTTATGAAAATTATTTTAAAAAATTTTATTAAAATTTATAAAAATTTATGTTGTGAAAAAGATATATATACTTTCAGAAGAAATCGGGGGTTAAATTAGTAAAAGTATCCATATTTTATAAAGGGAGATAATCAAAGGAGACAGGAAGAGGAAGGTAGAGTTAAAATTTAAAAATTAAATTAATTGATCAAAAACAATTAAATTTATATATATATATATATATATATATATATATATGAGTAAAGATAAAAGGAAAATTTCTAACTAACGTTTTGCTCCTCTGACGGACATGAAAAAGACAAATGCAAGGAAATTATTTCGTAATATGTATCTATATGCAAAAGCAAAACTATTATTAGTTTTTCAAATCTTTAAATTTAAGAACGCTTTTAATTATACATCTAGTTAGTCGAAAAATCAGATAAGCTATAGAAGACTCCAGTAATAAACGAAAGTGATTGATTACATATGAAAAAAAAAATGAAAATTTTGATCGAATGATCATTTTAGCGAATTGAAATCGATTCGTCAGCGATCTACAGTGTTATGTAAAAATTCAAAATTTTGCTTAAGGGTGTGTGTGGGTAAATAAACCGGAAGTCAGCCTGCCAAAGAAAAGGAGAAGGAGAAGTGTAGCGAAAAGAAAGTGGGAGGGAGAAGAAACGGATAAGAGGAAGAAAGAAAAAAGGAAGAAAGAAGAAGAATAGGGTGATTAAGAAGGGGATTTTATCATCAAGCCGCTTCCTTTTGTACTTCAATATATATATATATATATATTAAAGGACAAAATTTATAAATTTATAAATACTTAATAATGACATGTCATATATATATATATATATACACTCTATCCTTGATATTGAACAATTTAACCCATAAATAGCCTCTTCCTAATTTGTTTTGTCTCCTCAAGATATAGTTGATTTTGGCTCTCCACATTTTTCTGCTCTTTGCAGTTTTTTAAATAATTGTTCTTATTTTGCGATCTCTCCTAAACCCCGTTTACAAATCCATTTACTAAAACTCATTTTGTATGTTCTGCGTTTTTTCATCTGACCATCTTGCCCTCAGTTTGCCCCGTGAGTATCAGATTCTCCAAACAGTCACAGTCTCTTAACCGTATGTATTTTAATTAGTTTGTAATCTGTGTCCTCAAAAACTGGCCGAATATAGAGGGATCCTTTAGATTGACTATATGGAAAAACTGGATTTGAAGCAACGGAAATGTTGGTCTACAGAAGAATGCTTAGGATACCATGGAACGAACATGTGATTAAACAACGGAAACAAAAAGGAAACTGATAATTAACACCTGGAAAGAACAGTTGAAGTAAGGGGACGTCTAATGAGGAAGGAAGAATTAGGGAATATGATACTCACAGAAGAGACGAAAATAAAGACAGGGGAAACCAACGTATGACATATTTGGTGGGCTTGAGCAAATAAATGGCAAAACAGGGTTTAGGAGGGGTAACAAGAGAAAGATTGTAAAGAGCTACTAGAAATAGGGGAGGTGGAATGCTACGATCGCCTACGTCCTGAGGGGTTACGGCACATAGAAGAAGATATGCAACTGCATCTTCTGCCATGATTAAATGAACTGATTTCATTTCATTTCGGAAAACAAGAAAAGTCTTGATGAGTTTTAAAAATATGACAATATGAAAACAGATTTCGACTCATTAAAATAGTATTGAGGATTTATTATTGATTATAAAAGTTAATGTTAAAATGGAAACAGAAGAATTATGTTAGTTCAAATTAGGTATTGCGAATATCCTGGGCAAATGTAAAAGTCGATAAGGTCAGTATATCTATCAAAACTTATTTAGAAATGGAACTTTGTCTCTGTGTGTGTGTCCGTGTGTGTGTGTCCGTTACTTATTGACTCCGAAACGGCTGAACCGATTTTCTTGAAAATCTAGACAGTTGTACTATAAGCGTCTGAGAGTGTTCTTAGATAGGTTTTGTGTCGAGGTACCCCCGATAAATATCGAAAATTGAAAAAATCGGGTTATAGAAGGAGTAGTCCGATTTTAATCAAATTTGATGCACTCATAGACAAAGATATAAGAAATGATATTCAGAAGTTTCAACGTTGCAGTTCTTACAATAGTGCAGAAAATCGATAATATATATATAAAAGGCAAGATGTCTGTGTATATGTCTGTTTATCTGCCTGTATGTCTGTATCTTTTCAGCCGTTTTATTTTAGTTTTTGCTTCGGGTTTGGCTCTAAGTAGGTATAATTGTAGTTCTTAGTCTCAGCTATGATACCATTTACTCAGAGGACTTATTTAGTCTTCAAAATTCTGTTTAGGACGAAAAAAACTTATTTGATATCGATACCAGGAAATCAAAGTTTGACTTACATCCATTGATTTTTCTTTCAGTCTACGGTTTTGCTTTAACTGGAAACAACTATTGCTTTTTAGTCTTTCGTGCCAACGTCCAAAGAGTCTGAGCTCCAGGACCCTGGATTAGTTTTAAAGCTTTCATTACACCCGAGCAACGCCGGGCGATACTGCTAGTCAGAGTATAGAATGTATTGGAAGACGGATGGCGTTCTCCTTCTTCTACATGCCTTGTCCCTGAAGGATGATGGCGATCATAGGTATCCACAGTCTTTTTTTTTGTAGCTCTTTTTAATGTTTGATTTTTGCAACTTCTCTTAATAGGTTTTTTCTCAGCAGTTAGTTAGCTTATAGAAAGCATTCCTCTGCCCCTTTTAAATTCAAAGTCCTGTGAGTTTTAGATTTTCTAAGCATTCGTTCTTTATTATGCGCCCTAGAAATTTCATATGACTATTTCTGATGTTAAGTATAAGTGTTCTTTTTATTTTCATTTTCTTTAAAACTGTGTCGTTGTTCGCTCCAAATAATTCTCAGCATCCTTCTGTATAACCCCATCTAGGGAGATCGATATTAAATGTTCCGCAATCATTTCTTGGTAGCTAATGAAATATTCCTATTTCTTAATAGCTTTTGGATGGTAACAACTTTCGCTATCCCGATGCGGTGTCGAATTTGGACATCGATATTTCCATCTGCAGTTATAACGCTTCCGTGAATTTTAAAGATTTGGAGTTTTGAATACATATCACTTCACACAAAAGCAAGGCAATAATACCTACACAACACAAAGGGTTACTGAGAAGCAGTGAGAATAAGAAGACTTCAGTTGGGAGAAAGGACGATAAAAGAACAGGTTTCACGAAGAGAGAAGATGGCGAAAATGCCACTAAGAGGTAAGGGGTTGATGGGAGTGAAAGAGAATGAGAGGACTGCAGTGCGGAGAAAGGACAATAAAAGAACAGGTTTCAGGAAGACAGAAGATGGCGACAATGCCGCTAAGAGGCAAGGGGTTACTGGGAGTGAAAGAAAATGAAAAGACATTAGTGAGGAGAAAGGACAATAACAAGCTCTAGGAAGACAGAAGATGGCAATAATGCCACTAAGATGTAAGGGGTTACTGGGAGTGAAAGAAAATGAAAAGACTTTAGTGAGGAGAAAGGACAATAAAAGAACAGGTTTCAGGAAGACAGAAGATGACAATAATGCCACTAAGATGTAAGGGGTTACTGGGAGTGAAAGAGAATGAGAAGACTTTAGTGAGGAGAAAGGACAATAAAAGAACAGGTTCCAGGAAGACAGAAGATGGCAATAATGCCACTAAGATGTAAGGGGTTACTGGGAGTGAAAGAGAATGAGAAGACTTTAGTGAGGAGAAAGGACAATAAAAGAACAGGTTCCAGGAAGACAGAAGATGGCAATAATGCCACTAAGATGTAAGGGGTTACTGGGAGTGAGAGAGAATGAGAAGATTTAGTGAGGAAAAAAGACAATAAAAGAACAGGTTTCAGGAAGACAGAAGATGGCAATAATGCCACTAAGATGTAAGGGGTTACTGGGAGTGAAAGAGAATGAGAAGACTTTAGTGAGGAGAAAGGACAATAAAAGAACAGGTTCCAGGAAGACAGAAGATGGCAATAATGCCACTAAGATGTAAGGGGTTACTGGGAGTGAGAGAGAATGAGAAGATTTTGTGAGGAAAAAAGACAATAAAAGAACAGATTTCAGGAAGACAGAAGATGGCAATAATGCCACTAAGATGTAAGGGGTTACTGGGAGTGAGAGAGAATGAGAAGATTTTGTGAGGAAAAAAGAGAATAAAAGAACAGGTTTCAGGAAGACAGAAGATGACAATAATGCCACTAAGATGTAAGGGGTTACTGGGAGTGAAAGAGAATGAGAAGACTTTAGTGAGGAGAAAGGGCAATAAAAGAACAGGTTTCAGGAAGACAGAAGATGGCAATAATGCCACTAAGATGTAAGGGGTTACTGGGAGTGAGGGAGAATGAGAAGACTTTAGTGAGGAGAAAGGACAATAAAAGAACAGGTTCCAGGAAGACAGAAGATGGCAATAATGCCACTAAGATGTAAGGGGTTACTGGGAGTGAGGGAGAATGAGAAGACTTTAGTGAGGAGAAAGGACAATAAAAGAACAGGTTCCAGGAAGACAGAAGATGGCAATAATGCCACTAAGATGTAAGGGGTTACTGGGAGTGAAAGAGAATGAGAAGACTTTAGTGAGGAGAAAGGACAATAAAAGAACAGGTTCCAGGAAGACAGAAGATGGCAATAATGCCACTAAGATGTAAGGGGTTACTGGGAGTGAAAGAGAATGAGAAGACTTTAGTGAGGAGAAAGGACAATAAAAGAACAGGTTCCAGGAAGACAGAAGATGGCAATAATGCCACTAAGATGTAAGGGGTTACTGGGAGTGAAAGAGAATGAGAAGACTTTAGTGAGGAGAAAGGACAATAAAAGAACAGGTTCCAGGAAGACAGAAGATGGCAATAATGCCACTAAGATGTAAGGGGTTACTGGGAGTGAAAGAGAATGAGAAGACTTTAGTGAGGAAAAAAGACAATAAAAGAACAGGTTTCAGGAAGACAGAAGATGGCAATAATGCCACTAAGATGTAAGGGGTTACTGGGAGTGAGAGAGAATGAGAAGACTTTAATGAGGAAAAAACACAATAAAACAACAGGTTTCAGGAAGACAGAAGATGGCAATAATGCCACTAAGATGTAAGGGGTTACTGGGAGTGAAAGAGAATGAGAAGACTTTAGTGAGGAGAAAGGACGATAAAAGAACAGGTTTCAGGAAGACAGAAGATGGCGACAATGCCGCTAAGAGGCAAGGGGTTACTGGGAGTGAAAGAGAATGAGAAGACTTTAGTGTGGAAAAAGGACGATAAAATAACAGGCTCTAGGAAGACAGAAGATGGCAATAATGCCACTAAGATCCAAGGGGTTACTGGGAGTGAGGGAGAATGAGAAGACTTTAGTGAGGAGAAAGGACAATAAAAGAACAGGATTCAGGAAGACAGAAGATGGCACACGGCCACTAAGATGTAAGGGGTTACTGGGAGGAAAGAGAATGAGAAGACTTTAGTGAGGAGAAAGGACAATAAAAGAACAGGTTTCAGGAAGACAGAAGATGGCAATAATGCCACTAAGAGGCAAGGGGTTACTGGGGAGGAAAGGAGAATGAGAAGACTTTAGTGAGAAGAAAGGACACAAAAGAACAGGTTTCAGGAAGACAGAAGATGGCAATAATGCCACTAAGAGGCAAGGGTTACTGGGAGTGAAAGAGAATGAGAAGATTTTAGTGAGGAAAAAAGACAATAAAAGAACAGGTTTCAGGAAGACAGAAGATGGCAATAATGCCACTAAGATGTAAGGGGTTACTGGGAGTGAGGGAGAATGAGAAGACTTTAGTGAGGAGAAAGGACACAAAAGAACAGGTTCCATGAAGACAGAAGATGGCAATAATGCTACTCAAGATGTAAGGGGTTACTGGGAGTGAGGGAGAATGAGAAGACTTTAGTGAGAAGAAAGGACAATAAAAGAACAGGTTTCAGGAAGACAGAAGATGGCTATAATGCCACTAAGAGGCAAGGGGGTTACTGGGAGTGAGGGAGAATGAGAAGACTTTAGTGAGGAGAAAGGACAATAAAAGAACAGGTTCCAGGAAGACAGAAGATGGCAATAATGCCACTAAGATGTAAGGTGTTACTGGGAGGAAAGAGAATGAGAAGACTTTAGTGAGAAGAAAGGACACAAAAGAACATGTTTCAGGAAGACAGAAGATGGCTATAATGCCACTAAGATGTAAGGGGTTGGTCAGAGTGAGGGGAGAATGAGAAGACTTTAGTGAGAAGAAAGGACAATAAAAGAACAGGATTCAGGAAGACAGAAGATGGCTATAATGCCACTAAGAGGCAAGGGGTTACTGGGAGTGAAAGAGAATGAGAAGATTTTAGTGAGGAAAAAAGACAATAAAAGAACAGGTTTCAGGAAGACAGAAGATGGCAATAATGCCACCAAGATGTAAGGGGTTACTGGGAGAAAGAGAAATGAGAAGACTTTAGTGAGGAGAAAGGACAATAAAAGAACAGGTTCCAGGAAGACAGAAGATGGCAATAATGCCACTAAGATGTAAGGGGTTACTGGGAGTGAAAGAGAATGAGAAGACTTTAGTGAGAAGAAAGGACAATAAAAGAACAGGGTTTCAGGAAGACAGAAGATGGCAATAATGGGCAAGGGGTTACTGGGAGTGCAAGAGAATGAGAAGACTTAGTGAGGAAAAAGACAATAAAAGAACAGGTTTCTGGAAGACAGAAGATGGATAATAATGCCACTAAGATGTAAGGGGTTACTGGGAGTGAAAGAGAATGAGAAGACTTTAGTGAGAAGAAAGGACAATAAAAGAACAGGTTTCAGGAAGACAGAAGATGGCTATAATGCCACTAAGATGTAAGGTGTTACTGGGAGGAAAGAGAATGAGAAGACTTTAGTGAGAAGAAAGGGACAATAAAAGGACAGGTTTCAGGAAGACAGAAGATGGCTATAATGCCACTAAGAGGCAAGGGTTACTGGGAGTGCAAGAGAATGAGAAGACTTTAGTGAGGAAAAAGACAATAAAAGAACAGGTTTCAGAAGACAGAAGATGGATAATAATGCCACTAAGATGTAAGGGGTTACTGGGAGGAAAGAGAATGAGAAGACTTTAGTGAGGAAAAAAGACAATAAAAGAACAGGTTTCAGAAGACAGAAGATGGCTATAATGCCACTAAGATGTAAGGGGTTACTGGGAGTGAGAGAGAATGAGAAGATTTTGTGAGGAAAAAAGACAATAAAAGAACAGGTTTCAGGAAGATATAAGATGGCAATAATGCCACTAAGATGTAAGGGGTTACTGGGAGTGAGAGAGAATGAGAAGATATTGTGAGGAAAAAGTGAATAAAAGAACAGGTTTCAGGAAGACAGAAGATGACACAATGCCACTAAGATGTAAGGGGTTGGCTGGGAGTGAAAGAGAATGAGAAGACTTTAGTGAGGAGAAAGGACAATAAAAGAACAGGTTCCAGGAAGACAGAAGATGGCAATAATGCCACTAAGATGTAAGGGTTACTGGGAGTGAAACAGAATGAGAAGACTTTAGTGAGGAGAAAGGACAATAAAAGAACAGGTTCCAGGAAGACAGAAGATGGCAATAATGCCACTAAGATGTAAGGGGTTACTGGGAGTGAAAGAGAATGAGAAGACTTTAGTGAGGAGAAAGGACAATAAAAGAACAGGTTCCAGGAAGACAGAAGATGGCATTAATGCCACTAAGATGTAAGGGGTTACTGGGAGTGAAAGAGAATGAGAAGACTTTAGTGAGGAAAAAAGATAATAAAAGAACAGGTTTCTCAGGAAGACAGAAGATGGCAATAATGCCACTAAGATGTAAGGGGTTACTGGGAGTGAGAGAGGAATGAGAAGACTTTAGTGAGGAAAAGACAATAAAAACAAACAGGTTTCAGGAAGACAGAAGATGGCAATAATGCCACTAAGATGTAAGGGGTTACTGGGAGGGAAGAGAATGAGAAGACTTTAGTGAGGAGAAGGACGATAAAAGAACAAGTTCCAGGAAGACAGAAGATGGCAATAATGCCACCAAGATGTAAGGTGTTACTGGGAGTGAAAGAGAATGAGAAGACTTTAGTGAGAAGAAAGGACAATAAAAGAACAGGCTTCAGGAAGACAGAAGATGGCTATAATGCCACTAAGATGTAAGGGGTTACTGGGAGGAGGGAGAATGAGAAGACTTTAGTGAGAAGAAAGGACAATAAAAGAACAGGTTTCAGGAAGACAGAAGATGGCTATAATGCCACTAAGAGGCAAGGGGTTACTGGGAGGAAAGAGAATGAGAAGATTTTAGTGAGGAAAAAAAGACAATAAAAGAACAGGTTTCAGGAAGACAGAAGATGGCAATAATGCCACTAAGAGGCAAGGGGTTACTGGGAGTGAAAGAGAATGAGAAGACTTTAGTGAGTAGAAAGGACACAAAAGAACAGCTTTCAGGAAGACAGAAGATGGCTATAATGCCACTAAGAGGCAAGGGGTTACTGGGAGTGAGGGAGAATGAGAAGACTTTAGTGAGGAGAAAGGACAATAAAAGAACAGGTTTCAGGATAACAGAAGATGGCAATAATGCCACTAAAAGGCAAGGGGTTACTGGGAGTGCAAGAGAATGAGAAGACTTTAGTGAGGAAAAAAGACAATAAAAGAACAGGTTTCAGGAAGACAGAAGATGGATAATAATGCCACTAAGATGTAAGGGGTTACTGGGAGTGAAAGAGAATGAGAAGACTTTAGTGAGGAAAAAAGACAATAAAAGAACAGGTTTCAGGAAGACAGAAGATGGCAAAAATGCCACTAAGATGTAAGGGGTTACTGGGAGTGAGGGAGAATGAGAAGACTTTAGTGAGGAGAAAGGACAATAAAAGAACAGGTTCCAGGAAGACAGAAGATGGCAATAATGCCACTAAGATGTAGGGGGTTACTGGGAGTGAAAGAGAATGAGAAGACTTTAGTGAGGAGAAAGGACAATATAAGAACAGGTTTCAGGAAGACAGAAGATGGCAATCATGCCACTAAGAGGCAAGGGGTTACTGGGAGTGAAAGAGAATGAGAAGACTTTTCTGAGGAAAAAAGACAATAAAAGAACAGGTTTCAGGAAGACAGAAGATGGCTATAATGCCACTAAGAGGCAAGGGGTTACTGGGAGTGAAAGTGAATGAGAAGACTTTAGTGAGTAGAAAGGACAATAAAAGAACAGGTTTCAGGAAGACAGAAGATGGCAATAATGCCACTAAGATGTAAGGGGTTACTGGGAGTGAGGGAGAATGAGAAGACTTTAGTGAGGAGGAAGGACAATAAAAGAACAGGTTTCAGGAAGACAGAAGATGGCAATAATGCCACTAAGATGTAAGGGGTTACTGGGAGTGAAAGAGAATGAGAAGACTTTAGTGAGGAGAAAGGACAATAAAAGAACAGGTTCCAGGAAGATAGAAGATGGCAATAATGCCACTAAGATGTAATCGGTTACTGGGAGTGAAAGAGAATGAGAAGACTTTAGTGAGAAGAAAGGACAATAAAAGAACAGGTTTCAGGAAGACAGAAGATGGCAATAATGCCACTAAGATGTAAGGGGTTACTGGGAGTGAAAGAGAATGAGAAGACTTTAGTGAGGAGAAAGGACAATAAAAGAACAGGTTCCAGGAAGACAGAAGATGGCAATAATGCCACTAAGATGTAAGAGGTTACTGGGAGTGAGAGAGAATGAGAAGATTTTGTGAGGAAAAAAGACAATAAAAGAACAGGTTTCAGGAAGACAGAAGATGGCAATAATGCCACTAAGATGTAAGGGGTTACTGGGAGTGAGAGAGAATGAGAAGATTTTGTGAGGAAAAAAGAGAATAAAAGAACAGGTTTCAGGAAGACAGAAGATGACAATAATGCCACTAAGATGTAAGGGGTTACTGGGAGTGAAAGAGAATGAGAAGACTTTAGTGAGGAGAAAGGACAATAAAAGAACAGGTTCCAGGAAGACAGAAGATGGCAATAATGCCACTAAGATGTAAGGGGTTACTGGGAGTGAAACAGAATGAGAAGACTTTAGTGAGGAGAAAGGACAATAAAAGAACAGGTTCCAGGAAGACAGAAGATGGCAATAATGCCACTAAGATGTAAGGGGTTACTGGGAGTGAAAGAGAATGAGAAGACTTTAGTGAGGAGAAAGGACAATAAAAGAACAGGTTCCAGGAAGACAGAAGATGGCAATAATGCCACTAAGATGTAAGGGGTTACTGGGAGTGAAAGAGAATGAGAAGACTTTAGTGAGGAAAAAAGACAATAAAAGAACAGGTTTCAGGAAGACAGAAGATGGCAATAATGCCACTAAGATGTAAGGGGTTACTGGGAGTGAGAGAGAATGAGAAGATTTTAGTGAGGAAAAAAGACAATAAAAGAACAGTTTTCAGGAAGACAGAAGATGGCAATAATGCCACTAAGATGTAAGGGGTTACTGGGAGTGAAAGAGAATGAGAAGACTTTAGTGAGGAGAAAGGACGATAAAAGAACATGTTTCAGGAAGACAGAAGATAGCGACAATGCCGCTAAGAGGCAAGGGGTTACTGGGAGTGAAAGAGAATGAGAAGACTTTAGTGTGGAAAAAGGACAATAAAATAACAGGCTCTAGGAAGACAGAAGATGGCAATAATGCCACTAAGATCCAAGGGGTTACTGGGAGTGAGGGAGAAGGAGAAGACTTTAGTGAGGAGAAAGGACAATAAAAGAACAGGTTTCAGGAAGACAGAAGATGGCAATAATGCCACTAAGATGTAAGGGGTTACTGGGAGTGAAAGAGAATGAGAAGACTTTAGTGAGGAGAAAGGACAATAAAAGAACAGGTTTCAGGAAGACAGAAGATGGCAATAATGCCACTAAGAGGCAAGGGGTTACTGGGAGTGAAAGAGAATGAGAAGACTTTAGTGAGAAGAAAGGACAATAAAAGAACAGGTTTCAGGAAGACAGAAGATGGCAATAACGCCACTAAGAAGGCAAGGGGTTACTGGGAGTGAAAGAGAATGGAAGATTTTAGTGAGGAAAAAGACAATAAAGAACAGGTTTCAGGAAGACAGAAGATGGCAATAATGCCACTGAATATGAGGGTTACTGGGGGTGAGGAGAATGAGAAGACTTTAGTGAGGGAGAAAGGACAATAAAAGAACAGGTTCCAGGAAGACAGAAGATAGCCGCTAATGCCACTGAATGTAAGGGGTTAGGAGTGAGGGAGAATGAGAAGACTTTAGTGAGAAGAAAGGACAATAAAAGAACAGGTTTCAGGAGAGAACTGATGCTATAATGCCACTAAGAGGCAAGGGGTTACTGAGAGTGAAAGAGAATAGAATTTTAGTGAGGGAAAAAAAGACAATAAAAGAACAGGTTTCAGGAAGACAGAAGGATGGCAATAATGCCACTAAGATGTGGGGGTTGCAGGAGTGAGGGAGAGAATGAGAAGACTTTGGTATGAGGGAAGATGACCAAGGCAGGTTCCAGGAAGACAGAAAATGACAATACCCACTAAGATGTAAGGTGTTACTGGAGTGAAAGAGAATGAGAAGACTTTAGTGAGAAGAAAAGGACAATAAAAACATGTTTCAGGAAGACAAGAAGATATTCCTAATGCCACTAAGATGTAAGGGGTTACTGGGGTGAGGGAGGAATAGAGGCAGTAAGGAAAGAAAAGGACAATAAAAGAACAGGTTTCAGGGAAGACAGAAGATGGCTATAATGCCTAGAGAAGGCAAGGGGGTTACTGGGGGCAGAAAGAGAATGAGAAAGTTTAGTGAGGAAAAAAGACAATAAAAGAACAGGTTTCAGGAAGACAGAAGATGGCAATAATGCCACTAAGATGTAAGGGGTTACTGGGAGTGAAGAAATGAGAAGACTTTAGTGAGGAGAAAGGACAATAAAAGAACAGGTTCCAGGAAGAATGAAGATGGCAATAATGCCACTAAGATGTAATCGGTTTACAGGAGTGAAAGGAAATGAGAAGACTTTAGTGAGAAGAAAGGACAATAAAAAGACAGTTTCCAGGAAGACAGAAGATGGCTATAATGCCCACTAAGAGGCAAGGGGTTACTGGGAGTGAGGGAGGATGAGGAAGACTTTAGTGAGGAGAAAGGACAATAAAAGAACCAAGTTTCAGGATAACAGAAGATGGCAATAATGCCACTAAAGAGCAAGGGGTTACTGGGAGTGCCAAGAGAATGAGAAGACTTTAGTGAGGAAAAAAGACAATAAAGAAACAGGTTTCAGGAAGACAGAAGATGGATAATAATGCCACTAAGATGTAAGGGAGTTCTGGGAGTGAAAGAGAATGAGAAGACTTTGGTGAGGAAAAAAGACAATAAAGGCAGGTTTCAGAGGAAGACAGAAGATGGCAATAATGCCACTAAGATATAAGGGGTTGCAGGAGTGAAGAATGAGAAGACTTTAGTGGGGAGAGGACAATAAAGAACAGGTTTCAGGAAGACAGAAGATGGCAATAATGCCTAAGAGGCAAAGAGTTGGGGTGAAGAATGAGAAGACTTTAGTGAAGAAGAAAGGACAATAAAGGAGCAGGTTTCAGGAAGACAGAAGATGGCATGTTGCTAAGAGCAGGGTTACTGGGAGTGAGAAAGAGAATGAGAAAGATTTTAGTGAGGAAAAAAAAAAAGACAATAAAAAGAACAGGTTTCAGGAAGACAGAAGATAGCAATAATGCCACTAAGATGTAAGGGGTTACTGAGAGTGAGGGAGAATGAGAAGACTTTAGTGAGGAGAAAAGGGACAATAAAGAACAGGGTTCCAGGAAGACAGAAGATGGCAATAATGCCACTAGATGTAAAGGGTTACTGGGGTGAGGAGAATGAAGAAGACTTTCGTGAAGAAAGGACAATAAAAGAACAGGTTTCAGGAAGACAGAAGATGGCTATCATGCATAAGAAACTGAGGGTTACTGGGAGTGAAAAGAAGAGAGAATGAGAAAGATTTTAGTGAGAGAAAAAAAGACAATAAAAGAACAGGTTTCAGGGAGAAGACAGAAGATGGCAATAATACCACTAAGATGTAAGGGGTTACTGGGGAGTGAGGGAGAGAATGAGAAGACTTTAGTGAGGAGAAAGGACAATAAAAGCACAGGTTCCAGGAAGACAGAAGATGGCAATAATGCCACTAAGATGTAAGGTGTTACTGGGAGGAAAGAGAATGAGAAGACTTTAGTGAGAAGAAAGGACAATAAAAGAACAGTGTTTCAGGAAGACAGAAGATGGCTATAATGCCACTAAGATGTAAGGGGTTACTGGGAGTGAGGGAGAATGAGAAGACTTTAGTGAGAAGAAAGGACAATAAAGAACAGGTTTCAGGAAGACAGAAGATGGCTATAATGCCACTAAGAGGCAAGGGTTACTGGGAGTGAAAGAATGAAGATTTAGAGGAAAAAAGACAATAAAAGAACAGGTTTCAGGAAGACAGAAGATGGCAATAATGCCACTAAGATGTAAGGGGTTACTGGGAGGGAAAGAGAATGAGAAGACTTTAGTGAGGAGAAAGGACAATAAAAGAACAGGTTCCAGGAAGACAGAAGATGGCAATAATGCCACTAAGATGTAAGGGGTTACTGTGGGGAGTGAAAGAGAATGAGAAGACTTAGTGAGAAGAAAGGACAATAAAAGAACAGGTTTCAGGAAGACAGAAGATGGCTATAATGCCACTAAGAGGCAAGGGGTTACTGGGAGTGAGGGAGAATGAGAAGACTTTAGTGAGGAGAAAGGACAATAAAAGAACAGGTTTCAGGATAACAGAAGATGGCAATAATGCCACTAAAAGGCAAGGGGTTACTGGGAGTAGCAAGAGAATGAGAAGACTTTAGTGAGGAAAAAGACAATAAAAGAACAGGTTTCAGGAAGACAGAAGATGGCAATAATGCCACTAAGAGGCAAGAGGTTACTGGGAGTGAAAGAGAATGAGAAGACTTAGTGAGAAGAAAGGACAATAAAAGAACAGTTTTCAGGAAGACAGAAGATGGCAATAATGCCACTAAGAGGCAAGGGGTTACTGGGAGGAAAGAGAATGAGAAGACTTTAGTGAGAAGAAAGGACAATAAAAGAACAGGTTTCAGGAAGACAGAAGATGGCAATCATGCCACTAAGAGGCAAGGGGTTACTGGAGTGAAAGAGAATGAGAAGACTTAGTGAGAAGAAAGGACAATAAAAGAACAGGTTTCAGGAAGACAGAAGATGGCTATAATGCCATCAATAGGCAAGGGGTTACTGGGAGTGAAAGAGAATGAGAAGACTTTAGTGAGAAGAAAGGACAATAAAAGAACAGGTTTCAGGAAGACAGAAGATGGCAATCATGCCACTAAGAGGCAAGGGGTTACTGGAGTGAAAGAGAATGAGAAGACTTTAGTGAGGAGAAAAGGACAATAAAGAACAGGTTTCAGGGAAGACAGAAGATGGTAAAAAATGCCACTAAGATGTATGTGTTACTGGGAGGAGGGAGAATGAGAAGACTTAGTGAGTGGAGAAAGGACAATAAAAGAACAGGTTCCAGGTAACATAGAAGATGGCAATAATACCACTAAGATGTAAGGGGTTACTGGAGAAAGAGAATGAGAAGACTTTGCGAGGAGAAAGACAATATAAGAACAGGTTTCAGGAAGACAGAAGATGGCAATCATGCCACTAAGAGGCAAGAGGTTACTGGGTGTGAAAGAGAATGAGAAGACTTTACTGAGGAAAAAGACAACAAAAGAACAGGGTTTCAGGAAGACAGAAGATGGCTATAATGCCACTAAGATGTAAGGGGTTACTGGGAGTGAAAGAGAATGAGAAGACTTTAGTGAGGGAGAAAGGACAATAAAAGAACAGGTTCCAGGAAGATACAGAAGATGGCAATAATGCCAACTAAGATGTGACCCAAGGCTGGGAGGAAAGAGAATGAGAAGACTTTAGTAGAAGAAAGGACAATAAAGAACAGGTTTCAGGAAGACAGAAGATGGCTATAATGCCACTAAGAGGCAAGGGGTTACTGGGAGTGAGGGAGAATGAGAAGACTTTAGTGAGGCGAAAGGACAATAAAAGAACAGGTTTCAGGATAACAGAAGATGGCAATAATGCCACTAAAAGGCAAGGGGTTACTGGGAGTGCAAGAGAATGAGAAGACTTTAGTGAGGAAAAAGACAATAAAGAACAGGTTTCAGGAAGACAGAAGATGGATAATAATGCCACTAAGATGTAAGGGGTTACTGGGAGTGAAAGAGAATGAGAAGACTTTAGTGAGGAAAAAGACAATAAAAGAACAGGTTTCAGGAAGACAGAAGATGGCAATAATGCCACTAAGATGTAAGGGGGCTGGGAGTGAAAGAGAATGAGAAGACTTTAGTGAGGAGAAAGGACAATAAAAGAAACAGGTTTCAGGAAGACAGAAGATGGCAATAATGCCACTAAGAGGCAAGGGTTACTGGGAGGAAGAGAATGAGAAGACTTTAGTGAGAAGAAAGGACAATAAGAACAGGTTTCAGGGAAGACAGAAGATGGCAATAATGCCACTAAGAGGCAAGGGGTTACTGGGAGTGAAAGAGAATGAGAAGATTTTAGTGAGGAAAAAAGACAATAAAAGAACAGGTTTCAGGAAGACAGAAGATGGCAATAATGCCACTAAGATGTAAGGGGTTACTGGGAGTGAGGGAGAATGAGAAGACTTTAGTGAGGAGAAAGGACACTAAAGAACAGGTTCCAGGAAGACAGAAGATGGCACAATGCCACTAAGATGTAAGGGGTTACTGGGAGTGAGGGAGAATGAGAAGACTTTAGTGAGAAGAAAGGACAATAAAAGAACAGGTTTCAGGAAGACAGAAGATGGCTATAATGCCACTAAGAGGCAAGGGGTTACTGGGAGGAAAGAGAATGAGAAGATTTTAGTGAGGAAAAAGACAATAAAAGAACAGGTTTCAGGAAGACAGAAGATGGCAATAATGCCACTAAGATGTAAGGGGTTACTGGGAGGAGGAGAATGAGAAGACTTTAGTGAGGAGAAAGGACAATAAAAGAACAGGTTCCAGGAAGGCAATAATGCCACTAAGATGTAAGGTGTTACTGGGAGGAAAGAGAATGAGAAGACTTTAGTGAGAAGAAAGGACAATAAAAGAACATGTTTCAGGAAGACAGAAGATGGCTATAATGCCACTAAGATGTAAGGGGTTACTGGGAGCAGGGAGAATGAGAAGACTTTAGTGA
Source organism: Ascarosepion bandense (assembly GCA_037127315.1). Taxonomy (NCBI): domain Eukaryota; kingdom Metazoa; phylum Mollusca; class Cephalopoda; order Sepiida; family Sepiidae; genus Ascarosepion; species Ascarosepion bandense. Next base: position 175,268 of record JBBBDQ010002276.1, on the reverse strand, counting down.
GAAGAAAGGACAATAAAGAACAGGTTTGCAGCTACAGAAGAGTGTCATAATGCCACTAAGAGGCAAGGGGTTACTGGGAGTGAAAGAGAATGAGAAGATTTTAGTGAGGAAAAAGACAATAAAAGAACAGGTTTCAGGAAGACAGAAGATGGCAATAATGCCACCAAGATGTAAGGGGTTACTGGGAGTGAAAGAGAATGAGAAGACTTTAGTGAGGAGAAAGGACAATAAAAGAACAGGTTCCAGGAAGACAGAAGATGGCAATAATGCCACTAAGATGTAATCGGCCATTGGGAGGAAAGAGAAAATGAGAAGACTTTAGTGAGAAGAAAGGACAATAAAAGAACAGGTTTCAGGAAGACAGAAGATGGCTATAATGCCACTAAGAGGCAAGGGGTTGAGTGAGGGGAGAATGAGAAGACTTTAGTGAGGAGAAAGGACAATAAAAGAACAGGATAACAGAAGATGGCAATAATGCCACTAAAGGCAAGGGGTTACTGGGAGTGCAAGAGAATGAGAAGACTTTAGTGAGGAAAAAGACAATAAAAGAACAGGTTTCAGGAAGACAGAAGATGGCAATAATGCCACTAAGAGGCAAGAGGTTACTGAGTGAAAGAGAATGAGAAGACTTTAGTGAGAAGAAAGGACAATAAAAGAACAGTTTTCAGGAAGACAGAAGATGGCAATAATGCCACTAAGAGGCAAGGGGTTACTGGGAGGAAAGAGAATGAGAAGACTTTAGTGAGAAGAAAGGACAATAAAAGAACAGGTTTCAGGAAGACAGAAGATGGCAACTATGCCACTAAGAGGCAAGGGGTTACTGGGAGTGAAAGAGAATGAGAAGACTTTAGTGAGAAGAAAGGACAATAAAAGAACAGGTTTCAGGGAAGACAGAAGAGGACATAATGCCACTAATAGGCAAGTGGGTTACTGGGAGTGAAAGAGAATGAGAAGACTTTAGTGAGAAGAAAGGGACAATAAAAGAACAGGTTTCAGGAAGACAGATGGCAATCATGCCACTAAGAGGCAAGGGGTTAGCTGGGAGTGAAAGAGAATGAGAAGACTTTAGTGAGGAGAAAGGGCAATAAAAGAACAGGTTTCAGGAAGACAGAAGATGGCAAATGCCACTAAGATGTAAGGGGTTACTGGGGAGTGAGGGAGAATGAGAAGACTTTAGTGATGAGAAAGGACACAAAGAAGAGGTTCCAGGAAGACAGAAGATGGTAACAATAATACCACCAAGATGTAAGGGTTGGCTGGGAGGAAAGTAGAATGAGAAGACTTTAGTGAGGAGAAAGGACAATATAAGAACAGGTTTCAGGAAGACAAGAAGAGTGGCAATCATGCCACTAAGAGGCAAGGGGTTACTGGGAGTGAAAGAGAATGAGAAGACTTTACTGAGGAAAAAGGCAGTATTTAGAAAAGAACAGGTTTCAGGAAGACAGAAGATGGCTAAATGCCACCATGAGGCAGAAGAATGGGAGTGAAAGAGAATGAGAAGACTTTAGTGAGGAGAAAGGACAATAAAAGAACAGGTTTCAGGAAGACAGAAGATGGCAATAATGCCACTAAGATGGGGCAGGTTACTGGGAGTGAGTGAGAATGAGAAGACTTTAGTGAGGAGAAAGTACAAGAAAAGAACAGGTTTCAGGAAGAGAAGATGGCACACGTTACCAGACAAGGGGTTACTGGGAGTGAGGGAGAATGGAGGAAGAATTTAGGGAGGAGAAAGGACAATATAAGGAACAGGTTTCAGGAAGACTAGGCGATGGTAATCATGCCACTAAGAGGCAAGGGGTTACTGGGAGTGAAAGAGAATGAGAAGACTTTAGTGAGGAGAAAGGACAACAGTGGAACAGTTTTCAGGAAGATAAAGATGGCCACTACCAAGAGGCAAGGGGTTACTGGGAGTGAAAGAGAATGAGAAGACTTTAGTGAGGAAAAAAGACAATAAAAGAACAGGTTTCAGGAAGACAGAAGATGGCAATAATGCCACCAAGATGTAAGGGGTTACTGGGAGGAGGGAGAATGGGAGAAGACTTTAGTGAGGAGAAAGGACAATAAAAGAACAGGTTCCAGAAGACAGGAAGATACAAGACATTGCCACTAATAGGAAGAAGGCTGGCTGGAGTGAAAGAGAATGAGAAGACTTTAGTGAGAAGAAAGGACAATAAAAGAACAGGTTTTAGAAGGACAGAAGATGGCAATAATGCCACTAAGAGGAGGTTACATTGGAGAAAGAGAAATGGAGAAGACTTTAGTGAGGAGAAAGGACAATAAAAGAACAGTTTTCTTTAGGAAGACAGAAGATGGCAATAATGCCACCAAGAGGCAAGGGTTACTGGGAGAAAGAGAAAATGAGAAGACTTTAGTGAGAAGAAAGGACAATAAAAGAACAGGTTTCAGGAAGACAGACAGTAAATCATGCCATCAAGAGGCAAGGGTTACTGGGAGTGAAAGAGAACAGAAGACTTAGTGAGAAGGAAGGACAATAAAAGAACAGGTTTATGAAGTATGAGAAGATTACAAGTGGCTATAATGCCACTAATAGGCAAGGGGTTACCAGAGGAAAGAGAATGAGTGACTTTAGAGAAGAAAGGACAATAAAAGAACAGGTTTCAGGAAGACAGAAGATGGCACCGTGACACCAAGAGGCAAAGGGCTGGCTGGGGAGGAAAAGAGAATGAGAGACTTTAGTGAGGAGAAAGGACAATAAAAGAACAGGTTTCAGGAAGACAGAAGATGGCTATAATGCCACTTCAAGACGCAAGGGGTTACTGGGAGAAAGAGAATGAGAAGATTTTAGTGAGGAAAAAGACAATAAAAGACAGAGGTTTGAAGCATAGAAGATGGCAATAATGCCACTAAGATGTAAGGGGTTACTGGGAGTGAGGGAGAATGAGAAGACTTTAGTGAGGGAGAAAGTATAATAAAAGAACAGGTTCCAGGAAGATGAAGATGGCAATAATGCCACTAAGATGTAAGGGGTTACTGGGAGTGAAAGAGAATGAGAAGACTTCTAGTGAGGGAGAAAGGACAATAAAAGAACAGGTTTCAGGAAGAAGATGGCAATAACAGTTATACCAGAGTCAAGGGAAGCATTGGAAAGCAGCAGAGAATGAGAAGACTTTAGTGAGGAAAAAGGATAAAAGAACAGATTTCAGGAAGACAGAAGATGGCAATAATGCCACTAAGAGGCATGGGTTTACTGGGAGTGAAAGAGAATGAGAAGACTTTAGTGAGGAAAAAAGACAATAAAAGCACAGGTTTTAGGAAACACAGAAGATGGCTACATTGCCACTAAGAGGCATAAGTGGTCAGAGTGAAAGAGAATGAAAGACTTTAGTGAGGAAAAAGACAATAAAAGAACAGGTTTCAGTGAAGACAGAAGATGAAAATAATGCCACATGGCAATACTGGGAGTGAGGAGAACAGGAAGACCAAGAGGAGAGAAAGGACAATAAAAAGAACAGGTTCCAGGAAGACAGAAGATGGCAATAATGCCACTAAGATGTAAGGGGATACTGGGGAGGAAAGAGAATGAGAAGACTTCAGTGAGGAAAAAAGACAATAAAAGAACAGGTTTCAGGAAGACAGAAGATGGCAATAATGCCACTAAGAGTCAAGGGTTACTGGGAGGAAAGAGAATGAGAAGACTTTAGTGAGGAAAAAGACAACAAAAGAACAGGTTTCAGGAAGACAGAAGATGGCAATAATGCCAGTAAGATGTAAGGGGTTACTGGGAGTGAGGGAGAATGAGAAGACTTTAGTGAGGAGAAAGGACAATAAAAGAACAGGTTCCAGGAAGACAGAAGATGGCAATAATGCCACTAAGATGTAAGGGGTTACTGGGAGTGAAAGAGAATGAGAAGACTTTAGTGAGGAGAAAGGACAATAAAAGAACAGGTTTGGTAGGAAGACAGAAGATGGCAATAATGCCACAAAGAGGCAAGGGGTTACTGGGAGTGAAAGAGAATGAGAAGACTTTAGTGAGAAGAAAGGACAAATAAAGAACAGGTTTCGGGAAGACAGAAGATGGCAATCATGCCACTAAGAGGCAAGGGTTACTGGGAGTGAAAGAGAATGAGAAGACTTCAGGGAGAAGAAAGGACAATAAAAGAACAGGTTTCAGGAAGACAGAAGATGGCAATAATGCCACTAAGATGTAAGGGGTTACTGGGAGTGAAAGAGAATGAGAAGACTTTAGTGAGGAGAAAGGACAATAAAAGAACAGGTTTCAGGAAGACAGAAGATGGCAATAAAGCCAAGAGTCAAGGGGTTACTGGGAGTGAAAGAGAATGAGAAGACTTTAGTGAGGAAAAAGACAATAAAAGAACAGATTTCAGGAAGACAGAAGATGGCAATAATGCCACTAAGAGGCAAGGGTTTACTGGAGTGAAAGAGAATGAGAAGACTTTAGTGAGGAAAAAGACAATAAAAGAACAGGTTTCAGAAGACAGAAGATGGCAATAATGCCACTAAGAGTCATGGGTTACTGGGAGTGAAAGAGAATGAGAGACTAGAGAGGAAAGACAATAAAAGAACAGGTTCCAGGAAGACAGAAGATGGCAATAATGCCACTAAGATGTAAGGGGTTACTGGGAGTGAAAGAGAATGAGAAGACTTTAGTTAGAAGAAAGGACAATAAAAGAACAGGTTTTGGAAGACAGAAGATGGCAATGGGTGCTACCAAGAGGCAAGGGGTTACTGGGAGGAGGGAGAATGAGAAGACTTTAGTGAGGAGAAAGACAATAAAAGAACAGGTTTCGGGAAGACAGAAGATGGCAATAATGCCACTAAGATGTAAGGGGTTACTGGGAGTGAGGGAGAATGAGAAGACTTTAGTGAGGAGAAAGGACACAAAAGAACAGGTTCCAGGAAGACAGAAGATGGCAATAATGCCACTAAGATGTAAGGGGTTACTGGAGTGAAAGAGAATGAGAAGACTTTAGTGAGGAGAAAGGACAATAAAAGAACAGGTTTCAGGAAGACAGAAGATGGCAATCATGCCACTAAGATGCAAGGGGTTACTGGGAGTGAAAGAGAATGAGAAGACTTTAGTGAGAAGAAAGGATAATAAAAGAACAGGTTTCAGGAAGACAGAAGATGGCAATCATGCCACTAAGAGGCAAGGGGTTACTGGGAGTGAAAGAGAATGAGAAGACTCTAGTGAGAAGAAAGGACAATAAAAGAACAGGTTTCAGGAAGACAGAAGATGGCTATAATGCCACTAAGAGGCAAGGGGTTACTGGGATTGAGGGAGAATGAGAAGACTTTAGTGAGGAGAAAGGACAATAAAAGAACATGTTTCAGGAAGACCGAAGATGGCAATAATGCCACTAAGAGGAAAGGGGGTACTGGGAGTGAAAGAGAATGAGAAGACTTTATTGAGGAGAAAGGACAATAAAAGAACAGGTTTCAGGAAGACAGAAGATGGCAATAATGCCACTAAGCGGCAAGGGGTTACTGGGAGTGAAAGAGAATGAGAAGACTTTAGTGAGAAGGAAGGACAATAAAAGAACAGGTTTCAGGAAGACAGAAGATGGCTATAATGCCACTAAGAGGCAAGGGTTTACTGGGAGTGGAAGAGAATGAGAAGACTTTAGTGAGAAGAAAGGACAATAAAAGAACAGGTTTCAGGAAGACAGAAGATGGCTATAATGCCACTAAGAGGCAAGGGGTTACTGGGAGTGAAAGAGAATGAGAAGACTTTAGTGACGAAAAAAGACAATAAAAGAACAGGTTTCAGGAAGACAGAAGATGGCAATAATGCCACTAAGCGGCAAGGAGTTACTGGGAGTGAAAGAGAATGAGAAGACTTTAGTGAGGAGAAAGGACAATAAAAGAACAGGTTTCAGGAAGCCAGATGATGGCAATAATGCCACTAAGAGGCAAGAGGTTACTGGGAGTGAAAGAGAATGAGAAGACTTTAGTGAGAAGGAAGGACAATAAAAGAACAGATTTCAGGAAGACAGAAGATGGCAATAATGCCACTAAGAGGCAAGGAGATACTGGGAGTGAAAGAGAATGAGAAGACTTTAGTGAGGAGAAAGGACAATAAAAGAACAGGTTCCAGGAAGACAGAAAATGGCAATAATGCCACTAAGATGTAAGGGGTTACTGGGAGTGAGGGAGAATGAGAAGACTTTAGTGAGGAGAAAGGACAATAAAAGAACAGGTTCCAGGAAGACAGAAGATGGCAATAATGCCACTAATATGTAAGGGGTTACTGGGAGTGAGGGAGAATGAGAAGACTTTAGTGAGGAGAAAGGACAATAAAAGAACAGGTTTCAGGAAGACAGAAGATGGCAATAATGCCACTAAGATGTAAAGGGGTTACTGGGAGTGAAAGAGAATGAGAAGACTTTAGTGAGAATAAAGGACAATAAAAGAACAGGTTTCAGGAAGACAGAAGATGGCAATAATGCCACTAAGAGGCAAGGAGTTACTGGGAGTGAAAGAGAATGAGAAGACTTTAGTGAGGAGAAAGGACAATAAAAGAACAGGTTCCAGGAAGACAGAAGATGGCAATAATGCCACTAAGATGTAAGGGGTTACTGGGAGTGAGGGAGAATGAGAAGACTTTAGTGAGGAGAAAGGACAATAAAAGAACAGGTTCCAGGAAGACAGAAGATGGCAATAATGCCTCTAATATGTAAGGGGTTACTGGGAGTGAGGGAGAATGAGAAGAATTTAGTGAGGAGAAAGGACAATAAAAGAACAGGTTTCAGGAAGATAGAAGATGGCAATAATGCCACTAAGATGTAAGGGGTTACTGGGAGTGAGGGAGAATGAGAAGACATTAGTGAGGAGAAAGGACAATAAAAGAACAGGTTCCAGGAAGACAGAAGATGGCAATAATGCCACTAAGATGTAAGGGGTTACTGGGAGTGAGGGAGAATGAGAAGTCTTTAGTGAGGAGAAAGGACAATAAAAGAACAGGTTCCAGGAAGACAGAAGATGGCAATAATGCCACTAAGATGTAAGGGGTTACTGGGAGTGAGGGAGAATGAGAAGACTTTAGTGAGGAGAAAGGACAATAAAAGAACAGGTTTCAGGAAGATAGAAGATGGCAATAATGCCACTAAGATGTAAGGGGTTACTGGGAGTGAGGGAGAATGAGAAGACTTTAGTGAGGAGAAAGGACAATAAAAGAACAGGTTCCAGGAAGACAGAAGATGGCAATAATGCCACTAAGATGTAAGGGGTTACTGGGAGTGAAAGAGAATGAGTAGACTTTAGTGAGAAGAAAGGACAATAAAAGAACAGGTTTCAGGAAGACAGAAGTTGGCAATCATGCCACTCAGATGTAAGGGGTTACTGGGAGTGAGGGAGAATGAGAAGACTTTAGTGAGGAGAAAGGACAATAAAAGAACAGGTTCCAGGAAGACAGAAGAGGGCAATAATGCCACTAAGATGTAAGGGTTACTGGGAGTGAGGGAGAATGAGAAGACTTTAGTGAGGAGAAAGGACAATAAAAGAACAGGTTCCAGGAAGACAGAAGATGGCAATAATGCCACTAAGATGTAAGGGGTTACTGAGAGTGAAAGAGAATGAGTAGACTTTAGTGAGGAGAAAGGACAATAAAAGAACAGGTTCCAGGAAGACAGAAGATGGCAATAATGCCACTAAGATGTAAGGGGTTACTGGGAGTGAGGGAGAATGAGAAGACTTTAGTGAGGAGAAAGGACAATAAAGAACAGGTTCCAGGAAGACAGAAGATGGCAATAATGCCACTAAGATGTAAGGGGTTACTGGGAGTGAGGGAGAATGAGAAGACTTTAGTGAGGAGAAAGGACAATAAAAGAAGCAGGTTCCAGGAAGACAGAAGATGGCAATAATGCCACTAAGATGTAAGGGGTTACTGGGAGTGAGGGAGAATGAGAAGACTTTAGTGACGAGAAAGGACAATAAAAGAACAGGTTCCAGGAAGACAGAAGATGGCAATAATGCCACTAAGATGTAAGGGGTTACTGGGAGTGAGGGAGAATGAGAAGACTTTAGTGAGGAGAAAGGACAATAAAAGAACAGGTTCCAGGAAGACAGAAGATGGCAATAATGCCACTAAGATGCAAGGGGTTACTGAGAGTGAAAGAGAATGAGTAGACTTTAGTGAGGAGAAAGGACAATAAAAGAACAGGTTCCAGGAAGACAGAAGATGGCAATAATGCCACTAAGATGTAAGGGGTTACTGAGAGTGAAAGAGAATGAGTAGACTTTAGTGAGGAGAAAGGACAATAAAAGAACAGGTTCCAGGAAGATAGAAGATGGCAATAATGCCACTAAGATGTAAGGGGTTACTGGGTGTGAGGGAGAATGAGAAGACTTAGTGAGGAGAAAGGACAATAAAAGAACAGGTTTCAGGAAGACAGAAGATGGCTATAATGCCACTAAGATGTAAGGGGTTACTGGGAGTGAGGGAGAATGAGAAGACTTTAGTGAGGAGAAAGGACAATAAAAGAACAGGTTTCAGGAAGACAGAAGATGGCAATAATGCCACTAAGATGTAAGGGGTTACTGTGAGTGAGGGAGAATGAGAAGACTTTAGTGAGGAGAAAGGACAATAAAAGAACAGGTTCCAGGAAGACAGAAGATGGCTATAATGACACTAAGATGTAAGGGGTTACTGGGAGTGAGGGAGAATGAGAATACTTTAGTGAGGAGAAAGGACAATAAAAGAACAGGTTCCAGGAAGACAGAAGATGGCAATAATGCCACCAAGATGTGGGTGTCACTGGTGTGAGGGAGAATGAGAAGACTTTAGTGAGAATAAAGGACAATAAAAGTACAGGTTTCAGGAAGACAGAAGATGGCAATAATGCCACTAAGAGGCAAGGGTTACTGGGAGGAAAAGAGAATTAGAAGACTTAGTGGAGAGAAAGGAGAATAAAAGAACAGGTTCCAGGAAGAGAGAAGATGGCAATAATGCCTCCAAGATGTAAGGGGTTACTGGGTGTGAGGGAGAATGAGAAGACTTGGTGTGAGAATAAGACAATAAAAGTACAGGTTTCAGGAAGACAGAAGATGCAATAATGCCACCAAGAGGCAAGGGGTTACTGGGAGTGAAAGAGAATTAGAAGACTTAGTGAGGAGAAAGGACAATAAAAGAAGAAGTTCCAGGAAGATGAAGATGGCAATAATGCCACCAAGATGTAAGGTTACTGTGTGGGGTGAGGGAGAATGAGAAGACTTTAGTGAGGAGAAAGGACACCAAAGAACAGGTTCCAGGAAGACAGAAGATGGCAATAATGCTACTAAGATGTAAGGGGTTACTGGGAGTGAGGAGAATGAGAAGACTTTAGTGAGGAGAAAGGACAATAAAAGAAATAGGTTTCAGGAAGACAGTGAAGATGGCAATAATGCCACTAAGATGTAAGGGGTTACTGGGAGGAGGGAGTAGTCGAGAAGACTTTAGTGAGGAGAAAGGACAATAAAAGAACAGGTTCCAGGAAGATAGAAGATGGCAATAATGCCACTAAGATGTAAGGGGTTACTGGGAGTGAGGGAGAATGAGAAGACTTTAGTGAGGAGAAAGGACAATAAAAGAACAGGCTCCAGGAAGACAGAAGATGGCAATAATGCCACTAAGATGTAAGGGGTTACGGGGGAGGAGAATGAGAAGACTTTAGTGAGGAGAAAGGACAATAAAAGAACAGGTTCCAGGAGAAGACAGAAGATGGCAATAATGCCACTAAGATGTAAGGGGTTACTGGGAGTGAGGGAGAATGAGAAGACTTTAGTGAGGAGAAAGGACAATAAAAGAACAGGTTCCAGGAAGATAAAGATGGCAATAATGCCACTAAGATGTAAGGGTTACTGGGAGGAGGGAGAATGAGAAGACTTTAGAGAGAAAGGACAATAAAAGAACAGGTTCCAGGAAGACAGAAGATGCAGGCACAATGCCACTAAGATGTAGGGCTACTTTGAGAGTGAAAGAGAAATGAGTAGACTTTAGTGAGGAGAAAGGACAATAAAAGAACAGGTTCCAGAAGACAGAAGATGGCAATAATGCCACTAAGATGTAAGGGTTACTGAGAGTGAAAGAGAAATGAGTAGACTTTAGTGAGGAGAAAGCACAATAAAAGAACAGGTTCCAGGAAGACAGAAGATGGCAATAATGCCACTAAGATGTAAGGGGTTACTGGGTGAGGGAGAATGAGAAGACTTAGGAGAGAAAGAGAATAAAAGAACAGGTTTTCAGGAAGACAGAAGATGGCTATAATGCCACTAAGATGTAAGGGGTTACTGGGAGTGAGGGAGAATGAGAAGACTTTAGAAGAGGAGAAAGGACAATAAAAGAACAGGTTTCAGGAAGACAGAAGATGCAATAATGCCACTAAGATGTAAGGTTACTGGGAGTGAGGAATGAGAAGACTTTAGTGAGGAGAAAGGACAATAAAAGAACAGGTTCCAGGAAGACAGAAGATGGCTATAATGCCACTAAGATGTAAGGTTACTGGGAGTGAGGGAGAATGAGAATACTTTAGTGAGGAGAAAGGACAATAAAAGAACAGGTTCCAGGAAGACAGACGATGGCAATAATGCCACCAAGATGTAAGGGGTTACTGGGTGTGAGGGAGAATGAGAAGACTTTAGTGAGAATAAAGGACAATAAAAGTACAGGTTTCAGAAGACAGAAGATGGCAATAATGCCACTAAGAGGCAAGGGGTTACTGTGAGTGAAAGAGAATTAGAAGACTTAGTGAGGAGAAAGGACAACAAAAGAACAGGTTCCAGGAGAGAAGATGGCAATAATGCCACTAAGATGTAAGGGGTTACTGGGTGTGAGGGAGAATGAGAAGACTTTAGTGAGAATAAAGGACAAATAAAAGTACAGGTTTCAGGAAGACAGAAGAGGGCACAATGCCACTAAGAGGCAAGGGTTACTGGGAGGAAAGAGAATTAGAAGACTCAGTGAGGAGAAAGGACAATAAAAGAACAGGTTCCAGGAAGACAGTGAAGATGGCAATAATGCCAGCCAAGATGTAAGGGGTTACTGGGTGTGAGGGAGAATGAGAAGACTTTAGTGAGGAGAAAGGACAATAAAAGAACAGGTTCCAGGAAGACAGAAGATGGCAATAATGCTACTAAGATGTAAGGGGTTACTGGAGTGAGGGAGAATGAGAAGACTTTAGGAGGAGAAAGGACAATAAAAGAACAGGTTTCAGGAAGACAGAAGATGGCAATAATGCCACTAAGATGTGGCGGGTTACGGGGGAGGAGAGGGAGAATGAGAATACTTTAGTGAGGAGAAAGGACAATAAAAGAACAGGTTTCAGGAAGACAGAAGATGGCAATAATGCCACAAGATGTGGCAATACTGGGTGTGAGGGAGAATGAGAAGACTTTAGTGAGGAGAAAGGACAATAAAAGAACAGGTTTCAGGAAGACAGAAGATGGCAATAATGCCACTAAGATGTAAGGGTTACTGGGATTGAGGGAGAATGAGTATCACTTAGTGAGGAGAAAGGACAATAAAAAACAGGTTCCAGGAAGATGAAGATGTAGTAAATAATGCCACTAAGATGTAAGGGTTACCGGGAGTGAGGGAGAGAATGAGAATACTTTAGTGAGGAGAAAGGACAAAAGAACAGGTTTCAGGGGAAGACAGAAGATGGCAATAATGCCACTAAGATGTAAGGGGTTACTGGGAGTGAGGGAGAATGAGAATACTTTAGTGAGGAGAAAGGACAATAAAAGAACAGGTTTCAGGAAGACAGAAGATGGCAATAATGCCACTAAGATGTAAGGGGTTACTGGGTGAGGGAGAATGAGAAGACTTTAGTGAGGAGAAAGGACAATAAAAGAACAGGTTTCAGGAAGACAGAAGATACAATAACACAACATGTAAGGGGTTACTGGGAGTGAGGGAGAATGAGAAGACTTTAGTGAGGAGAAAGGACAATAAAAGAACAGGTTCCAGGAAGACAGAAGATGGCTATAATGCCACTAAGATGTAAGGGGTTACTGGGAGGAGGGAGAATGAGAATACTTAGTGAGAGAAAGGACACAAAAGAACAGGTTCCAGGAAGACAGAAGACAGCAATAATGCCACTAAGATGTAGCAAGTTACTGGGTGGGAGGGAGAATGAGAAGACCCTCTTGTGAGAATAAAGGACACAAAAGTACAGGTTTCAGGAAGACAGAAGATGGCAATAATGCCACTAAGAGGCAAGGGGTTACTGGGAGTGAAAGAGAATTAGAAGACTTAGTGAGGAGAAAGGACAATAAAAGAACAGGTTCTAGAAGAGAGAAGATGGCAATAATGCCACTAAGATGTAAGGGGTTGGGGTGTGAGGGAGAATGAGAAGACTTTAGTGAGAATAAAGGACAATTAAAAGTACAGGTCAGGAAGACAGAAGATGGCAATAATGCCACTAAGAGGCACAGTTAATAAGTGAAAGAGAATTAGAAGACTCAGTGAGGAGAAAGCACAATAAAAGAACAGGTTCCAGGAAGACAGAAGATGGCAATAATGCCACTAAGATGTAAGGGGTTACTGGGTGTGAGGAGAATGAGAAGATCTTAGTGAGGAGAAAGGACAATAAAAGAACAGGTTCCAGTGAAGACAGTAGACAGTAAATAATGCTACTAAGATGTAAGGGGTTACTGGGAGTGAGGGAGAATGAGAAGATTTTAAGGAGGAGAAAGGACAATAAAAGAACAGGTTTTAGAAGACAGAAGATGGCAATAATGCCACTAAGATGTAAGGGGTTACTGGGAGGAGAGGGAGAATGAGAATACTTTAGTGAGGAGAAAGGACAATAAAAGAACAGGTTTTTATATAGGAAGACATGAAGATGGCAATAATGCCACTAAGATGTAAGGGGTTACTGGGTGGAGGAGAATGAGAAGACTCTTAGTGAGGAGAAAGGACAATAAAAGAACAGGTTTAGAAGACAGAAGATGGCAATAATGCCACTAAGATGTAAGGGGTTACTGGGATTTATAGAATGAGAATACTTTAGTGAGGAGAAAGGACAATAAAAACAGGTTCCAGGGAAGACATAGAAGATGGCAATAATGCCACCAAGATGTAAGGGGTTACTGGAGCAGGGAGAATGAGAATACTTTAGTGAGGAGAAAGGACAATAAAAGAACAGGTTTTCAGGAAGACAGAAGATGGCAATAATGCCACTAAGATGTAAGGGGTTACTGGGAGGAGAGGGAGAATGAGAATACATTAGTGAGGAGAAAGGACAATAAAAGAACAGGTTTCAGGAAGACAGAAGATGGCAATAATGCCACTAAGATGGTGGGTTACTGGGAGTGAGGGAGAATGAGAAGACTTTAGTGAGGAGAAAGGACAATAAAAGAACAGGTTCCAGGAAGACAGAAGATGGCAATAATGCCACTAAGATGTAAAGTTACTGGGAGGAGGAGAATGAGAAGACTTTAGTGAGGAGAAAGGACAATAAAAGAACAGGTTCCAGAAGACAGAAGATGGCACACAAAGCACTAAGATGTAAGGGGTTACTGGGAGTGAGGGAGAATGAGAGAAGACTTTAGTGAGGAGAAAGGACACAAAAGAACAGGTTCCAGGAAGACAGAAGATGGCAATAATGCCACTAAGATGTAAGGGGTTACTGGGAGTGAGGGAGAATGAGAAGACTTTAGTGAGGAGAAAGGACAATAAAAGCAACAGGTTCCAGGAAGACAGAAGATGGCAATATGCCACTAAGATGTAAGGGGTTACTGGGAGGAGAGGGAAAGAATGAGGAAGACTTTAGTGAGGAGAAAGGACAATAAAAGAACAGGTTCCAGGAAGACAGAAGATGGCAATAATGCCACCAAGATGTAAGGGGTTACTGAGAGTGAAAGAGAATGAGTAGACTTTAAAGAGGAGAAAGGACACAAAAGAACAGGTTCAGGAAGACAGAAGATGGCAATAATGCCACTAAGATGTAAGGGGTTACTGAGAGGAAAGAGGAATGAGTAGACTTTAGTGAGGAGAAAGGACAATAAAAGAACAGGTTCCAGGGAAGACAGAAGATGGCAATAATGCCACTAAGATGTAAGGGGTTACTGGGTGAGGGAGAATGAGAAGACTTAGTGAGAAAGTGAGAATAAAAGAACAGGTTTCAGGAAGACAGAAGATGGCTATAATGCCACCAAGGATGTAAGGGGTTACTGGGAGGAGGGGGAGAATGAGAAGACTTTAGTGAGGAGAAAGGACAATAAAAGAACAGGTTTCAGGAAGACAGAAGATGAAAATAATGCCACCAAGATGTAAGGGGTTACTGGGAGTGAGGGAGAGAATGGGGATAGACTTTAGTGAGGGTGGAAAGGACAATAAAAGAACAGGTTCCAGGAAGACAGAAGATGGCTATAATGCCACTAAGATGTAAGGGGTTACTGGGAGTGAGGGAGAATGAGAATACTTTAGTGAGGAGAAAGGACACAAAAGAACAGGTTCCAGGAAGACAGACGATGGCAATAATGCCACTAAGATGTAAGGGAAGGCTGGGTGAGGGAGAATGAGAAGACTTAGTGAGAATAGTACAATAAAAGTACAGGTTTCAGGAAGACAGAAGATGGCAATAATGCCACTAAGAGGCAAGTGGGTTACTGGGAGTGAAAGAGGAATTAGAAGACTTAGTGAGAGGAGAAAGGACAATAAAAGAACAGGTTCCAGGAAGAGAGAAGATGGCAATAATGCCACTAAGATGTAAGGGGTTGCTTGGGTGAGGGGAGAATGAGAAGACTTTAGTGAGAATAAAGGACAATAAAAGTACAGGTTTAGGGAAGACAGAAGAGGGCAATAATGCCACGAAGAGGCAAGGGGTTACTGGGAGTGAAAGAGAATTAGAAGACTCAGTGAGGAGAAAGGACAATAAAAGAACAGGTTCCAGGAAGACAGAAGATGGCAATAATGCCACTAAGATGTAAGGGGTTACTGGGTGTGAGGGAGAATGAGAAGACTTTAGTGAGGAGAAAGGACAATAAAAGAACAGGTTCCAGGAAGACAGGAAGATGGCAATAATGCCACTAAGATGTAAGGGGTTACTGGGAGGAGGGAGAATGGGAGAAGACTTTAGTGAGGAGAAAGGACAATAAAAGAACAGGTTTCAGGAAGACAGAAGACAAGGGGGCATTGCCACTAAGATGCAGGTTGGGAGGAGGGAGAATGGGGAGAATACTAGGAGTGAGAAAGGACAATAAAAGAACAGGTTTCAGGAAGATGAAGGATGGCAATAATGCCACTAAGATGTAAGGGGTTACTGGGTGTGAGGGAGAATGAGAAGACTTTAGTGAGGAGAAAGGACAATAAAAGAACAGGTTTCAGGAAGACAGAAGATGGCAATAATGCCACTAAGATGTAAGGGGTTACTGGGATTGAGGGAGAATGAGAATACTTTAGTGAGAGAAAGGGACAATAAAAAACAGGTTCCAGGAAGACAACATGTAACAGTTGTTTCCCAGATGCAAGGGGCTGGGAGTGAGGGAGAATGAGAATACTTTAGTGAGGAGAAGGACAATAAAAGAACAGGTTTCAGGAAGACAGAAGATGGCAATAATGCCACTAAGATGTAAGGGGTTACTGGGAGTGAGGGGAGAATGAGAATACTTTAGTGAGGAGAAAGGACAAAGAACAGGTTTCAGGAAGACAGAAGATGGCAATAATGCCACTAAGATGTAAGGGGTTACTGGGAGTGAGGGGAGAATGAGAATACTAGTGAGGAGAAAGGACAATAAAAGAACAGGTTTCTAGGAAGACAGAAGATGGCAATAATGCCACTAAGATGTAGCAGCCATTGGGTGTGAGGAGAAATGAGAAGACTTTAGTGAGGAGAAAGGACACAAAGAACAGGTTTCAGGAAGTAGAAGATGGCAATAATGCCACCAAGATGTAAGGGGTTACTGGGAGTGAGGGAGAATGGAGAAGACTTTAGTGAGGAGAAAGGACAATAAAAGAACAGGTTCTGTGAAGACAGAAGATGGCTATAATGCCACTAAGATGTAAGGGTTACTGGGAGTGAGGGAGAATGAGAATACTTAGGAGGAGAGTGACAATAAAAGAACAGGTTCCAGGAAGACAGAAGATGGCAATAATGCCACTAAGATGTAAGGGTTACTGGGTGTAGAGGGAGAATGAGAAGACTTTTGTGAGAATAAAGGACAATAAAAGTACAGGTTTCCAGGAAGACAGAAGATGGCACAATGCCACTAAGAGGCAAGGGGTTACTGGGAGGAAAGAGAATTAGAAGACTTAGTGAGAGAAAGGACAATAAAAGAACAGGTTCCAGGAAGAGAGAAGATGGCAATAATGCCACCAAGATGTAAGGGGTTACTGGGGTGTGAGGGAGAATGAGAAGACTTTAGTGAGAATAAAGGACAATAAAAGCACAGGTTTCAGGAAGACAGAAGATGGCAATAATGCCACTAAGAGGCAAGGGTTACTGGGAGCAGTGAGAATTAGAAGACTCAGTGGAGGAGAAAGACAATAAAAAGAACAGTTCCAGGAAGACAGAAGATGGCAATAATGCCACTCAAGATGTAAGGGGTTACTGGGTGTGAGGGAGAATGAGAAGACTTTAGTGAGGAGAAAGGACAATAAAAGAACAGGTTCCAGGAAGACAGAAGATGGCAATAATGCTACTAAGATGTAAGGGGTTACTGGGAGTGAGGGAGAATGAGAAGATTTTAGTGAGGAGAAAGGACAATAAAAGAACAGGCGTGGAAGACAGAAGATGGCAATAATGCCACTAAGATGTAAGGGGTTACTGGGAGTGAGGGAGAATGAGAATACTTTAGTGAGGAGAAAGGACAATAAAAGAACAGGTTTCAGGAAGACAGAAGATGGCAATGCCACCAAGATGTAAGGGCTACTGGGTGGAGGGAGAATGAGAAGACTTAGTGAGGAGAAAGGACAATAAAAGAACAGGTTTGTGAAGACAGAAGATGGCAATAATGCCACTAAGATGTAAGGGGTTACTGGGATTGAGGAGAATGAGAATACTTTAGTGAGGAGAAAGGACAATAAAAAACAGGTTCCAGGAAGACAGAAGATGGCAATAGTCAGCACAGATGTAAGGGGTTACTGGGAGTGAGGGAGAGCTGAGAATACTTTAGTGAGGAGAAAGGACAATAAAAGAAGGGTTTCAGGAAGACAGAAGATGGCAATAATGCCACTAAGATGTAAGGGGTTACTGGGAGTGAGGAGAATACATTAGTGAGGAGAAAGGACAATAAAAGAACAGGTTTCAGGAAGATAGAAGATGGCAATAATGCCACTAAGAGCAAGGGGTTACTGGGAGTGAGGGGAGAATGAGAAGACTTTAGTGAGAGAAAGGACAATAAAGAACAGGTTCCAGGAAGACAGAAGCTTTGCAATAATGCCACTAAGATGTGGTGGGTTACTGGGAGTGAGGGAGAATGAGAAGACTTTAGTGAGGAGAAAGGACAATAAAAGAACAGGTTCCAGGAAGACAGAAGATGGCAATAATGCCACTAAGATGTAAGGGGTTACTGGGAGTGAGGGAGAATGAGAAGACGTTAGTGAGGAGAAAGGACAATAAAAGAACAGGTTCCAGGAAGACAGAAGATGGCAATAATGCCACTAAGATGTGGCAAGGTTAGCTGGGAGTGAGGGGAGAATGAGAAGACTTTAGTGAGGAGAAAGGACAATAAAAGAACAGGTTCTAGAAGACAGAAGATGGCACGCCAATGCAGATGTAAGGGGTTACTGGGAGGAGGGAGAATGAGAAGACTTTAGTGGAGAGAAAGGACAATAAAAGAACAGGTTCCAGGAAGACAGAAGATGGCAATAATGCCACTAAGATGTAAGGGGTTACTGAGAGGAAAGAGAATGAGTAGACTTTAGTGAGGAGAAAGGACAATAAAAGAACAGGTTCCAGGAAGACAGAAGATGGCAATAATGCCACTAAGATGTAAGGGGTTACTGAGAGTGAAAGAGAATGAGTAGACTTTAGTGAGGAGAAAGGACAATAAAAGAACAGTTCCAGGAAGACAGAAGATGGCAATAATGCTACTCTTAAGATGTAAGGGGTTACTGGGTGTGAGGGAGAATGAGAAGACTTAGTGAGGAGAAAGGAGAATAAAAGAACAGGTTTCAGGAAGACAGAAGATGGCTATAATGCCACTGTAAGGGGTTATCAAGAGGGAGAATGAGAAGACTTTAGTGAGAGAAAGGGGACAATAAAAGAACAGGTTTCAGGAAGCATACATATACTAATGCTACTAAGATGGGTAATGGGGAGTGAGGGAGAATGAGAAGACTTTAGTGGAGGAGAAAGGACAATAAAAGAACAGGTTCCAGGAAGACAGAAGATGGCTATAATGCCACTAAGATGTAAGGGGTTACTGGGAGGAGAGGGAGAATGAGAATACTTCTAGTGAGGAGAAAGGACAATAAAAGAACAGGTTCCAGGAAGACAGATGATGGCAATAGCTGCCACAGATGTAAGGGGTTACTGGGTGTGAGGGAGAATGAGAAGAATTTTTAGTGAGAATAAGGACAATAAAAGTACAGGTTTCAGGAAGACAGAAGATGGCAATAATGCCACTAAGAGGCAAGGGGGTTAGCTGGAGTGAAAGAGAATTAGAAGATTTAGTGAGAGAAAGGACAATAAAAAAAGAACAGGTTCTAGGAAGAGAGAAGATGGCAATAATGCCACTAAGATGTAAGGGGTTACTGGGTGTGAGGGAGAATGAGAAGACTTTAGTGAGAATAAAGACACAAAGTACAGGTTTCAGGAAGACAGAAGAGGGCAATAATGCCACTAACAAGGGTTACTGGGAGTAAGAATTGAAGACTCAGTGAGTGAGAAAGTGATGACAATAAAAGAACAGGTTCCAGGAAGACAGAAGATGGCAATAATGCCACTAAGATGTAAGGGGCTACTGGGTGTGAGGGAGAATGAGAAGACTTTAGTGAGGAGAAAGGACAATAAAGAACAGGTTCCAGGAAGACAGAAGATGGCACAATGCCAATAAGAGTGTAAGGGGTTACTGGGGAGTTAGTGAGAATGAGAAGACTTTAGTGAGGAGAAAGGACAATAAAAGAACAGTTTCAGGAAGACAGAAGATGGCAATAATGCCACTAAGATGTAAGGGGTTACTGGGAGTGAGGGAGAATGAGAATACTTTAGTGGAGAGGAAAGGACACAAAAGAAACAGGTTTTGTAGGAAGACAGAAGATGGCACAATGCCACTAAGATGTAAGGGTTACTGTGTGAGGGAGAATGAGAAGACTTTAGTGAGGAGAAAGGACAATAAAAGAACAGGTTTCAGGGAAGACAGAAGATGGCAATAATGCCACTAAGATGTAAGGGGGTTACTGGGATTGAGGGAGAATGAGAATACTTAGTGAGGAGAAAGGACAATAAAAAGAACCAGGAAGACAGAAGATGGCAATAATGTTACCAAGATGTAAGGGGGTTACTGGGAGTGAGGGAGAATGAGAATACTTTAGTGAGGAGAAAGTAATAATAAAAGAACAGGTTTCAGGAAGACAGGAAGATGGCAATAATGCCACTAAGATGTAAGGGGTTACTGGGAGTGAGGGAGAATGAGAATACTTTAGTGAGGAGAAAGACAATAAAAGAACAGGTTTCAGGAAGACAGAAGATGGCAATAATGCCACTCAAGATGTAAGGGGTTACTGGGTGTGAGGGAGAATGAGAAGACTTTTGTGAGAATAAAGGACAATAAAAGTACAGGTTTCAGGAAGACAGAAGATGGCAATAATGCCACTAAGAGGCAAGGGTTACTGGGAGTGAAAGAGAATTAGAAGACTTAGTGAGGAGAAAGGACAAAAGAACAGGTTCCAGGAAGAGAGAAGATGGCAATAATGCCACTAAGATGTAAGGGGTTACTGGGTGTGAGGGGAGAATGAGAAGACTTTAGTGAGAATAAAGGACAATAAAAGTACAGGTTTCAGGGAAGACAGAAGATGGCAATAATGCCACTAAGAGGCAAGGGGTTACTGGGAGGAAGAGAATTAGAAGATCTAGTGAGGAGAAAGGACAATAAAAGAACAGGTTCCAGGGAAGACAGAAGATGGCAATAATGCCACTAAGATGTAAGGGTTACTGGGTGTGAGGGAGAATGAGAAGACTTTAGTGAGGAGAAAGGGACAATAAAAGAACAGGTTCCAGGAAGACAGAAGATGGCAATAATGCTACTAAGATGTAAGGGGTTACTGGGAGTGAGGGAGAATGAGAATACTTTAGTGAGGAGAAAGGGACAATAAAAGAACAGGTTTCAGGAAGACAGAAGATGGCAATGCCACTAAGATGTAAGGGGTTACTGGGTGTGAGGAGAATGAGAAGACTTTAGTGAGGAAGGACAATAAAAGAACAGGTTTCAGGAAGACAGAAGATGGCAATAATGCCACCAAGATGTAAGGGGTTACTGGGATTGAGGGAGAATGAGAATACTTTAGTGAGGAGAAAGGACAATAAAAAACAGGTTCCAGGAAGACAGAAGATGGCAATAATGCCACTAAGATGTAAGGGGTTACTGGGAGTGAGGGAGAATGAGAATACTTTAGTGAGGAGAAAGGACAATAAAGGAACAGAGCCAGAAGACAGAAGATGGCAATAATGCCACTAAGATGTAAGGGGTTACTGGGAGTGAGGGAGAATGAGAATACATTAGTGAGGAGAAAGGACAATAAAAGAACAGGTTTCAGGAAGACAGAAGATGGCAATAATGCCACTAAGATGTAAGGGGTTAGCTGGGTGTGAGGGAGAATGAGAAGACTTTAGTGAGGAGAAAGGACAATAAAAGAACAGTTTTCAGGAAGACAGAAGATGCCAATAATGCCACTAAGAGGCAAGGGGCATTGGGAGTGAAAGAGAATGAGAAGACTTTAGTGAGGAGAAAGGACAATAAAAGAACAGGTTCCAGGTAGACAGAAGATGGCAATAATGCCTCTAAGATGCAGGTTACTGGGTGTGAGGGAGAATGAGAAGACTTTTGTGAGGAGAAAGGACAATAAAAGAACAGGTTCCAGGAAGACAGAAGATGGCTATAATGCCACTAAGATAAGGGGTTACTGGGAGTGAGGGAGAATGAGAAGACTTTAGTGAGGAGAAAGGACAATAAAAGAACAGGTTTCAGGGAAGACAGAAGATGGCACACTACTAAGATGTAAGGGGTTACTGGGAGGAGGGAGAATGAGAAGACTTTAGTGAGGAGAAAGGACAATAAAAGAACAGGTTTCAGGAAGACAGAAGATGCCAATAATGCCACTAAGAGGCAAGGGGTTACTGGGAGTGAAAGAGAATGAGAAGACTTTAGTGAGGAGAAAGGACAAAAGACAGGTTTCAGGAAGACAGAAGATGGCAATAATGCCACTAAGATGTAAGGGGTTACTGGGTGTGAGGGAGAATGAGAAGACTTTAGGTGAGGAGAAAGGACAATAAAGAACAGGTTCCAGACAGAAGATGGATATAATGCCACTAAGATGTAAGGGGTTGGGAGTGAGGGAGAATGAGAAGACTTTAGTGAGGAGAAAGGACAATAAAAGAACAGGTTTCAGGATGACAGAAGATGAAAGGCAATAATGCCACTAAGATGTAAGGGGTTACTGGGAGTGAGGGAGAATGAGAAGACTTTAGTGAGGGAGAAAGGACAATAAAGAACAGGTTTCAGGAAGACAGAAGATGGCAATAATGCCACTAAGATGTAAGGGGCTGGGTGTGAGGGAGAATGAGAAGACTTAGCAGGAGAGACAATAAAAGAACAGGTTCCAGGAAGACAGAAGATGGCTAAATGCCACTAATATGTAAGGGGTTACTGGGAGTGAGGGAGAATGAGAAGACTTTAGTGAGGAGAAAGGACAATAAAAGAACAGGTTTCGGAAGACAGAAGATGGCAATAATGCCACTAAGATGTATAGGGTTACTGGGTGTGAGGAGAATGAGAAGACTTTAGTGAGGAGAAAGGACAATAAAAGAACAGTCGACAGAAGATGCCAATAATGCCACTAAGAGGCAAGGGGTTACTGGGAGCAGTGAGAACAGGACTTTAGTGAGGAGAAAGGACAATAAAAGAACAGGTTCCAGGAAGACAGAAGATGGCACACGCCACTAAGATGTAAGGGTTACTGGTGTGAGGGAGAATGAGAAGACTTTAGTGAGGAAAAAGGACAATAAAAGAACAGGTTTCAGGAAGATCAAGATGGCAATAATGCCACTAAGATGTATGGGGTTACTGGGGTGTGAGGGAGAATGAGAAGACTTTAGTGAGGAGAAAGGACACGAAAAGAACAGGTTTCAGGAAGACAGAAGATGCCAATAATGCCACTAAGAGGCAAGGTTACTGGGAGTGAAAGAGAATGAGAAGACTTTAGTGAGGAGAAAGGACAATAAAAGAACAGGTTCCAGGAAGACAGAAGATGGCAATAATGCCACCAAGGTGTAAGGGGTTACTGGGTGTGAGGGAGAATGAGAATACTTTAGTGAGAGAAAGGACAATAAAAGAACAGGTTCCAGGAAGACAGAAGATGGCTATAATGCCACTGTAAGGGGTTACTGGGAGTGAGGGAGAATGAGAATACTTTAGTGAGGAGAAAGGACAATAAAAGAACAGGTCGAAGACAGAAGATGGCACATTGCCACTAAGATGTAAGGGGTTACTGGGTGGAGGGAGAATGAGAATACTTTAGTGAGGAGAAAGGACAATAAAATAGAAGAACAGGTTTCAGGAAGACAGAAGATGGCAATAATGCCAATAAAATGTAAGGGGTTACTGGGTGTGATGGAGAATGAGAAGACTTTAGTGTGGAGAAAGGAAAAAATAAAAGAAGAGGTTTCAGGAAGACAGAAGATGGCAATAATGCCACTAAGAGGCAAGGGGTTACTGGGAGAAAGAGAATGAGAATATTTCAGTGAGGAGAAAGGACAATAAAAGAACAGGTTTCAGGAAGACAGAAGATGGCAATAATGCCACTAAGATGTAAGGGGTTACTGGGAGTGAGGGAGAATGAGAATTACTTTAGTGAGGAGAAAGGACAATAAAAGAACAGGTTTCAGGAAGACAGAAGATGGCAATAATGCCACTAAGATGTAAGGGTTACTGGGTGTGAGGGAGAATGAGAAGACTTTAGTAGAGGAGAAAGGACAATAAAAGAACAGGTTCCAGGAAGACAGAAGATGGCAATAATGCCACTAAGATGTAAGGGGTTCCTGGGTGAGGGAGAATGAGAAGACTTTGGTGAGGAGAAAGGACACAAAGAAAGCAGGTTTTAGGAAGACAAAAGATGCCAATAATGCCACTAAGATGTAAGGGGTTACTGGGTGTGAGGGAGAATGAGAATACTTTAGTGAGGAGAAAGGACAATAAAAGAACAGGTTTCAGGAAGACAGAAGATGGCCAATGCCACTAAGATGTAAGGGGTTACTGGGAGTGAGGGAGAATGAGAATACTTTAGAGAGGAGAAAGGACAATAAAAGAACAGGTTTCAGGAAGACAGAAGATGCCAATAATGCCACTAAGATGTAAGGGGTTACTGGGTGTGAGGGAGAATGAGAAGACTTTAGTGAGGAGAAAGGACAATAAAAGAACAGGGTTTCAGGAAGACAGAAGATGCCAATAATGCCACTAAGATGTAAGGGGTTACTGGGAGGAGGGAGAAGAGAATACTTTAGTGAGGAGAAAGGACAATAAAAGAACAGGTTTCAGGAAGACAGAAGATAAGTATTAATGCCACTAAGATGTAAGGGGTTACTGGGAGTGAGGGAGAAGGAGAATACTAGTGAGAGAAAGGACAATAAAAGAACAGGTTTCAGGAAGATGGTAGAAGACAGGCAATAATGCCACATTAAGATGTAAGGGGTTACTGGGAGTGAGGAGAATGAGAATACTTTAGTGAGGAGAAAGGACAATAAAAGAACAGGTTTCAGGAAGACAGAAGATGGCACATGCCACTAAGATGTAAGGGGTTACTGGGAGGAAAGAGAATGAGAAGACTTTAGTGAGGAGAAAGGACAATAAAAGAACAGGTTTCAGGAAGACAGAAGATGCCAATAATGCCACTAAGATGTAAGGGGTTACTGGGTGTGAGGGAGTAATGAGAAGATTTAGTGAGGAGAAAGGACAATAAAGAACAGGTTTCAGGAAGACAGAAGATGGCAATAATGCCACTAAGATGCAAGGGGTTACTGGGAGTGAGGGAGAATGAGAATACTTTAGTGAGGAGAAAGGACAATAAAAGAACAGGTTTCAGAGATAGAAGATGGCAATAATGCCACTAAGATGTAAGGGGTTACTGGAGTGAAAGAGAATGAGAAGACTTTAGTGAGGAGAAAGGACAATTAAAGAACAGGTTTCAGGAAGACAGAAGATGCCAATAATGCCACTAAGATGTAAGGGGTTACTGGTGAGGGAGAATGAGAAGACTTTAGTGAGGAGAAAGGACAATAAAAGAACAGGTTTCAGGAAGACAGAAGATGCCAATAATGCCACTAAGATGTAAGGGGTTACTGGGAGTGAGGGAGAATGAGAATACTTTAGTGAGGAGAAAGGACAATAAAAGAACAGGTTTCAGGAAGACAGAAGATGGCACATGCCACTAAGATGTAAGGGGTTACTGGGAGGAGGGAGAATGAGAATACTTTAGTGAGGAGAAAGGACAATAAAAGAACAGGTTTCAGGAAGACAGAAGATGGCAATAATGCCACTAAGATGTAAGGGGTTACTGGGTGTGAGGGAGAATGAGAAGACTTTAGTGAGGAGAAAGGACAATAAAAGAACAGGTTTCAGGAAGACCGAAGATGGCAATAATGCCACTAAGATGTAAGGTGTTACTGGGTGTGAGGGAGAATGAAAAGACTTTAGTGAGGAGAAAGGACAATAAAAGAACAGGTTTCAGGAAGACAGAAGATGCCAATAATGCCACTAAGAGGCAAGGGGTTACTGGGAGTGAAAGAGAATGAGAAGACTTTAGTGAGGAGAAAGGACAATAAAAGAACAGGTTCCAGGAAGACAGAAGATGGCAATAATGCCACTAAGATGTAAGGGGTTACTGGGTGTGAGGGAGAATGAGAATACTTTAGTGAGGAGAAAGGACAATAAAAGAACAGGTTCCAGGAAGACAGAAGATGGCTATAATGCCACTAAGATGTAAGGGGTTACTGGGAGTGAGGGAGAATGAGAATACTTTAGTGAGGAGAAAGGACAATAAAAGAACAGGTTTCAGGAAGACAGAAGATGGCAATAATGCCACTAAGATGTAAGGGGTTACTGGGTGTGAGGGAGAATGAGAATACTTTAGTGAGGAGAAAGGACAATAAAAGAACAGGTTTCAGGAAGACAGAAGATGGCAATAATGCCACTAAGATGTAAGGGGTTACTGGGAGTGAGGGAGAATGAGAATACTTTAGTGAGGAGAAAGGACAATAAAAGAACAGGTTTCAGGAAGACAGAAGATGGCAATAATGCCACTAAGATGTAAGGGGTTACTGGGTGTGAGGGAGAATGAGAAGACTTTAGTGTGGAGAAAGGAAAATAAAAGAAGAGGTTTCAGGAAGACAGAAGATGGCAATAATGCCACTAAGAGGCAAGGGGTTACTGGGAGTGAAAGAGAATGAGAAGACTTTAGTGAGGAGAAAGGACAATAAAAGTACAGGTTTCAGGAAGACAGAAGATGGCAATAATTCCACTAAGAGGCAAGGGGTTACTGGGAGTGAAGAGAATTGAAGACTTAGTGAGGAGAAAGGACAATAAAAGAACAGGTTCCAGGAAGACAGAAGATGGCAATAATGCCACTAAGATGTAAGGGGTTACTGGGTGTGAGGGAGAATGAGAAGACTTAGTGAGGAGAAAGGACAATAAAAGAACAGATTTCAGGAAGACAGAAGATGGCAATAATGCCACTAAGATGTAAGGGGTTACTGGGAGTGAAAGAGCATGAGAAGACTTTAGTGTGGAGAAAGGAAAATAAAAGAAGAGGTTTCAGGAAGACAGAAGATGGCAATAATGCCACTAAGAGGCAAGGGGTTACTGGGAGTGAAAGAGAATGAGAAGACTTTAGTGAGGAGAAAGGCAATAAAAGAACAGGTTTCAGGAAGACAGAAGATGGCAATAATGCCACTAAGAGGCAAGGGGTTACTGGGAGTGAAAAGCCAATTAGAAGACTTAGTGAGGAGAAAGGACAATAAAAGAACAGGTTCCAGGAAGACAGAAGATGGCAATAATGCCACTAAGATGTAAGGGGTTACTGGGTGTGAGGGAGAATGAGAAGACTTAGTGAGGAGAAAGGACAATAAAAGAACAGGTTCCAGGAAGACAGAAGATGGCAATAATGCCACTGAGATGTAAGGGGTTACTGGGAGTGAAAGAGAATGAGAAGACTTTAGTGTGGAGAAAGGAAAATAAAAGAAGAGGTTTCAGGAAGACAGAAGATGGCAATAATGCCACTAAGAGGCAAGGGGTTACTGGGAGTGAAAGAGAATGAGATGACTTTAGTGAGGAGAAAGGTCAATAAAAGAACAGGTTTCAGGAAGACAGAAGATGGCAATAATGCCACTAAGAGGCAAGGGGTTACTGGGAGTGAAAGAGAATTAGAAGACTTAGTGAGGAGAAAGGACAATAAAAGAACAGGTTCCAGGAAGACAGAAGATGGCAATAATGCCACTAAGATGTAAGGGGTTACTGGGTGTGAGGGAGAATGAGAAGACTTAGTGAGGAGAAAGGACAATAAAAGAACAGGTTTCAGGAAGACAGAAGATGGCAATAATGCCACTAAGATGTAAGGGGTTACTGGGTGTGAGGGAGAATGAGAAGACTTAGTGAGGAGAAAGGACAATAAAAGAACAGGTTCCAGGAAGACAGAAGATGGCAATAATGCCACTAAGATGTAAGGGGTTACTGGGTGTGAGGGAGAATGAGAAGACTTAGTGAGGAGAAAGGACAATAAAAGAAAAGGTTTCAGGAAGACAGAAGATGGCTATAATGCCACTAAGATGTAAGGGGTTACTGGGAGTGAGGGAGAATGAGAATACTTTAGTGAGGAGAAAGGACAATAAAAGAACAGGTTTCAGGAAGACAGAAGATGGCAATAATGCCACTAAGATGTAAGGGGTTACTGGGAGTGAGGGAGAATGAGAATACTTTAGTGAGGAGAAAGGACAATAAAAGAACAGGTTTCAGGAAGACAGAAGATGGCAATAATGCCACTAATATGTAAGGGGTTACTGGGAGTGAAAGAGAATGAGAAGACTTTAGTGAGGAGAAAGGACACAAAAGAACAGGTTCAAGGAAGACAGAAGATGGCAATAATGCCACTAAGATGTAAGGGGTTACTGGGTGTGAGGGAGAATGAGAAGACTTAGTGAGGAGAAAGGACAATAAAAGAACAGGTTCCAGGAAGACAGAAGATGGCAATGCCACTAAGATGTAAGGGGTTACTGGGTGTGAGGGAGAATGAGAAGACTTAGTGAGGAGAAAGGACAATAAAAGAACAGGTTTCCAGGAAGACAGAAGATGGCAATAATGCCACTAAGATGTAAGGGGTTACTGGGAGGAAAGAGAATGAGAAGACTTTAGTGAGGAGAAAGGACAATAAAAGAACAGGTTTCAGGAAGACAGAAGATGGCAATAATGCCACTAAGATGTAAGGGGTTTACTGGGTGTGAGGGAGAATGAGAAGACTTAGTGAGGAGAAAGGACAATAAAAGAACAGGTTCCAGGAAGACAGAAGATGGCAATAATGCCACTAAGAGGCAAGGGGTTACTGGGAGTGAAAGAGAATTAGAAGACTTATTGAGGAGAAAGGACAATAAAAGAACAGGTTCCAGGAAGACAGAAGATGGCAATAATGCCACTAAGATGTAAGGGCGGCTGGGTGTGAGGGAGAATGAGAAGACTTAGTGAGGAGAAAGGACAATAAAAGAACAGGTTCCAGGAAGACAGAAGATGGCAATAATGCCACTAAGATGTAAGGGGTTACTGGGAGGAAAGAGAATGAGAAGACTTTAGTGAGGAGAAAGGACAATAAAAGAACAGGTTTCAGGAAGACAGAAGATGGCAATAATGCCACTAAGAGGCAAGGGGTTACTGGGAGTGAAAGAGAATTAGAAGACTTAGTGAGGAGAAAGGACAACAAAAGAACAGGTTCCAGGAAGACAGAAGATGGCAATAATGCCACTAAGATGTAAGGGGTTACTGGGAGTGAGGGAGAATGAGAAGACTTTAGTGAGGAGAAAGGACAATAAAAGAACAGGTTCCAGGAAGACAGGAGATGGCAATAATGCCACTATGATGTAGGGGTTACTGAGTGAGGGAGAATGAGAAGACTTTAGTGAGGAGAAAGGACAATAAAAGAACAGGTTTCAGGAAGACAGAAGATGGCTATAATGCCACTAAGATGTAAGGGGTTACTGGGAGTGAGGGAGAATGAGAAGACTTTAGTGAGGAGAAAGGACAATAAAAGAACAGGGTTCCAGGAAGACAGAAGATGGCTATAATGACATACTCAAGATGTAAGGGGTTACTGGGAGTGAGGGAGAATGAGAATACTTTAGTGAGGAGAAAGGACAATAAAAGAACAGGTTTCAGGAAGACAGAAGATGGCAATAATGCCACTAAGATGTAAGGGGTTACTGGGAGGAGGGAGAATGAGAAGACTTTAGTGAGGAGAAAGGACAATAAAAGAACAGGTTCCAGGAAGACAGAAGATGGCAAAAATGCCACTAAGATGTAAGGGGTTACTGGGAGTGAGGGAGAATGAGAATACTTTAGTGAGGAGAAAGGACAATAAAAGAACAGGTTTCAGGAAGACAGAAGATGGCAATAATGCCACTAAGATGTAAGGGGTTACTGGGTGTGAGGGAGAATGAGAATACTTTAGTGAGGAGAAAGGACAATAAAAGAACAGGTTCCAGGAAGACAGAAGATGGCAATAATGCCACTAAGATGTAAGGGGTTACTGGGAGGAGGGAGAATGAGAATACTTTAGTGAGAGAAAGGACAATAAAAGAACAGGTTCCAGGGAAGACAGAAGATGGCAATAATGCCACTAAGATGTAAGGGGTTACTGGGTGTGAGGGAGATTGAGAAGACGTTAGTGAGGAGAAAGGACAATAAAAGAACAGGTTCCAGGAAGACAGAAGATGGCAATAATGCCACTAAGATGTAAGGGGTTACTGGGAGTGAGGGAGAATGAGAATACTTTAATGAGGAGAAAGGACAATAAAAGAACAGGTTCCAGGAAGACAGAAGATGGCAATAATGCCACTATGATGTAAGGGGTTACTGGGTGTGAGGGAGAATGAGAAGACTTTAGTGAGGAGAAAGGACAATAAAAGAACAGGTTCAGGAAGACAGAAGATGGCAATAATGCCACTAATATGTAAGGGGTTACTGGGGAGTGAGGGGAGAATGAGAAGACTTTAGTGAGGAGAAAGGACAATAAAAGAACAGGTTTCAGGAAGACAGAAGATGGCAATAATGCCACTAAGATGTAAGGGGTTACTGGGAGTGAAAGAGAATGAGAAGACTTTAGTGAGAATAAAGGACAATAAAAGAACAGGTTTCAGGAAGACAGAAGATGGCAATAATGCCACTAAGAGGCAAGGAGTTACTGGGAGTGAAAGAGAATGAGAAGACTTTAGTGAGGAGAAAGGACAATAAAAGAACAGGTTCCAGGAAGACAGAAGATGGCAATAATGCCACTAAGATGTAAGGGGTTACTGGGAGTGAGGGAGAATGAGAAGACTTTAGTGAGGAGAAAGGACAATAAAAGAACAGGTTCCAGGAAGACAGAAGATGGCAATAATGCCTCTAAGATGTAAGGGGTTACTGGGAGTGAGGGAGAATGAGAAGAATTTAGTGAGGAGAAAGGACAATAAAAGAACAGGTTTCAGGAAGATAGAAGATGGCAATAATGCCACTAAGATGTAAGGGGGTTACTGGTAGTGAGGGAGAATGAGAAGACATTAGTGAGGAGAAAGGACAATAAAAGAACAGGTTCCAGGAAGACCGAAGATGGCAATAATGCCACTAAGATGTAAGGGGTTACTGGGAGTGAGGGAGAATGAGAAGTCTTTAGTGAGGAGAAAGGACAATAAAAGAACAGGTTCCAGGAAGACAGAAGATGGCAATAATGCCACTAAGATGTAAGGGGTTACTGGGAGGTGAGGGAGAATGAGAAGACTTTAGTGAGGAGAAAGGACAATAAAAGAACAGGTTTCAGGAAGATAGAAGATGGCAATAATGCCACTAAGATGTAAGGGGTTACTGGGAGTGAGGGAGAATGAGAAGACTTTAGTGAGGAGAAAGGACAATAAAAGAACAAGTTCCAGGAAGACAGAAGATGGCAATAATGCCACTAAGATGTAAGGGGTTACTGGGAGTGAAAGAGAATGAGTAGACTTTAGTGAGAAGAAAGGACAATAAAAGAACAGATTTCAGGAAGACAGAAGTTGGCAATCATGCCACTCAGATGTAAGGGGTTACTGGGAGTGAGGGAGAATGAGAAGACTTTAGTGAGGAGAAAGGACAATAAAAGAACAGGTTCCAGGAAGATGGCAAGAGGGCAATAATGCCACCAAGATGTAAGGGGTTACTGGGAGTGAGGGAGAATGAGAAGACTTTAGTGAGGAGAAAGGACAATAAAAGAACAGGTTCCAGGAAGACAGAAGATGGCAATAATGCCACTAAGATGTAAGGGGTTACTGGGAGTGAGGGAGAATGAGAAGACTTTAGTGAGGAGAAAGGACACAAAGAACAGGTTCCAGGAAGACAGAAGATGGCAATAATGCCACTAAGATGTAAGGGGTTACTGGGAGTGAGGGAGAAATGAGAAGACTTTAGTGAGGAGAAAGGCAATAAAAAGAACAGGTTTCAGGAAGACAGAAGATGCTGGGTAATGCCACGCAGATGTAAGGGGTTACTGGGAGTGAGGGAGAATGAGAAGACTTAGTGAGGAGAAAGGACAATAAAAGAACAGGTTCCAGGAAGACAGAAGATGGTGTCAATGCCACTAAGATGTAAGGGGTTACTGGAGAGTGAAAGAGAATGAGTAGACTTAGTGAGGAGAAAGGACAATAAAAGAACAGGTTCCAGGAAGACAGAAGATGGCAATAATGCCACTAAGATGTAAGGGGTTACTGGGAGTGAGGGAGAATGAGAAGACTTTAGTGAGGAGAAAGGACAATAAAAGAACAGGTTCCAGGAAGACAGAAGATGGCACACGCGCCACATGTAAGGGGTTACTGGGAGTGAGGGAGAATGAGAATACTTTAATGAGGAGAAAGGACAATAAAAGAACAGGTTCCAGGAAGACAGAAGATGGCAATAATGCCACTATGATGTAAGGGGTTACTGGGTGTGAGGGAGAATGAGAAGACTTTAGTGAGGAGAAAGGACAATAAAAGAACAGGTTCCAGGAAGACAGAAGATGGCAATAATGCCACTAATATGTAAGGGTTACTGGGAGTGAGGGAGAATGAGAAGACTTTAGGTGAGGAGAAAGGACAATAAAAGAACAGGTTTCAGGAAGACAGAAGATGGCAATAATGCCACTAAGATGTAAGGGGTTACTGGGAGGAAAGAGAATGAGAAGACTTTAGTGAGAATAAAGGACAATAAAAGAACAGGTTTCAGGAAGACAGAAGATGGCAATAATGCCACTAAGAGGCAAGGAGTTACTGGGAGTGAAAGAGAATGAGAAGACTTTAGTGAGGAGAAAGGACAATAAAAGAATGTTCCAGGGAAGACAGAAGATGGCAATAATGCCACTAAGATGTAAGGGGTTACTGGGAGTGAGGGAGAATGAGAAGACTTTAGTGAGGAGAAAGGACAATAAAAGAACAGGTTCCAGGAAGACAGAAGATGGCAATAATGCCTCTAAGATGTAAGGGGTTACTGCGAGGGAGAATGAGAAGAATTAGTGAGGAGAAAGGACAATAAAAGAACAGGCGGGGAAGAGAAAGATGGCAATAATGCCACTAAGATGTAAGGGGTTACTGGGAGTGAGGGAGAATGTGAGAAGACATTAGTGAGGAGAAAGGACAATAAAAGAACAGGTTCCAGGAAGACAGAAGATGGCAATAATGCCACTAAGATGTAAGGGGTTACTGGGAGTGAGGAGAATGAGAAGTCTTTAGTGAGGAGAAAGGACAATAAAAGAACAGGTTCCAGGAAGACAGAAGATGGCAATAATGCCACTAAGATGTAAGGGGTTACTGGGAGTGAGGGAGAATGAGAGACTTTAGTGAGGAGAAAGGACAATAAAAGAACAGGTTTCAGGAAGATAGAAGATGGCAATAATGCCACTAAGATGTAAGGGGTTACTGGGAGTGAGGGAGAATGAGAAGACTTTAGTGAGGAGAAAGGACAATAAAAGAACAAGTTCCAGGAAGACAGAAGATGGCAATAATGCCACTAAGATGTAAGGGGTTACTGGGAGTGAAAGAGAAGAATGAGTAGACTTTAGTGAGAAGAAAGGACAATAAAAGAACAGATTTCAGGAAGACAGAAGTTGGCAATCATGCCACTCAGATGTAAGGGGTTACTGGGAGTGAGGGAGAATGAGAAGACTTTAGTGAGGAGAAAGGACAATAAAAGAACAGGTTCAGGAAGACAGAAGAGGGCAATAATGCCACTAAGATGTAAGGGGTTACTGGGAGTGAGGGAGAATGAGAAGACTTTAGTGAGGAGAAAGGACAATAAAAGAACAGGTTCCAGGAAGACAGAAGATGGCAATAATGCCACTAAGATGTAAGGGTTTACTGGGAGTGAGGGAGAATGAGAAGAAGACTTTAGTGAGGAGAAAGGACAATAAAAGAACAGGTTCCAGGAAGACAGAAGATGGCAATAATGCCACTAAGATGTAAGGGGTTACTGGGAGTGAGGGAGAATGAGAAGACTTTAGTGAGGAGAAAGGCAATAAAAGAACAGGTTTCAGGAAGACAGAAGATGGCTATAATGCCACTAAGATGTAAGGGGTTACTGGGAGTGAGGGAGAATGAGAAGACTTTAGTGAGGAGAAAGGACAATAAAAGAACAGGTTCCAGGAAGACAGAAGATGGCAATAATGCCACTAAGATGTAAGGGGTTACTGAGAGTGAAAGAGAATGAGTAGACTTTAGTGAGGAGAAAGGACAATAAAAGAACAGGTTCCAGGAAGACAGAAGATGGCAATAATGCCACTAAGATGTAAGTGGGTTACTGGGAGTGAGGGAGAATGAGAAGACTTTAGTGAGGAGAAAGGACAATAAAAGAACATGTTCCAGGAAGAGATTGAAGATGGCAATAATGCCACTAAGATGTAAGGGGTTACTGGGAGTGAGGGAGAATGAGAAGACTTTAGTGACGAGAAAGGACAATAAAAGAACAGGTTCCAGGAAGACAGAAGATGGCAATAATGCCACTAAGATGTAAGGGGTTACTGGGAGTGAGGGAGAATGAGAAGACTTTAGTGAGGAGAAAGGACAATAAAAGAACAGGTTCCAGGAAGACAGAAGATGGCAATAATGCCACTAAGATGTAAGGGGTTACTGAGAGTGAAAGAGAATGAGTAGACTTTAGTGAGGAGAAAGGACAATAAAAGAACAGGTTCCAGGAAGACAGAAGATGGCAATAATGCCACTAAGATGTAAGGGGTTACTGAGAGTGAAAGAGAATGAGTAGACTTTAGTGAGGAGAAAGGACAATAAAAGAACAGGTTCCAGGAAGACAGAAGATGGCAATAATGCCACTAAGATGTAAGGGGTTACTGGGTGTGAGGGAGAATGAGAAGACTTAGTGAGGAGAAAGGACAATAAAAGAACAGGTTTCAGGAAGACAGAAGATGGCTATAATGCCACTAAGATGTAAGGGGTTACTGGGAGTGAGGGAGAATGAGAAGACTTTAGTGAGGAGAAAGGACAATAAAAGAACAGGTTTCAGGAAGACAGAAGATGGCAATAATGCCACTAAGATGTAAGGGGTTACTGGGAGTGAGGGAGAATGAGAAGACTTTAGTGAGTAGAAAGGACAATAAAAGAACAGGTTCCAGGAAGACAGAAGATGGCTATAATGCCACTAAGATGTAAGGGGTTACTGGGAGTGAGGGAGAATGAGAATACTTTAGTGAGGAGAAAGGACAATAAAAGAACAGGTTCCAGGAAGACAGAAGATGGCAATAATGCCACTAAGATGTAAGGGGTTACTGGGTGTGAGGGAGAATGAGAAGACTTTAGTGAGAATAAAGGACAATAAAAGTACAGGTTTCAGGAAGACAGAAGATGGCAATAATGCCACTAAGAGGCAAGGGGTTACTGGGAGGAAAGAGAATTAGAAGACTTAGTGAGGAGAAAGGACAATAAAAGAACAGGTTCCAGGAAGAGAGAAGATGGCAATAATGCCACTAAGATGTAAGGGGTTACTGGGTGTGAGGGAGAATGAGAAGACTTTAGTGAGAATAAAGGACAATAAAAGTACAGGTTTCAGGAAGACAGAACAGGGCAATAATGCCACTAAGAGGCAAGGGGTTACTGGGAGTGAAAGAGAATTAGAAGACTCAGTGAGGAGAAAGGACAATAAAAGAACAGGTTCCAGGAAGACAGAAGATGGCAATAATGCCACTAAGATGTAAGGGGTTACTGGGTGTGAGGGAGAATGAGAAGACTTTAGTGAGGAGAAAGGACAATAAAAGAACAGGTTCCAGGAAGACAGAAGATGGCAATAATGCTACTAAGATGTAAGGGGTTACTGGGAGTGAGGGAGAATGAGAAGACTTTAGTGAGGAGAAAGGACAATAAAAGAACAGGTTTCAGGAAGACAGAAGATGGCAATAATGCCACTAAGATGTAAGGGGTT
Organism: Ascarosepion bandense; assembly: GCA_037127315.1. Classification (NCBI taxonomy): domain Eukaryota; kingdom Metazoa; phylum Mollusca; class Cephalopoda; order Sepiida; family Sepiidae; genus Ascarosepion; species Ascarosepion bandense. The sequence continues at coordinate 140,495 of JBBBDQ010002276.1, read as the reverse complement.
ACTGGGAGTGAGGGAGAATGAGAATACTTTAGTGAGGAGAAAGGACAATAAAAGAACAGGTTTCAGGAAGACAGAAGATGGCAATAATGCCACTAAGATGTAAGGGGTTACTGGGTGTGAGGGAGAATGAGAAGACTTTAGTGAGGAGAAAGGACAATAAAAGAACAGGTTTCAGGAAGACAGAAGATGGCAATAATGCCACTAAGATGTAAGGGGTTACTGGGAGTGAGGGAGAATGAGAAGACTTTAGTGAGGAGAAAGGACAATAAAAGAACAGGTTCCAGGAAGACAGAAGATGGCTATAATGCCACTAAGATGTAAGGGGTTACTGGGGAGTGAGGGAGAATGAGAATACTTTAGTGAGGAGAAAGGACAATAAAGAACAGGTTCCAGGAAGACAGAAGATGGCAATAATGCCACTAAGATGTAAGGGGTTACTGGGTGTGAGGGAGAATGAGAAGACTTTAGTGAGAATAAAGGACAATAAAAGTACAGGTTTCAGGAAGACAGAAGATGGCAATAATGCCACTAAGAGGCAAGGGGTTACTGGGAGTGAAAGAGAATTAGAAGACTTAGTGAGGAGAAAGGACAATAAAAGAACAGGTTCCAGGAAGAGAGAATGGCAATAATGCCACTAAGATGTAAGGGGTTACTGGGTGTGAGGGAGAATGAGAAGATTTAGTGAGAATAAAGGACAATAAAAGTACAGGTTTCCAGGAAGACAGAAGATGGCAATAATGCCACTAAGAGGCAAGGGGTTACTGGGAGTGAAGAGAATTAGAAGACTCAGTGAGGAGAAAGGACAATAAAAGAACAGGTTCCAGGAAGACAGAAGATGGCAATAATGCCACTAAGATGTAAGGGGTTACTGGGTGTGAGGGAGAATGAGAAGACTTTAGTGAGGAGAAAGGACAATAAAGAGAACAGGTTTCAGGAAGACAGAAGATGGCAATAATGCCACTAAGATGTAAGGGGTTACTGGGAGTGAGGGAGAATGAGAATACTTTAGTGAGAGAAAAGGACAATAAAAGAACAGGTTTCAGGAAGACAGAAGATGGCAATAATGCCACTAAGATGTAAGGGGTTACTGGGTGTGAGGGAGAATGAGAAGACTTTAGTGAGGAGAAAGGACAATAAAAGAACAGGTTTCAGGAAGACAGAAGATGGCAATAATGCCACTAAGATGTAAGGGGTTACTGGGATTGAGGGAGAATGAGAATACTTTAGTGAGGGAGAAAGGACAATAAAAAACAGGTTCCAGAAGACAGAAGATGGCAATAATGCCACTAAGATGTAAGGGGTTACTGGGAGTGAGGAGAATGAGAATACTTTAGTGAGGAGAAAGGACAATAAAGAACAGGTTTCAGGAAGACAGAAGATGGCAATAATGCCACTAAGATGTAAGGGGTTACTGGGGTGAGGGAGAATGAGAATACTTTAGTGAGGAGAAAGGACAATAAAAGAACAGGTTTCAGGAAGACAGAAGATGGCAATAATGCCACTAAGATGTAAGGGGTTACTGGGTGTGAGGGAGAATGAGAAGACTTTAGTGAGGAGAAAGGACAATAAAAGAACAGTTTTCAGGAAGACAGAAGATGCCAATAATGCCACTAAGAGGCAAAGGGTTACTGGGAGTGAAAGAGAATGAGAAGACTTTAGTGAGGAGAAAGGACAATAAAAGAACAGGTTCAAGGAGAGAGACAGAAGATGGCAATAATGCCTCTAAGATGTAAGGGGTTACTGGGTGTGAGGGAGAATGAGAAGACTTTAGTGAGGAGAAAGGACAATAAAAGAACAGGTTCCAGGAAGACAGAAGATGGCTATAATGCCACTAAGATGTGAGGTTACTGGGAGTGAGGAGAATGAGAAGACTTTAGTGAGGAGAAAAGGACAATAAAAGAACAGGTTTCAGCAAGACAGAAGATGGCAATAATGCCACTAAGATGTAAGGGGTTACTGGAAATTGAGGGAGAATGAGAAGACTTTAGTGAGGAGAAAGGACAATAAAGAACAGGTTTCAGGAAGACAGAAGATGCCAATAATGCCACTAAGAGGCAAGGGGTTACTGGGAGTGAAAGAGAATGAAGACTTTAGTGAGGAGAAAGGACAATAAAAAAGAACAGGTTTCAGGAAGACAGAAGATGGCAGCCAATGCCACTAAGATGTAAGGGGTTACTGGGTGTGAGGGAGAATGAGAAGACTTTAGTGAGGAGAAAGGACAATAAAAGAACAGGTTCCAGGTAGACAGAAGATGGTTATAATGCCACTAAGATGTAAGGGGTTACTGGGAGTGAGGGAGAATGAGAAGACTTTAGTGAGGAGAAAGGACAATAAAAGAACAGGTTTCAGGATGACAGAAGATGGCAATAATGCCACTAAGATGTAAGGGGAGTTACTGGGAGTGAGGGAGAATGAGAAGACTTTAGTGAGGAGAAAGGACAATAAAAGAACAGGTTTCAGGAAGACAGAAGATGGCAATAATGCCACTAAGATGTAAGGGGTTACTGGGAGTGAGGGAGAATGAGAAGACTTTAGTGAGGAGAAAGGACAATAAAAGAACAGGTTTCAGGAAGACAGAAGATGGCAATAATGCCACTAAGATGTAAGGGGTTACTGGGTGTGAGGGAGAATGAGAAGACTTTAGTGAGGAGAAAGGACAATAAAAGAACAGGTTCCAGGAAGACAGAAGATGGCTATAATGCCACTAAGATGTAAGGGGTTACTGGGAGTGAGGGAGAATGAGAAGACTTTAGTGAGGAGAAAGGACAATAAAAGAACAGGTTTCAGGAAGACAGAAGATGGCAATAATGCCACTAAGATGTAAGGGGTTACTGGGTGTGAGGGAGAATGAGAAGACTTTAGTGAGGAGAAAGGACAATAAAAGAACAGGTTTCAGGAAGACAGAAGATGCCAATAATGCCACTAAGAGGCAAGGGGTTACTGGGAGTGAAAGAGAATGAGAAGACTTTAGTGAGGAGAAAGGACAATAAAAGAACAGGTTCCAGGAAGACAGAAGATGGCAATAATGCCACTAAGATGTAAGGGGTTACTGGGTGTGAGGGAGAATGAGAAGACTTTAGTGAGGAGAAAGGACAATAAAAGAACAGGTTTCAGGAAGACCGAAGATGGCAATAATGCCACTAAGATGTAAGGGGTTACTGGGTGTGAGGGAGAATGAGAAGACTTTAGTGAGGAGAAAGGACAATAAAAGAACAGGTTTCAGGAAGACAGAAGATGCCAATAATGCCACTAAGAGGCAAGGGGTTACTGGGAGTGAAAGAGAATGAGAAGACTTTAGTGAGGAGAAAGGACAATAAAAGAACAGGTTCCAGGAAGACAGAAGATGGCAATAATGCCACTAAGATGTAAGGGGTTACTGGGTGTGAGGGAGAATGAGAATAATTTAGTGAGGAGAATGGACAATAAAAGAACAGGTTCCAGGAAGACAGAAGATGGCTATAATGCCACTAAGATGTAAGGGGTTACTGGGGAGGAGGGAGAATGGAGAATACTTTAGTGAGGAGAAAGGACACAAAAGAACAGGTTCCAGGAAGACAGAAGATGGCAATAATGCCACTAAGATGTAAGGGGTTACTGGGTGTGAAGGAGAATGAGAAGACTTTAGTGAGGAGAAAGGACAATAAAAGAACAGGTTCCAGGAAGACAGAAGATGCCAATAATGCCACTAAGATGTAAGTGGGTTACTGGGAGTGAGGGAGAATGAGAAGACTTTAGTGAGGAGAAAGGCACAAAAGAACAGGTTTCAGGAAGACAGAAGATGGCTATAATGCCACTAAAGGGTTAAGATGTAAGGGGTTACTGGGGAGTGGAGGGAGATGAGAAGACTTTAGTGAGGAGAAAGGACAATAAAGAACAGGTTCCAGGAAGACAGAAGATGGCAATAATGCCACCAAGATGTAAGGGGTTACTGAGAGGAAAGAGAATGAGTAGACTTTAGTGAGGAGAAAGGACAATAAAAGAACAGGTTCCAGGAAGACAGAAGATGGCAATAATGCCACTAAGATGTAAGGGGCTGGCTTGGAGGAGGGAGAATGAGAAGACTTTAGTGAGGAGAAAGGACACAAAAGAACATGTTCCAGGAAGACAGAAGATGGCAATAATGCCACTAAGATGTAAGGGGTTACTGGGAGGAGGGAGAATGAGAAGACTTTAGTGACGAGAAAGGGACAATAAAAGAACAGGTTCCAGGAAGACAGAAGATGGCAATAATGCCACTAAGATGTAAGGGGTTACTGGGAGTGAGGGGAGAATGAGAAGACTTTAGTGAGGGAGAAAGGACAATAAAAGAACAGGTTCCAGGAAGACAGGAAGAGGCAATAATGCCACCAAGATGTAAGGGGTTACTGAGAGGAAAAGAGAATGAGTAGACTTCTAGGAGGAGAAAGGACACAAAAGAACAGGTTCCAGGGAAGACAGAAGATGGCAATAATGCCACTAAGATGTAAGGGGTTACTGAGAGTGAAAGAGAATGAGAAGACTTTAGTGAGGAGAAAGGACAATAAAAGAACAGGTTCCAGGAAGACAGAAGATGGCAGCTAATGCCTCTAAGATGTAAGGGGTTACTGGGTGTGAGGGAGAATGAGAAGACTAGTGAGGAGAAAGGACAATAAAAGAACAGGTTTCAGGAAGACAGAAGATGGCTATAATGCCACTAAGATGTAAGGGTTACTGGGAGTGAGGGAGAATGAGAAGACTTTAGTGAGGAGAAAGGACAATAAAAAAAACAGGTTTCAGGAAGACAGAAGATGGCAATAATGCCACTAAGATGTAAGGGGTTACTGGGAGTGAGGGAGAATGAGAAGACTTTGTAGGAGAGAAAGGACAGCAAAGAACAGGTTCCAGGAAGACAGAAGATTGCTATAATGCCACTAAGATGTAAGGGGGTTACTGGGAGTGAGGGAGAATGAGAATACTTTAGTGAGGAGAAAGGGACAATAAAAGAACAGGTTCCAGGAAGACAGAAGATGGCAATAATGCCACTAAGATGTAAGGGGTCATTGGGTGTGAGGGAGAATGGAGAAGATTCTTAGTGAGAATAAAGGACAATAAAAGTACAGGTTTCAGGAGAAGACAGAAGATGGCAATAATGCCACTAAGAGGCAAGGGGTTACTGGGGAGGAAAGAGAATTAGAAGACTTAGTGAGGAGAAAGGACAATAAAAGAACAGGTTCCAGGAAGAGAGAAGATGGCAATAAAAGCCACTAAGATGTAAGGGGTTACTGGTGTGAGGGAGAATGAGAAGACTTTAGTGAGAATAAAGGACAATAAAAGTATGAGGTTTAGAAGACAGAAGAGGGCAATAATGCCACTAAGAGGCAAGGGGTTACTAAGGAAAGAGAATTAGAAGACTCAGTGGTGAGGAGAAAGGGACAATAAAAGAACAGGTTCCAGGAAGACAGAAGATGGCAATAATGCCACTAAGATGTAAGGGTTACTGGGTGTGAGGGAGAAGTGAGAAGACTTTAGTGAGGAGAAAGGATGATAAAAGAACAGGTTTCAGGAAGACAGAAGATGGCAATAAATGCCACTAAGATGTAAGGGGTTACTGGGAGTGAGGGAGAATGAGAATACTTTAGAGAGGAGAAAGGACAATAAAAGAACAGGTTTCAGGAAGACAGAAGATGCCAATAATGCCACTAAGATGTAAGGGGTTACTGGGTGTGAGGGAGAATGAGAAGACTTTAGTGAGGAGAAAGGACAATAAAAGAACAGGTTTCAGGAAGACAGAAGATGCCAATAATGCCACTACATGTAAGGGGTTACTGGAGCAGGGGAGAAATGAGAATACTTTAGTGAGGAGAAAGGACAATAAAAGAACAGGTTTCTAGGAAGACAGAAGATGGCAGTTAATGCCACTAAGATGTAAGGGGTTACTGGGAGGAGGGAGAATGAGAATACTTTAGTGAGGAGAAAGGACAATAAAAGAACAGGTTTCAGGAAGACAGAAGATGGCAATAATGCCACTAAGATGTATGGGGTTACTGGGAGGAGGGAGAATGAGAATACTTGAGGAGAGGAGAAAGGACAATAAAAGAACAGGTTTCAGGAAGACAGAAGATGGCAATAATGCCACTAAGATGTATAAAGCTACTTGGGAGTGAAAGAGAATGAGAAGACTTTAGTGAGGAGAAAGTGAGATTAACAAAAGAACAGGTTTCAGGAAGACAGAAGATGCCAATAATGCCACTAAGATGTAAGGGGTTACTGGGTGTGAGGGAGAATGAGAAGACTTTAGTGAGGAGAAAGGACAATAAAAGAACAGGTTTCAGGAAGACAGAAGATGGCAATAATGCCACTAAGATGTAAGGGGTTACTGGAGTGAGGGTGAATGAGAATACTTTAGTGAGGAGAAAGGACAATAAAAGAACAGGTTTCAGGGAAGACAGAAGATGGCAAAAATGCTACTAAGATGTATAGGGTTACTGGGAGTGAAAGAGAATGAGAAGACTTTAGTGAGGAGAAAGGACAATTAAAGAACAGTGGCTTCAGGAAGACAGAAGATGCCAATAATGCCACTATATGTAAGGGGTTACTGGGTGTGAGGGAGAATGAGAAGACTTTAGTGAGGAGAAAGGACAATAAAAGAACAGGTTTCCAGGAAGACAGAAGATGCCAATAATGCCACTAAGATGTAAGGGGTTACTGGAGTGAGGGAGAAATGAGAATACTTTAGTGAGGAGAAAGGACAATAAAAGAACAGGTTTCAGGAAGACAGAAGATGGCAAGTACAATGCCACTAAGATGCAAGGGGGTTACTGGGAGTGAGGGAGAATGAGAATACTTTAGTGAGGAGAAAGGACAATAAAAGAACAGGTTTCAGGGAAGACAGAAGATGGCAATAATGCCACTAAGATGTAAGGGTTACTATGAGGAGAATGAGAAGACTTTAGTGAGGAGAAAGGACAATAAAAGAACAGGTTCCAGGAAGACAGAAGATGGCAATAATGCCACTAAGATGTAAGGGGTTACTGGGAGTGAGGGAGAATGAGAAGACTTAGTGAGAAGAAAGGACAATAAAAGAACAGGTTTCAGGAAGACAGAAGATGCCAATAATTTCACTAAGAGGCAAGGGGTTACTGGGAGGAAAGAGAATGAGAAGACTTTAGTGAGGAGAAAGGGACACAAAGAACAGGTTCCAGGAAGACAGAAGATGGCACACGCCACTAAGATGTAAGGGTTACTGGGTGTGAGGGAGAATGGAGAAGACTTTAGTGAGAGAGAAAGGACAAATAAAAGAACAGGTTTCAGGAAGACAGAAAATGGCAATAATGCCACTAAGATGTAAGGGGTTACTGGGTGAGGGAGAATGAGAAGACTTTAGTGAGGAGAAAGGACAATAAAAGAACAGGTTTGTGGAAGATAGAAGATGCCAATAATGCCACTAAGAGGCAAGGGGTTACTGGAGGTGAAAGAGAATGAGAAGACTTAGGTGAGGAGAAAGGACAATAAAAGAACAGGTTCCAGGAAGACAAAGATGGCAATAATGCCACTAAGATGTAAGTGGGGTTACTATGTGAGGGAGAATGAGAAGACTTTAGTGAGGAGAAAGGACAATAAAAGAACAGGTTTCAGGAAAGACCGAAGATGGCAATAATGCCACTAAGATGTAAGGTGTTACTGGGTGTGAGGGAGAAATGGGTGAAGACTTTAGTGGAGGAGAAAGGACAATAAAAGAACAGGTTTAGAAGACAGAAAGATAATAATGCCACTAAGAGGCAAGGGTTACTGGGAGTGAAAGAGAATGAGAAGACTTTAGTGAGGAGAAAGGACAATAAAAGAACAGGTTCCAGGAAGACAGAAGATGGCAATAATGCCACTAAGATGTAAGGGGTTACTGGGTGTGAGGGAGAATGAGAATACTTTAGTGAGAGAAAGGACAATAAAAGAACAGGTTCCAGGAAGACAGAAGATGGCTATAATGCCACTAAGATGTAAGGGGTTACTTGGAGTGAGGGAGAATGAGAATACTTTAGTGAGGGAGAAAGTACACAAAAGAACAGGTTTCAGGAAGACAGAAGATGGCAATAATGCCACTAAGATGTAAGGGGTTACTAAGTGTGAGGGAGAATGAGAATACTCAGTGAGGAGAAAGGACAATAAAAGAACAGTTTCAGGAAGACAAAGATGGCAATAATGCCACTAAGATGTAAGGGGTTACTGGGAGGAGAGAATGAGAATACTTTAGTGAGGAGAAAGGACAATAAAAGAACAGGTTTCAGGAAGACAGAAGATGGCAATAATGCCACTAAGATGTAAGGGGTTGGCTGGGGTGTGAGGGAGAATGAGAAGACTTTAGTGTGGAGAAAGGAAAATAAAAGAAGAGGTTTCAGGAAGACAGAAGATGGCAATAATGCCACTAAGAGGGCAAGGGGTTACTGGGAGGAAAGAGAATGAGAAGACTTTAGTGAGGAGAAAGGACAATAAAAGTACAGGTTTTAAGGAAGACAGAAGATGGCAATAATTCCAATTAAGAGGCAAGGGTTACTGGGAGGAAAGAGAATTAGAAGACTTAGTGAGGAGAAAGGACAATAAAAGAACAGGTTCCAGGAAGACAGAAGATGGCAATAATGCCACTAAGATGTAAGGGGTCACTGGGTGTGAGGGAGAATGAGAAGACTTAGTGGAGGAGAAAGGACAATAAAAGAACAGGTTTCAGGAAGACAAGATGGCAATAATGCCACTAAGATGTAAGGGGTTACTGGGAGTGAAAGAGAATGAGAAGACTTTAGTGTGGAGAAAGGAAAATAAAAGAAGAGGTTTCAGGAAGACAGAAGATGGCAATAATGCCACTAAGAGGCAAGGGGTTACTGGGAGTGAAAGAGAATGAGAAGACTTTAGTGAGGAGAAAGGCAATAAAAGAACAGGTTTCAGGAAGACAGAAGATGGCAATAATGCCACTAAGAGGCAAGGGGTTACTGGGAGTGAAAGAAAATTAGAAGACTTAGTGAGGAGAAAGGACAATAAAAGAACAGGTTCCAGGAAGACAGAAGATGGCAATAATGCCACTAAGATGTAAGGGGTTACTGGGTGTGAGGGAGAATGAGAAGACTTAGTGAGGAGAAAGGACAATAAAAGAACAGGTTCCAGGAAGACAGAAGATGGCAATAATGCCACTGAGATGTAAGGGGTTACTGGGAGTGAAAGAGAATGAGAAGACTTTAGTGTGGAGAAAGGAAAACAATAAAAGAAGAGGTTTCAGGAAGACAGAAGATGGCAATAATGCCACTAAGAGGCAAGGGGTTACTGGGAGTGAAAGAGAATGAGATGACTTTAGTGAGGAGAAAGGACAATAAAGAACAGGTTCCAGGAAGACAGGGTGGCAATAATGCCACTAAGATGTAGGGGTTAACAGGTGTGAGGGAGAATGAGAAGACTTAGTGAGGAGAGAGGACAATAAAGAACAGGTTTCAGGAAGACAGAAGATGGCAATAATGCTGCCACTAAGATGTAAAGAAGAGTTACTGGGTGTGAGGGAGAATGAGAAGACTTAGTGAGGGAGAAAGGACAATAAAGAACAGGTTCAGGAAGACAGAAGATGGCAATAACGCCACTAAGATGTAAGGGGTTACTGGGTGTGAGGGAGAATGAGAAGACTTAGTGAGGAGAAAGGACAATAAAAGAAAAGGTTTCAGGAAGACAGAAGATGGCTATAATGCCACTAAGATGTAAGGGGTTACTGGGAGTGAGGAGAATAGGGGAATACTTTAGTGAGGAGAAAGGACAATAAAAGAACAGGTTTCAGGAAGACAGAAGATGGCAATAATGCCACTAAGATGTAAGGGGTTACTGGGAGTGAAAGAGAATGAGAAGACTTTAGTGAGGAGAAAGGACAATAAAAGAACAGGTTCAAGGAAGACAGAAGATGGCAATAATGCCACTAAGATGTAAGGGGTTACTGGGTGTGAGGTAGAATGAGAAGACTTAGTGAGGAGAAAAGGACAATAAAAAGAACAGGTTTGAAGACAGAAGATAGCAATAATGCCACTAAGATGTAAGGGGTTACTGGGTGTGAGGGAGAATGAGAAGACTTAGTGAGGAGAAAGGACAATAAAAGAACAGGTTCCAGGAAGACAGAAGATGGCAATAATGCCACTAAGATGTAAGGGGTTACTGGGAGTGAAAGAGAATGAAGACTTTAGTGAGGAGAAAGGACAATAAAGAACAGGTTTCAGAGAAGACAGAAGATGGCAATAATACCTTTAAGATGTAAGGGGTTACTGGGAGTGAGGGAGAATGAGAAGACTTTTAGTGAGGAAAAGGACAATAAAAAGAACAGGTTCAGAACTGAAGATGGCTATAATGCCACTAAGATGTAAGGGGTTACTGGGAGTGAGGGAGAATGAGAAGACTTTAGTGAGGAGAAAGGACAATAAAAGAACAGGTTTCAGGAAGACAGAAGAGAATGGCTATAATGCCACTAAGATGTAAGGGGTTACTGAGGATGAAAGAGAATGAGTAGACTTTAGTGAGGAGAAAGGACAATAAAAGAACAGGTTCAGGGAAGACAGAAGATGGCAATAATGCCACTAAGATGTAAGGGGTTACTGGGAGTGAAAGAGAATGAGAAGACTTTAGTGAGGAGAAAGGACAATAAAGAAACAGGTTTCAGGAAGACAGAAGACAATAATGCCACTAAGAGGCAAGGGGTTACTGGGAGTGAAGAGTCAGAGACTTAGTGAGGAAAAGGACAATAAAAGAACAGGTTCCAGGAAGACAGGGAATGGCAATAATGCCACTAAGATGTAAGGGTTACTGGGAGTGAGGGAGAATGAGAAGACTTTAGTGAGGAGAAAGGACAATAAAAGAACAGGTTCCAGGAAGACAGGAGATGGCAATAATGCCACTATGATGTAAGGGGTTACTGGGTGTGAGGAGAATGAGAAGACTTTAGTGAGGAGAAAGGACAATAAAAGAACAGGTTTCAGGAAGACAGAAGATGGCTATAATGCCACTAAGATGTAAGGGGTTACTGGGAGTGAGGGAGAATGAGAAGACTTTAGTGAGGAGAAAGGACAATAAAAGAACAGGTTCCAGGAAGACAGAAGATGGCTATAATGCCACTAAGATGTAAGGGGTTACTGGGAGTGAGGGAGAATGAGAATACTTTAGTGAGGAGAAAGGACAATAAAAGAACAGGTTTCAGGAAGACAGAAGATGGCAATAATGCCACTAAGATGTAAGGGGTTACTGGGAGTGAGGAGAATGAAGACTTTAGTGAGGAAAAAGGACAATAAAAGAACAGGTTCCAGGAAGACAGAAGATGGCAAAAATGCCACTAAGATGTAAGGGGTTACTGGGAGTGAGGAGGAGAATGAGAATACTTTAGTGAGGAGAAAGGACAATAAAAGAACAGGTTTCAGGAAGACAGAAGATGGCAATAATGCCACTAAGATGTAAGGGGTTACTGGGTGTGAGGGAGAATGAAAATACTTTAGTGAGGAGAAAGGACAATAAAGAACAGGTTCCAGGAAGACAGAAGATGGCAATAATGCCACTAAGATGAGGGGTTACTGGGAGTGAGGGAGAATGAGAATACTTTAGTGAGGAGAAAGGACAATAAAAGAACATGTTCCAGGAAGACAGAAGATGGCAATAATGCCACTAAGATGTAGAGGTTACTGGGTGTGAGGGAGAATGAGAAGACGTTAGTGAGGAGAAAGGACAATAAAAGAACAGGTTCCAGGAAGACAGAAGATGGCAATAATGCCACTAAGATGTAAGGGGTTACTGGGAGTGAGGGAGAATGAGAATACTTTAGTGAGGAGAAAGGACAATAAAAGAACAGGTTCCAGGAAGACAGAAGATGGCAATAATGCCACTAAGATGTAAGGGGTTACTGGGAGTGAGGGAGAATGAGAATACTTTAGTGAGGAGAAAGGACAATAAAAGAACAGGTTCCAGGAAGACAGAAGATGGCAATAATGCCACTAAGATGTAAGGGGTTACTGGGAGTGAGGGAGAAATGAGAATACTTTAGTGAGGGAGAAAGGACAATAAAAGAACAGGTTTCAGGAAGACAGAAGATGGCAATAATGCCACTAAGATGTAAGGGGTTACTGGGTGTGAGGGAGAATGAGAATACTTTAGTGAGGGAGAAAGGACAATAAAAGAACAGGTTCCAGGAAGACAGAAGATGGCAATAATGCCACTAAGATGTAAGGGGTTACTGGGAGTGAGGGAGAATGAGAATACTTTAGTGAGGAGAAAGGACAATAAAAGAACAGGTTCCAGGAAGACAGAAGATGGCAATAATGCCACTAAGATGTAAGGGGTTACTGGGTGTGAGGGAGAATGAGAAGACTTTAGTGAGGAGAAAGGACAATAAAAGAACAGGTTCCAGGAAGACAGAAGATGGCAATAATGCCACTAAGTTGTAAGGGGTTACTGGGAGTGAGGAGGAATGAGAAGACTTTAGTGAGGGAGAAAGGACAATAAAAGAACAGGTTTCAGGAAGACAGAAGATGGCAATAATGCCACTAAGATGTAGGGGGTTACTGAGTGTGAGGGAGAATGAGAAGACTTTAGTGAGGAGAAAGGACAATAAAAGAACAGGTTCCAGGAGAGAGACCAGAAGATGGCTATAATGCCACTAAGATGTAAAGAGTTGCTGGGAGTGAGGGAGAATAAGAAGACTTTAGTGAGGAGAAAGGACAATAAAAGAACAGGTTCAAGGAAGACAGAAGATGGCAATAATGCCACTAAGATGTAAGGGGTTACTGGGAGTGAGGGAGAATGAGAAGAGACTTTAGTGAGGAGAAAGGACAATAAAAGAACAGGTTCCAGGAAGACAGAAGATGGCAATAATGCCACTAAGATGTAAGGGGTTACTGGGAGTGAGGGAGAATGAGAAGACTTTAGTGAGGAGAAAGGACAATAAAAGAACAGGTTCAGGGAAGACAGAAGATGGCAATAATGCCACTAAGATGTAAGGGGTTACTGGGTGTGAGGGAGAATGAGAAGACTTGGTGAGGAGAAAGGACAATAAAAGAATAGGGTTCCAGGAAGACAGAAGATGGCAATAATGCCACTAAGATGTAAGGGGTTACTGGGAGTGAAAGAGAATGAGAAGACTTTAGTGAGGGGAGAAAGGACAATAAAAGAACAGGTTTCAGGAAGACAGAAGTTGGCAATAATGCCACTAATAGGCAAGGGGATACTGGGAGTGAAAGAGAATTAGAAGACTTAGTGAGGAGAAGGACAATAAAAGAACAGGTTCCAGGAGAAGACAGAAGATGGCAATAATGCCACTAAGATGTAAGGGGTTACTGGGTGTGAGGGAGAATGAGAAGACTTTAGTGAGGAGAAAGGACAATAAAAGAACAGGTTCCAGGAAGACAGGGCTTAATAATGCCACTATGATGTAAGGGGTTACTGAATTGTGAGGGAGAATGAGAAGACTTTTTTAGTGAGGGAAAAGGACAATAAAAGAACAGGTTCCAGGAAGACAGAAGATGGCAATAATGCCACTAAGATGTAAGGGGTTACTGGGGAGTGAGGGAGAATGAGAAGACTTTAGTGAGGAGAAAGGACAATAAAAGAACAGGTTCAAGGAAGACAGAAGATGGCAATAATGCCACTAAGATGTAAGGGGTTACTGGGTGTGAGGGAGAATGAGAAGACTTAGTGAGGAGAAAGGACAATAAAAGAACAGGTTCCAGGAAGACAGAAGATGGCAATAATGCCACTAAGATGTAAGGGGTTACTGGGAGTGAAAGAGAATGAGAAGACTTTAGTGAGGGAGAAAGGACAATAAAAGAACAGGTTTCAGGAAGACAGAAGTTGGCAATAATGCCACTAATAGGCAAGGGGATACTGGGAGTGAAAGAGAATTAGAAGACTTAGTGAGGAGAAAGGACAATAAAAGAACAGGTTCCAGGAAGACAGAAGATGGCAATAATGCCACTAAGATGTAAGGGGTTACTGGGTGTGAGGGAGAATGAGAAGACTTTAGTGAGGAGAAAGGACAATAAAAGAACAGGTTCCAGGAAGACAGGAGATGGCAATAATGCCACTATGATGTAAGGGGTTACTGGGTGTGAGGGAGAATGAGAAGACTTTAGTGAGGAGAAAGGACAATAAAAGAACAGGTTTCAGGAAGACAGAAGATGGCTATAATGCCACTAAGATGTAAGGGGTTACTGGGAGTGAGGGAGAATGAGAAGACTTTAGTGAGGAGAAAGGACAATAAAAGAACAGGTTCCAGGAAGACAGAAGATGGCTATAATGCCACTAAGATGTAAGGGGTTACTGGGAGTGTGGGAGAATGAGAATACATTAGTGAGGAGAAAGGACAATAAAAGAACAGGTTTCAGGAAGACAGAAGATGGCAATAATGCCACTAAGATGTAAGGGGTTACTGGGAGTGAGGGAGAATGAGAAGACTTTAGGTGAGGAGAAAGGACAATAAAAAGAACAGGTTCCAGGAAGACAGAAGATGGCAATAATGCCACTAAGATGTAAGGGGTTACTGGGAGTGAGGGAGAATGAGAATACTTTAGTGAGGAGAAAGGACAATAAAAGAACAGGTTTCAGGAAGACAGAAGATGGCAATAATGCCACTAAGATGTAAGGGGTTACTGGATGTGAGGGAGAATGAGAATACTTTAGTGAGGAGAAAGGACAATAAAAGAACAGGTTCCAGGAAGACAGAAGATTTCAATAATGCCACTAAGATGTAAGGGGTTACTGGGAGTGAGGGAGAATGAGAATACTTTAGTGAGGTGAAAGGACAATAAAAGAACAGGTTCCAGGAAGACAGAAGATGGCAATAATGCCAACTAAGATGTAAGGGGTTACTGGGTGTGAGGGAGAATGAGAAGACTTTAGTGTGGAGAAAGGACAATAAAAGAACAGGTTCCAGGAAGACAGAAGATGGCAATAATGCCACTAAGATGTAAGGGGTTACTGGGAGTGAGGAGAATGAGAAGACTTTAGTGAGGAGAAAGGACAATAAAAGAACAGGTTCCAGGAAGACAGAAGATGGCAATAATGCCACTATGATGTAAGGGGTTACTGGGTGTGAGGGAGAATGAGAAGACTTTAGTGAGGAGAAAGGACAATAAAAGAACAGGTTTCAGGAAGACAGAAGATGGCTATAATGCCACTAAGATGTAAGGGGTTACTGGGAGTGAGGGAGAATGAGAAGACTTTAGTGAGGAGAAAGGACAATAAAAGAACAGGTTCCAGGAAGACAGAAGATGGCAATAATGCCACTAAGATGTAAGGGGTTACTGGGAGTGAGGGAGAATGAGAATACTTTAGTGAGGAGAAAGGACAATAAAAGAACAGGTGTCAGGAAGACAGAAGATGGCAATAATGCCACTAAGATGTAAGGGATTACTGGGTGTGAGGGAGAATGAGAATACTTTAGTGAGGAGAAAGGACAATAAAAGAACAGGTTTCAGGAAGACAGAAGATGGCAATAATGCCACTAATATGTAAGGGGTTACTGGGAGTGAGGGAGAATGAGAATACTTTAGGTAGGAGAAAGGACAACAAAAGAACAGGTTCCAGGAAGACAGAAGATGGCAATAATGCCACTAAGATGTAAGGGGTTACTGGGTGTGAGGGAGAATGAGAAGACTTTAGTGAGGAGAAAGGACAATAAAAGAACAGGTTTCAGGAAGACAGAAGATGGCAATAATGCCACTAAGATGTAAGGGTTACTGGGGTGTGAGGAGAATGAGAAGACTTTAGTGAGGAGAAAGGACAAGAAAAGAACAGGTTTCAGGAAGACAGAAGATGGCAATAATGCTACTAAGATGTAAGGGGTTACTGGGTGTGAGGGAGAAATTGAGAAGACTTTAGTGAGGAGAAAGGACAATAAAAGAACAGGTTCAGTGAAGACAGAAGATGGCTATAATGCCACTAAGATGTAAGGGGTTACTGGGAGTGAGGGAGAATGAGAAGACTTTAGTGAGGAGAAAAGACAATAAAAGAACAGGTTCCAGGAAGACAGAAGATGGCTATAATGCCACTAAATGTAAGGGGTTACTGGGCGTGAGGGAGAATGAGAAGACTTTAGTGAGGAGAAAGGACACCAAAAGAACAGGCTCCAGAAGACAGAAGATGGCAATAATGCCACTAAGGTGCTAAGGGGTTACTGGGAGGAGGGAGAATGAGAAGACTTTAGTGAGGAGAAAGGACAATAAAAGAACAGGTTCCAGGAAGACAGAAGATGGCAATAATGCCACTAAAATGTAAGGGGTTACTGGGTGTGAGGGAGAATGAGAAGACTTAGTGAGGAGAAAGGACAATAAAAGAACAGGTTCCAGGAAGACAGAAGATGGCAATAATGCCACTAAGATGTAAGGGGTTACTGGGAGTGAGGGAGAATGAGAAGACTTTAGTGAGGGAGAAAGGACAATAAAAGAACAGGCTTCCAGGAAGACAGAAGACAGTAATGGCCACTAAGATGTAAGGGGTTACTGGGAGTGAGGGAGAGAATGAGAAGACACAAAGAGACAAAGGACAATAAAAAGAACAGGTTCCAGGAAGACAGAAGATGGCTATAATGCCACTAATATGTAAGGGGTTACTGGGAGTGAGGGGAATGAGAAGACTTTAGTGAGGAGAAAGGACAATAAAAAGAACAGGTTCCAGGAAGACAGAAGATGGCTATACGTAGCCACTAAGATGTAAGGGGTTACTGGGAGTGAGGGAGAATGAGAAGACTTTAGTGAGGAGAAAGGACAATAAAAGAACAGGTTCCAGGAAGACAGAAGATGGCAATAATGCCACTAAGATGTAAGGGGTTACTGGGAGTGAGGGGAGAATGAGAATACTTTAGTGAGGAGAAAGGACAATAAAAGAACAGGTTTCAGGAAGACAGAAGATGGCAATAATGCCACTAAGATGTAAGGGGTTACTGGGAGTGGAGGGAGAATGAGAAGACTTTAGTGAGGAGAAAGGACAATAAAAGAACAGGTTCCAGGAAGACAGAAGATGGCAATAATGCCACTAAGATGTAAGGGGTTACTGGGTGTGAGGGAGAATGAGAAGACTTTAGTGAGGAGAAAGGACAATAAAAGAACAGGTTTCAGGAAGACAGAAGATGGCAATAATGCCACAAGATGTAAGGGGTTACTGGGAGTGAGGGAGAATGGAGAAGACTTTAGTGAGGAGAAAGGACAATAAAAGAACAGGTTTCAGGAAGACAGAAGATGGCAATACTGCCACTAAGATGTATGGGGTTACTAAGAGGGAGAATGAGAAGACTTTAGTGAGGAGAAAGGACAATAAAAGAACATGTTCCAGGAAGACAGAAGAGGGCAATAATGCCACAAGATGTAAGGGGTTACTGGGAATGAGGGAGAATGAGAAGACTTTAGTGAGGAGAAAGGACAATAAAAGAACAGGTTCCAGGAAGACAGAAGATGTACACGCTACCAGATGTAAGGTTACTGGGGAGTGAGGGAGAATGAGAAGACTTTAGTGAGGGAGAAAGGACAACAAAGAACAGGTTCCAGGAAGACAGAAGATGGCAATAATGCCACTAAGATGTAAGGGGTTACTGGGAGTGAGGGTAACGGGAAGACTTTAGTGAGGAGAAAGGACAATAAAAGAAAAGGTTTCAGGAAGATAGAAGATGGCAATAATGCCACTAAGATGTAAGGGGTTACTGGGAGTGAGGGAGAATGAGAAGACTTTAGTGAGGAGAAAGGACAATAAAGAACAGGTTCCAGGAAGACAGAAGATGAAATGCCACTAAGATGTAAGGGGTTACTGGGAGTGAAAGAGAATGAGAAGACTTTAGTGGGGAGAAAGGACAATAAAAGAACAGGTTTCAGGAAGACAGAAGATGGCAATAATGCCACCAAGAGGCAAGGGGTTATTGGGAGTGAAAGAGAATGAGAAGACTTTAGTAGAGGAGAAAAGGACAATAAAAGAACAGGTTTCAGGAAGACAGAAGATGGTAAAGAATGCCACGATGTGGTGAAGCTACTGGGAGTGAGGTAGAATGAGAGGAAGACTTTAGTGAGGAGAAAGGACAATAAAAGAACAGGATTCCAGGAAGACAGAAGATGGCTATAATGCCACTAAGAATGTAGGGTTACTGGGAGTGAGGGAGAATGAGAAGACTTTAGTGAGGGAGAAAGGACAATAAAGGAACAGGTTCCAAGAAGACAGGGAATGGCTATAATGCCACTAAGATGTAAGGGGTTACTGGGAGTGAGGGAGAATGAGAAGACTTTAGTGAGGGAGAAAGGACAATAAAAGAACAGGTTCCAGGAAGACAGAAGATGGCTATAATGCCACTATGATGTAAGGGGTTACTGGGAGAGAGGGAGAATGTAAGTAAGTCTTTAGTGAGGAGAAAGGACAATAAAAGAACAGGTTCCAAGAAGACAGAAGATGGCTATAATGCCACTAAGATGTAAGGGGTTACTGGGGTGAGGGAGAATGAGAAGACTTTAGTGAGGAGAAAGGACAATAAAAGAACAGGTTCAGGAAGACAGAAGATGGCAAAATGCCACTAAGATGTAAGGGGTTACTGGGAGTGAGGGAGAATAAAGACTGGTGAGGAGAAAGGACAATAAAAGAACAGGTTCCAGGAAGACAGAAGATGGCAATAATGCCACTAAGATGTTAGGGGTTACTGGGAGTGAGGGAGAATGAGAAGACTTTAGTGAGGAGAAGGACAATAAAGAACAGGTTTCAGGGAGACAGAAGATGGCTATAATGCCACTAAGATGTAAGGGGTTACTGGGAGTGAGGAGAATGAGAAGACTTTAGTGAGGAAAAGGACAATAAAGAACAGGTTCAGGAAGATGAAGATGGCTATAATGCCACTAAGATGAGGGGTTACTGGGAGTGAGGGAGAATGAGAAGACTTTAGTGAGGAGAAAGGACAATAAAGAACAGGTTCCAAGAAGACAGAAGATGGCTATAATGCCACTAAGATGTAAGGGGTTACTGGGAGTGAGGGAGAATGAGAAGACTTTAGTGAGGAGAAAGGACAATAAAAGAACAGGTTCCAGGAAGACAGAAGATGGCTATAATGCCACTAAGATGTAAGGGGTTACTGGGAGTGAGGGAGAATGAGAAGACTTTAGTGAGGAGAAAGGACAATAAAAGAACAGGTTTCAGGAAGACAGAAGATGGCTATAATGCCACTAAGATGTAAGGGGTTACTGGGAGTGAGGGAGAATGAGAAGACTTTAGTGAGTAGAAAGGACAATAAAGAACAGGTTCAGGAAGACGAAGATGGCAATAATGCCACTAAGATGTAAGAGGTTATGGGAGTGAGGGAGAATGAGAAGACTTTAGTGAGGAGAAAGGACAATAAAAGAACAGGTTTCAGGAAGACAGAAGATGGCAATAATGCCACTAAGATGTAAGGGGTTACTGGGAGTGAGGGAGAATGAGAAGACATTAGTGAGGAAAAGGACAATAAAAGAACAGGTTCCAGGAAGACAGAAGATGGCTATAATGCCACTAATATGTAAGGGGTTACTGGGGAGTGAGGGAGAATGAAGACTTTAGTGAGGAGAAAGGACAATAAAAGAACAGGTTCCAGGAAGACAGAAGATGGCTATAATGCCACTAAGATGTAAGGGGTTACTGGGAGTGAGGGAGAATGAGAAGACTTTAGTGAGGAGAAAGGACAATAAAAGAACAGGTTCCAGGAAGACAGAAGATGGCAATAATGCCACTAAGATGTGAGGGTTACTGGGAGTGAGGGAGAATGAGAATACTTTAGTGAGGAAGAAGGACAATAAAAGAACAGGTTCAGGAAAGACAGAAGATGGCAATAATGCCACTTAGATGTGAGGGTTACTGGGAGTGAGGTAGAATGAGAAGACTTTAGTGAGGGAAAGGACAATAAAAGAACGGGTTCCAGGAAGACAGAAGATGGCTATAATGCCACTAAGATGTAAGGGGTTACTGGGAGTGAGGGAGAATGAGAAGACTTTGGTGAGGAGAAAGGACAATAAAAGAACAGGTTCCAAGAAGACAGAAGATGGCTATAATGCCACTAAGATGTAAGGGGTTACTGGGAGTGAGGGAGAATGAGAAGACTTTAGTGAGGAGAAAGGACAATAAGAAGAACAGGTTCAGAATGAGGAAGACAGAAGATGGCTATAATGCCACTATGATGTAAGGGGTTACTGGGAGAGAGGGAGGAGTAGAAGTCTTTAGTGAGGAGAAAGGACAATAAAAGAACAGGTTCCAAGAAGACAGAAGATGGCTATAATGCCACTAAGAGTGTAAGGGTTACTGGGAGTGAGGAGAATGAGAAGACTTTAGTGAGGAGAAAGGACAATAAAAGAACAGGTTCCAGGAAGACAGAAGATGGCAAAATGCCACTAAGATGTAAGGGGTTACTGGGAGTGAGGGAGAAGGAGGAAGACTTTAGTGAGGAGAAAGGACAATAAAAAGAACAGGTTCCAGGGAAGACAGAAGATGGCAATAATGCCACTAAGATGTTAGGGGGTTACTGGGAGTGAGGGAGAATGAGAAGACTTTAGTGAGGAGAAAGGACAATAAAAGAACAGGTTTCAGGGAGACAGAAGATGGCTATAATGCCACTAAGATGTAAGGGGTTACTGGGAGTGAGGGAGAATGAGAAGATCTCTAGTGAGGAGAAAGGACAATAAAAGAACAGGTTCCAGGAAGATAGAAGATGGCTATAATGCCACTAAGATGTAAGGGGTTACTGGGAGTGAGGGAGAATGAGAAGACTTTAGTGAGGAGAAAGGACAATAAAAGAACAGGTTCCAAGAAGACAGAAGATGGCTATAATGCCACTAAGATGTAAGGGGTTACTGGGAGTGAGGGAGAATGGAGAAGACTTTTAGTGAGGAGAAAGGACAATAAAAGAACAGGTTCCAGGAAGACAGAAGATGGCTATAATGCCACTAAGATGTAAGGGGTTACTGGGAGTGAGGGAGAATGAGAAGACTTTAGTGAGGAGAAAGGACAATAAAAGAACAGGTTTCAGGAAGACAGAAGATGGCTATAATGCCACTAAGATGTAAGGGGTTACTGGGAGTGAGGGAGAATGAGAAGACTTTAGTGAGTAGAAAGGACAATAAAAGAACAGGTTCCAGGAAGACAGAAGATGGCAATAATGCCACTAAGATGTAAGGGGTTACTGGGAGTGGAGAGAAATGAGAAGACTTAGTGAGAGGAGAAAGGACAATAAAGAACAGGTTTCAGGAAGATGAAGATGGCACAAATGCCACTAAGATGGGGAAGTGTCATTTGGAGTGAGGGAGAATGAGAAGACATTAGTGAGGAGAAAGGACAATAAAGAACAGGTTCCAGGAAGACAGAAGATGGCTATAATGCCACTAATATGTAAGGGGTTACTGGGAGTGAGGGAGAATGAGAAGACTTTAGTGAGGAGAAAGGACAATAAAAGAACAGGTTCCAGGAAGACAGAAGATGGCTATAATGCCACTAAGATGTAAGGGGTTACTGGGAGTGAGGGAGAATGAGAAGACTTTAGTGAGGAGAAAGGACAATAAAAGAACAGGTTCCAGGAAGACAGAAGATGGCAATAATGCCACTAAGATGTAAGGGGTTACTGGGAGTGAGGGAGAGAATGAGAATACTTTAGTGAGGAGAAAGGACAATAAAAGAACAGGTTTCAGGAAGACAGAAGATGGCAATAATGCCACTAAGATGTAAGGGGTTACTGGGAGTGAGGGAGAATGAGAAGACTTTAGTGAGGAGAAAGGACAATAAAAGAACAGGTTCCAGGAAGACAGAAGATGGCAATAATGCCACTAAGATGTAAGGGGTTACTGGGTGTGAGGGAGAATGAGAAGACTTTAGTGAGGAGAAAGGACAATAAAAGAACAGGTTTCAGGAAGACAGAAGATGGCAATAATGCCAATAAGATGTAAGGGTTACTGGGAGTGAGGGAGAATGAAGACTTTAGTGAGGAGAAAGGACAATAAAGAACACGGAGTTTCAGGAAGACAGAAGATGGCAATAATGCCACTAAGATGTATGGGGTTACTGAGGTGAGGGAGAATGAGAAGACTTTAGTGAGGAGAAAGGACAATAAAAGAACATGTTCCAGGAAGACAGAAGAGGGCAATAATGCCACTAAGATGTAAGGGGTTACTGGGAATGAGGAGAATGAGAAGACTTTAGTGAGGAGGAGAAGGACAATAAAAGAACAGGTTCCAGGGAAGACAGAAGATGGCAATAATGCCACTAAGATGTTAGGGGTTACTGGGAGTGAGGGAGAATGAAGACTTTAGTGAGGAGAAAGGACAATAAAAGAACAGGTTTCAGGGAGACAGAAGATGGCTATAATGCCACTAAGATGTAAGGGGTTACTGGGAGTGAGGGAGAATGAGAAGACTTTAGTGAGGAGAAAGGACAATAAAAGAACATGTTCCAGGAAGACAGAAGAGGGCAATAATGCCACTAAGATGTGAGGGTTACTGGGAATGAGGGAGAATGAGAAGACTTTAGTGAGGAGAAAGGACAATAAAGAACAGGTTCCAGGAAGACAGAAGATGGCAATAATGCCACTAGATGTTAGGGGTTACTGGAGTGAGGGAGAATGAGGAGCTTTAGTGAGAGAAAGGACAATAAAAGAACAGGTTTCAGGGAGACAGAAGATGGCTATAATGCCACTAAGATGAGGGTTACTGGGAGTGAGGGAGAATGAGAAGACTTTAGTGAGGAGAAAGGACAATAAAAGAACAGGTTCAGGAAGATGAAGATGGCTATAATGCCACTAAGATGTGAGGTTACTGGGGTGAGGGAGAAATGAGAAGACTTTAGTGAGGAGAAAGGACAATAAAAGAACAGGTTCCAAGAAGACAGAAGATGGCTATAATGCCACTAAGATATGAGGGTTACTGGGAGTGAGGGAGAATGAAGACTTTAGTGAGGAGAAAGGACAATAAAAGAACAGGTTCAGGAAGACAGAAGATGGCTATAATGCCACTAAGATGTAAGGGGTTACTGAGAGTGAGGGAGAATGAGAAGACTTTGGTGAGGAGAAAGGACAATAAAGAACAGGTTTCAGGAAGACAGAAGATGGCTATAATGCCACTAAGATGTAAGGGGTTACTGGGAGTGATTGAGAATGAGAAGACTTTAGTGAGTAGAAAGGACAATAAAAAGAACAGGTTCCAGGAAGACAGAAGATGGCAATAATGCCACTAAGATGTAAGGGGTTACTGGGAGTGAGGGAGAATGAGAAGACTTTAGTGAGGAGAAAGGACAATAAAAGAACAGGTTTCAGGAAGACGAAGATGGCAATAATGCCACTAAGATGTAAGGGGTTACTGGG
Source organism: Ascarosepion bandense (assembly GCA_037127315.1). Taxonomy (NCBI): domain Eukaryota; kingdom Metazoa; phylum Mollusca; class Cephalopoda; order Sepiida; family Sepiidae; genus Ascarosepion; species Ascarosepion bandense. Next base: position 117,211 of record JBBBDQ010002276.1, on the reverse strand, counting down.
AGTGAGGGAGAATGAGAAGACATTAGTGAGGAGAAAGGACAATAAAAGAACAGGTTCCAGGAAGACAGAAGATGGCTATAATGCCACTAATATGTAGGGGGTTACTGGGAGTGAGGGAGAATGAGAGAAGACTTTAGTGAGGAGAAAGGACTTAGTAAAAGAACAGGTTCAGGAAGACAGAAGATGGCTATAATGCCACTAAGATGTAAGGGTTACTGGGAGTGAGGGAGAATGAAGACTTTAGTGAGGAGAAAGGACAATAAAAGACAGGTTCAGGGAAGACAGAAGATGGCAATAATGCCACTAAGATGTAAGGGGTTACTGGGAGTGAGGGAGAATGAGAATACTTTAGTGAGGAGAAAGGACAATAAAAGAACAGGTTTCAGGAAGACAGAAGATGGCAATAATGCCACTAAGATGAGGGGTTACTGGGGTGAGGAAGAATGAGAAGACTTTAGTGAGGAGAAGGACAATAAAGAACAGGTTCAGGAAGACAGAGGATGGCAATAATGCCACTAAGATGTGAGGGGGTTACTGGGTGTGAGGGAGAATGAGAAGACTTTAGTGAGGAGAAAGGACAATAAAAGAACAGGTTTCAGGAAGACAGAGATGGCAATAATGCCAATAAGATGTAAGGGGTTACTGGGAGTGAGGGAGAATGAAGACTTTAGTGAGGAGAAAGGACAATAAAAGAACAGGTTTCAGGAAGACAGAAGATGGCAATAATGCCACTAAGATGTATGGGGTTACTGGGAGTGAGGGAGAATGAGAAGACTTTAGTGAGGAAAATAAGGACAATAAAAGAACATGTTCAGGGAAGACAGAGGGCAATAATGCCACTAAGATGTAAGGGGTTACTGGGGAATGAGGAGAAATGAGAAGACTTTAGTGAGGAAAAAGGACAATAAAAGAACAGGTTCCAGGAAGACAGAAGATGGCAATAATGCCACTAAGATACAAAAAAGGGTTACTGGGGAGTGAGGAGAATAGAGAAGACTTTAGTGAGGAAAAGGACAATAAAAGAACAGGTCCAGGAAGACAGAAGATGGCAATAATGCCACTAAGATGTGAGTGTTACTGGGAGTGAGGGTGAATTAGAAGACTTTAGTGAGGAGAAAGGACAATAAAAGAAAAGGTTTCAGGAAGATGAAGATGGCAATAATGCCACTAAGATGTAAGGGGTTACTGGGGAGTGAGGGAGAATGAGAAGACTTTAGTGAGGAGAAAGGACAATAAAAGAACAGGTTCCAGGAAGACAGAAGATGGCAAAAATGCCACTAAGATGTAAGGGGGTTACTGGGAGTGAAAGAGAATGAGAAGACTTTAGTGGGGAGAAAGGACAATAAAGGAGCAGGTTTCAGGAAGACAGAAGATGGCAATAATGCCACTAAGAGGCAAGGGGTTATTGGGGAGTGAAAGAGAATGAGAAGACTTTAGTGAGGAGAAAGGACAATAAAAGAACAGGTTTCAGGAAGACAGAAGATGGCAATAATGCCACTTAGATGTAAGGGGTTACTGAGGTGAGGTAGAATGAGAAGACTTTAGTGAGGGAGAAAGGACAATAAAAGAACAGGTTCCAGGAAGACAGAAGATGGCTATAATGCCACTAAGATGTAAGGGGTTACTGGGAGTGAGGGAGAATGAGAAGACTTTAGTGAGGAGAAAGGACAATAAAGAACAGGTTCCAAAGAAGACAGAAGATGCTTATAATGCCACTAAGATGTAAGGGGTTACTGGGAGTGAGGGAGAATGAAGACTTTAGTGAGGGGAGAAGGACAATAAAGAACAGGTTCAGGAAGACAGAAGATGGCTATAATGCCACTATGATGTGAGGGTTACTGGGAGAGAGGGAGAATGAGAAGTCTTTAGTGAGGAGAAAGGACAATAAAGAACAGGTGATTCCAAGAAGACAGAAGATGGCTATAATGCCACTAAGATGTAAGGGGTTACTGGGGAGTGAGGAGAATGAGAAGACTTTAGTGAGGAGAAAGGACAATAAAAGAACAGGTTCAGGAAGACAGAAGATGGCAAAATGCCACTAAGATGTAAGGGGTTACTGGGGGGTGAGGGAGAATGAGAAGACTTTAGTGAGAGAAAGGACAATAAAAGAACAGGTTCAGGAAGACAGAAGATGGCAATAATACCACTAAGATGTTAGGGGTTACTGGGAGTGAGGGAGAATGAGAAGACTTTAGTGAGGAGAAAGGACAATAAAAGAACAGGTTTCAGGAGACAGAAGATGGCTATAATGCCACTAAGATGTAAGGGGTTACTGGAGTGAGGAGAATGAGAAGACTTTAGTGAGGAGAAAGGACAATAAAAGAACAGGTTCCAGGAAGATAGAAGATGGCTATAATGCCACTAAGATGTGAGGTTACTGGGAGCAGGGGAGAATGAGAAGACTTTAGTGAGGAGAAAGGACAATAAAAGAACAGGTTCCAAGAAGACAGAAGATGGCTATAATGCCACTAAGATGTAAGGGGTTACTGGGAGTGAGGGAGAATGAGAAGACTTTAGTGAGGAGAAAGGACAATAAAAGAACAGGTTCCAGGAAGACAGAAGATGGCTATAATGCCACTAAGATGTAAGGGGTTACTGGGAGTGAGGGAGAATGAGAAGACTTTAGTGAGGAGAAAGGACAATAAAAAAGAACAGGTTTCAGGAAGACAGAAGATGGCTATAATGCCACTAAGATGTGAGGTTACTGGGAGTGAGGGAGAATGAGAAGACTTTAGTGAGTAGAAAGGACAATAAAGAAGGAGCAGGATTCCAGGAAGACAGAAGATGGCTATAGTACCACTAAGATGTAAGGGGTTACTGGGAGTGAGGGAGAATGAGAAGACTTTAGTGAGGAGAAAGGACAATAAAGACAGGTTCAGGGAGAGCTGAAGATGGCTATAATGCCACTAAGATGTAAGGGTTACTGGGAGTGAGGGGAGAATGAGAAGACTTTAGTGAGGAGAAAGGAGACAATAAAGAACAGGTTCAGGAAGACAAGAAGGCCAAACATAATGCCACTAAGATGTGAGAGGTTACTGGGAGTGAGGGAGAATGAGAAGACTTTAGTGAGGAGAAAGGACAATAAGACAGGTTACAGGAAGACAGAAGATGGCAATAATGCCACTAAGATGTAAGGGGTTACTGGGAGTGAGGGAGAATGAGAAGACTTTAGTGAGGAGAAAGGACAATAAGAAGAACAGGTTTCAGGAAGACAGAAGATGGCTATAATGCCCCTAAGGTATGAGGGTTACTGGGAGTGAGGGAGAATGAGAAGACTTTAGTGAAGTAGAAAGGACAATAAAAGAACAGGTTCAAGGAAGACAGAAGATGGCTATAATGCCACTAAGATGTAAGGGGTTACTGGGAGTGAGGGAGAATGAAGACTTTAGTGAGGAGAAAGGACAATAAAAAGACAGGTTCCAGGAAGACAGAAGATGGCTATAATGCCACTAAGATGTAAGGGGTTACTGGGAGTGAGGGGAGAATGAGAAGACTTTAGTGAGGAGAAGAAGGACAATAAAGAACAGGTTCGAGGAAGACAGAAGATGGCTATAATGCCACTAAGATGTAAGGGGTTACTGGGATTGAGGGAGAATGAGAAGACTTTAGTGAGGAGAAAGGACAATAAAAGAACAGGTTCCAAGAAGACAGAAGATGGCTATAATGCCACTAAGATGTAAGGGGTTACTGGGAGTGAGGGAGAATGAGAAGACTTTCGTGAGGAGAAAGGACAATAAAAGAACAGGTTCAGGAAGACAGAAGATGGCTATAATGCCACTAAGATGTAAGGGGTTACTGGGAGTGAGGGGAGAATGAGAAGACTTTAGTGAGGAGAAAGGACAATAAAAGAACAGGTTCCAAGAAGACAGAAGATGGCTATAATGCCACTAAGATGTAAGGGGTTACTGGGAGTGAGGGAGAATGAGAAGACTTTAGTGAGGAGAAAGGACAATAAAAGAACAGGTTCCAGGAAGACAGAAGATGGCTATAATGCCACTAAGATGTAAGGGGTTACTGGGAGTGAGGGAGAATGAGAAGACTTTAGTGAGGAGAAAGGACAATAAAAGAACAGGTTACAGGAAGACAGAAGATGGCAATAATGCCACTAAGATGTAAGGGGTTACTGGGAGTGAGGGAGAATGAGAAGACTTTCGTGAGGAGAAAGGACAATAAAAGAACAGGTTCCAGGAAGACAGAAGATGGCTATAATGCCACTAAGATGTAAGGGGTTACTGGGAGTGAGGGAGAATGAGAAGACTTTAGTGAGGAGAAAGGACAATAAAAGAACAGGTTCCAAGAAGACAGAAGATGGCTATAATGCCACTAAGATGTAAGGGGTTACTGGGAGTGAGGGAGAATGAGAAGACTTTAGTGAGGAGAAAGGACAATAAAAGAACAGGTTCCAGGAAGACAGAAGATGGCTATAATGCCACTAAGATGTAAGGGGTTACTGGGAGTGAGGGAGAATGAGAAGACTTTAGTGAGGAGAAAGGACAATAAAAGAACAGGTTACAGGAAGACAGAAGATGGCAATAATGCCACTAAGATGTAAGGGGTTACTGGGAGTGAGGGAGAATGAGAAGACTTTAGTGAGGAGAAAGGACAATAAAAGAACAGGTTTCAGGAAGACAGAAGATGGCTATAATGCCACTAAGATGTAAGGGGTTACTGGGAGTGCGGGAGAATGAGAAGACTTTAGTGAGTAGAAAGGACAATAAAAGAACAGGTTCCAGGAAGACAGAAGATGGCTATAATGCCACTAAGATGTAAGGGGTTACTGGGAGTGAGGGAGAATGAGAAGACTTTAGTGAGGAGAAAGGACAATAAAAGAACAGGTTCCAGGAAGACAGAAGATGGCTATAATGCCACTAAGATGTAAGGGGTTACTGGGAGTGAGGGAGAATGAGAAGACTTTAGTGAGGAGAAAGGACAATAAAAGAACAGCTTCCAGGAAGACAGAAGATGGCTATAATGCCACTAAGATGTAAGGGGTTACTGGGAGTGAGGGAGAATGAGAAGACTTTAGTGAGGAGAAAGGACAATAAAAGAACAGGTTACAGGAAGACAGAAGATGGCAATAATGCCCCTAAGATGTAAGGGGTTACTGGGAGTGAGGAGAATGAGAAGACTTTAGTGAGGAGAAAGGACAATAAAAGAACAGGTTTCAGGAAGACAGAAGATGGCTATAATGCCCCTAAGATGTAAGGGGTTACTGGGAGGAGGGAGAATGAGAAGACTTAGTGAGTAGAAAGGACAATAAAAGAACAGGTTCCAGGAAGACAGAAGATGGCTATAATGCCACTAAGATGTAAGGGGTTACTGGGAGTGAGGGAGAATGAGAAGACTTTAGTGAGGAGAAAGGACACAAAAAGAACAGGTTCCAGGAAGACAGAAGATGGCTATAATGCTCAAGATGTAAGGGGTTACTGGGAGGAGGGAGTAAATGAGAAGACTTTAGTGAGGAGAAAGGACAATAAAAGAACAGGTTCGAGGAAGCCAGAAGATGGCTATAATGCCACTAAGATGTAAGGGGTTACTGGGAGGAGGGAGAATGAGAAGACTTTAGTGAGGAGAAAGGACACAAAAGAACAGTTTCAGGAAGACAGAAGATGGCTATAATGCCACTAAGATGTAAGGGGTTACTGGGAGTGAGGAGAATGAGAAGACTTTCGTGAGGAGAAAGGACAATAAAAGAACAGGTTCCAGGAAGACAGAAGATGGCTATAATGCCACCAAGATGTAAGGGGTTACTGGGTGTGAGGGAGAATGAGAAGACTTTAGTGAGGAGAAAGGACAATAAAAGAACAGGTTCCAGGAAGACAGAAGATGGCAATAGCCACTAAGATGTAAGGGGTTACTGGGAGTGAGGGAGAATGAGAAGACTTTAGTGAGGAGAAAGGACAATAAAAGAACAGGTTCCAGGAAGACAGAAGATGGCTATAATGCCACTCAAGATGTAAGGGTTACTGGGAGTGAGGGAGAATTACAAGACTTTTAGTGAGGAGAAAGGACAATAAAAGAACAGGTTCCAGGAAGACAGAAGATGGCAATAATGCCACTAAGATGTAAGGGGTTACTGGGAGTGAGGGAGAATGAGAAGACTTTAGTGAGGAGAAAGGACAATAAAAGAACAGGTTTCAGGAAGACAGAAGGAGGCAATAATGCCACTAAGATGTAAGGGGTTACTGGGAGTGAGGGAGAATGAGAAGACTTTAGTGAGGAGAAAGGACAATAAAAGAACAGGTTTCAGGAAGACAGAAGATGGCAATAATGCCACTAAGATGTAAGGGGTTACTGGGAGTGAGGGAGAATGAGAAGACTTTAGTGAGGGAGAAAGGACAATAAAGAACAGGTTCCAGGAAGACAGAAGATGGCAATAATGCCACTAAGATGTAAGGGGTTACTGGGAGTGAGGGAGAATGAGAAGACTTAGTGAGGAGAGTGACAATAAAAGAACAGGTTTCAGGAAGACAGAAGATGGCAATAATGCCACTAAGATGTAAGGGGTTACTGGGAGTGAGGGAGAATGAGAAGACTTTAGTAGAGGAGAAAGGACAATAAAAGAACAGGTTTCAGGAAGACAGAAGATGGCAATAATGCCACTAAGATGTAAGGGGTTACTGGGAGGAGGGAGAATGAGAAGACTTTAGTGAGGAGAAAGGACAATAAAAGAACAGGTTTCAGGAAGACAGAAGATGTCAATAATGCCACTAAGATGTAAGGGGTTACTGGGAGTGAGGGAGAATGAGAAGACTTTAGTGAGGAGAAAGGACAATAAAAGAACATGTTTCAGGAAGACAGAAGATGGCAATAATGACACTATGATGTAAGGGGTTACTGGGAGTGAGGGAGAATGAGAAGACTTTAGTGAGGAGAAAGGACAATAAAAGAACAGGTTTCAGGAAGACAGAAGATGGCAATAATGCCACTAAGATGTAAGGGTTACTAGGGAGTGAGGGAGAATGAGAAGACTTTAGTGAGGAGAAAGGACAATAAAAGAACAGGTTTCAGGAAGACCAGAAGATGGCAATAATGCCACTAAAATGTAAGGGGTTACTGGGTGTGAGGGAGAATGAGAAGACTTAGTGAGGAGAAAGGACAATAAAAGAACAGGTTCAGGAAGACAGAAGATGGCTATAATGCCACTAAGATGTAAGGGGTTACTGGGAGTGAGGGAGAATGAGAGAAGACTTTAGTGAGGAGAAAGGACAATAAAAGAACAGGTTCCAGGAAGACAGAAGATGGCTATAATGCCACTAAGATGTAAGGGGTTACTGGGAGTGAGGGAGAATGAGAAGACTTTAGTGAGGAAAAGGACAATAAAAGAACAGGTTCCAGGAAGACAGAAGATGGCAATAATGCCACTAAGATGTAAGGGTTACTGGGAGTGAGGGAGAATGAGAAGACTTTAGTGAGGAGAAAGGACAATAAAAGAACAGGTTTCAGGAAGACAGAAGATGGCAATAATGCCACTAAGATGTAAGGGGTTACTGGGAGTGAGGGAGAATGAGAAGACTTTAGTGAGGAGAAAGGACAATAAAAGAACAGGTTTCAGGAAGACAGAAGATGGCAATAATGCCACTAAGATGAGGGTTACTGGGAGTGAGGGAGAATGAGAAGACTTTAGTGAGGAGAAAGGACAATAAAAGAACAGGTTTCAGGAAGACAGAAGATGGCAATAATGCCACTAAAGATGTAAGGGGTTACTGGGAGTGAGGGAGAATGAGAAGACTTTAGTGAGGAGAAAGGACAATAAAAGAACATGTTTCAGGAAGACAGAAGATGGCAATAATGCCACTATGATGTAAGGGGTTACTGGGAGTGAGGGAGAATGAGAAGACTTTAGTGAGGAGAAAGGACAATAAAAAGAACAGGTTTCAGGAAGACAGAAGATGGCAATAATGCCACTAAGATGTAAGGTGTTACTAGGAGTGAGGGAGAATGAGAAGACTTTAGTGAGGAGAAAGGACAATAAAAGAACAGGTTTCAGGAAGACAGAAGATGGCAATAATGCCACTAAGATGTAAGGGGTTGGGAGTGAGGGAGAATGAGAAGACGTTAGTGAGGAGAGAAAAGGACAATAAAAGAACAGGTTTCAGGAAGACAGAAGATGGCAATAATGCCACTAAGATGTGAGGGTTACTGGGAGTGAGGGAGAATGAGAAGACTTTAGTGAGGAGAAAGGACAATAAAAGAACAGGTTTCAGGAAGACAGAAGATGGCAATAATGCCACTAAGATGTAAGGGGTTACTGGGAGTGAGGGAGAATGAGAAGACTTTAGTGAGGAGAAAGGACAATAAAAGAACAGGTTTCAGGAAGACAGAAGATGGCAATAATGCCACTAAGATGTAAGGGGTTACTGGGGTGAGGGAGAATGAGAAGACTTTAGTGAGGAGAAAGGACAATAAAAGAACAGGTTTCAGGAAGACAGAAGATGGCAATAATGCCACTAATATGTAAGGGGTTACTGGGAGTGAGGGAGAATGAGAAGACTTTAGTGAGGAGAAAGGACAATAAAAGAACATGTTTCAAGGGAGAAGACAGAAGATGGCAATATTCACTATGATGTAAGGGGTTACTGGGAGTGAGGGAGAATGAGAGAAGACTTTAGTGAGGAGAAAGGACAATAAAAGAACAGGTTTCAGGAAGACAGAAGATGGCAATAATGCCACTAAGATGTAAGGGGTTACTGGGAGTGAGGGAGAATGAGAAGACTTTAGTGAGGAGAAAGGACAATAAAAGAACAGGTTTCAGGAAGACAGAAGATGGCAATAATGCCACTAAAATGTAAGGGGTTACTGGGTGTGAGGGAGAATGAGAAGACTTAGTGAGGAGAAAGGACAATAAAAGAACAGGTTCCAGAGAAGACAGAAGATGGCTATAATGCCACTAAGATGTAAGGGGTGCAGGAGTGAGGAGAATGAGAAGACTTTAGTGAGGAGAAAGGACAATAAAGAACAGGTTCCAGGAAGACAGAAGATGGCAATAATGCCACTAAGATGTGAGGGTTACTGGGAGTGAGGGAGAATGAAGACTTTAGTGAGGAGAAAGGACAATAAAAAGAACAGGTTTCAGGAAGACAGAAGATGGCAATAATGCCACTAAGATGTAAGGGTTACTGGGAGTGAGGGAGAATGAGAAGACTTTAGTGAGGAGAAAGGACAATAAAAGAACAGGTTTCAGGAAGACAGAAGATGGCAATAATGCCACTAAGATGTAAGGGGTTACTGGGAGTGAGGGGAGAATGAGAAGACTTTAGTGAGGAGAAAGGACAATAAAAGAACAGGTTTCAGGAGACAGAAGATGGCAATAATGCCACTAAGATGTAAGGGGTTACTGGGAGTGAGGGAGAATGAGAAGACTTTAGTGAGGAGAAAAGGACAATAAAAGAACATGTTTCAGGAAGACAGAAGATGGCAATAATGCCACTATGATGTAAGGGGTTACTGGGAGTGAGGGAGAATGAGAAGACTTTAGTGAGGAGAAAGGACAATAAAAGAACAGGTTTCAGGAAGACAGAAGATGGCAATAATGCCACTAAGATGTAAGGGGCTACTGGGAGTGAGGGAGAATGAGAAGACTTTAGTGAGGGAGAAAAGGACAATAAAAGAACAGGTTTCAGGAAGACAGAAGATGGCAATAATGCCACTAAAATATGAAGTTTACTGGGTGTGAGGGAGAATGAGAAGACTTAGTGAGGAGAAAGGACAATAAAGAACAGGTTCCAGGAAGACAGAAGAAGATGGCTATAATGCCACTAAGATGTAAAGGGTTACTGGGAGTGAGGGAGAATGAGAAGACTTAGTGAGGAGAAAGGACAATAAAAGAACAGGTTTTGGGAAGACAAGAAGATGGCAATAATGCCACTAAGATGTAAGGGGTTACTGGGAGTGAGGGAGAATGAGAAGACTTTAGTGAGGAGAAAGGACAATAAAAGAACAGGTTCCAGGAAGACAGAAGATGGCAATAATGCCACTAAGATGTAAGGGGTTACTGGGAGTGAGGGAGAATGAGAAGACTTTAGTGAGGAGAAAGGACAATAAAAGAACAGGTTTCAGGAAGACAGAAGATGGCAATAATGCCACTAGATGTATGGGGTTGCAAATTGAGGGAGAATGAGAAGACTTTAGTGAGGAGAAAGGACAATAAAAGAACAGGTTTTCAGGAAGACAGAAGATGGCAATAATGCCACTAAGATGTAAGGGGTTACTGGGAGTGAGGGAGAATGAAGACTTTAGTGAGGAGAAAGGACAATAAAAGAACAGGTTTCAGGAAGACAGAAGATGGCAATAATGCCACTAAGATGTAAGGGGTTACTGGGAGTGAGGGAGAATGAGAAGACTTTAGTGAGGAGAAAAGGACAATAAAAAGACATATTTCAGGAAGACAGAAGATGGCAATAATGCCACTATGATGTAAGGGGTTACTGGGAGTGAGGGAGAATGAGAAGACTTTAGTGAGGAGAAAGGACAATAAAAGAACAGGTTTCAGGAAGACAGAAGATGGCAATAATGCCACTAAGATGTAAGGGGTTACTGGGAGTGAGGGAGATTGAGAAGACTTTAGTGAGGAGAAAGGACAATAAAAGAACAGGTTTCAGGAAGACAGAAGATGGCAATAATGCCACTAAAATGTAAGGGGTTACTGGGTGTGAGCGAGAATGAGAACTTAGTGAGGAGAAAGGACAATAAAAGAACAGGTTCCAGGAAGACAGAAGATGGCTATAATGCCACTAAGATGTAAGGGGTTACTGGGGAGTGAGGGAGAATGAGAAGACTTTAGTGAGGAGAAAGGACAATAAAAGAACAGGTTTCAGGAAGACAGAAGATGGCAATAATGCCACTAAGATGTAAGGGGTTACTGGGAGTGAGGGAGAATGAGAAGACTTTAGTGAGGAGAAAGGACAATAAAAGAACAGGTTTCAGGAAGACAGAAGATTGCAATAATGCCACTAAGATGTAAGGGGTTACTGGGAGTGAGGGAGAATGAGAAGACTTTAGTGAGGAGAAAGGACAATAAAAGAACAGGTTTCAGGAAGACAGAAGATGGCAATAATGCCACTAATATGTAAGGGGTTACTGGGGAGTGAGGGAGAATGAGAAGACTTTAGTGAGGAGAAAGGACAATAAAAGAACATGTTTCAGGAAGACAGAAGATGGCCATAATGCCACTATGATGTAAGGGGTTACTGGGAGTGAGGGAGAATGAGAAGACTTTAGTGAGGAGAAAGGACAATAAAAGAACAGGTTTCAGGAAGACAGAAGATGGCAATAATGCCACTAAGATGTAAGGGGTTACTGGGAGTGAGGGAGAATGAGAAGACTTTAGTGAGGAGAAAGGACAATAAAAGAACAGGTTTCAGGAAGACAGAAGATGGCAATAATGCCACTAAAATGTAAGGGGTTACTGGGTGTGAGGGAGAATGAGAAGACTTAGTGAGGAGAAAGGACAATAAAAGAACAGGTTCCAGGAAGACAGAAGATGGCAATAATGCCAGCCTAAGATGTGGGTGGGTTACTGGGAGTGAGGGAGAATGAGAAGACTTTAGTGAGGAGAAAGGACAATAAAAGAACAGGTTCCAGGAAGACAGAAGATGGCTATAATGCCACTAAGATGTAAGGGGTTACTGGGAGTGAGGGAGAATGAGAAGACTTTAGTGAGGAGAAAGGACAATAAAAGAACAGGTTCCAGGAAGACAGAAGATGGCAATAATGCCACTAAGATGTAAGGGGTTACTGGGAGTGAGGGAGAATGAGAAGACTTTGGTGAGGAGAAAGGACAATAAAAGAACAGGTTTCAGGAAGACAGAAGATGGCAATAATGCCACTAAGATGTAAGGGGTTACTGGGAGTGAGGAGAATGAGAAGACTTTAGTGAGGAGAAAGGACAATAAAAGAACAGGTCGGAAGACAGAAGATGGCAATAATGCCACTAAGATGTAAGGGGTTACTGGGAGTGAGGGAGAAAATGAGAAGACTTTAGTGAGGAGAAAGGACAATAAAAGAACAGGTTTCAGGAAGACAGAAGATGGCAATAATGCCACTAAGATGTAAGGGGTTACTGGAGTGAGGGAGAATGAGAAGACTTTAGTGAGGAGAAAGGACAATAAAAGAACATGTTTCAGAAGACAGAAGATGGCAACATGCCACTAAGACAAGGGTTACTTGGAGTGAGGAGAAATGAGAAGACTTTAGTGAGGAGAAAGGACAATAAAAGAACAGGTTTCAGGAAGACAGAAGATGGCAATAATGCCACTAAGATGTAAGGGCTACTGGGAGGAGGGAGAATGAGAAGACTTGGTGAGGAGAAAGGACAATAAAAGAACAGGTTTCAGGAAGACAGAAGATGGCAATAATGCCACTAAGATGTAAGGGGTTACTGGGAGTGAGGGAGAATGAGAAGACTTTAGTGAGGAGAAAGGACAATAAAAGAACAGGTTTCAGGAAGACAGAAGATGGCTATAATGCCACTAAGATGTAAGGGGTTACTTTCTGGAGTGAGGGAGAATGAGAAGACTTTAGTGAGGAGAAAGGACAATAAAAGAACAGGTTCCAGGAAGACAGAAGATACAAGAATGCCACTAAGATGTAAGGGGTTATTGGGAGGGAGGGAGAATGAGAAGACTTTAGTGAGGAGAAAGGACAATAAAAGAACAGGTTTCAGGAAGACAGAAGATGGCTATAATGCCACTAAGATGTAAGGGGTTATTGGGAGTGAGGGAGAAATGAGCAAGACTTTAGTGAGGAGAAAGGACAATAAAAGAACAGGTTTCAGAAGACAGAAGATGGCTATAATGCCACTAAGATGTAAGGGGTTACTGGGAGTGAGGGAGAATGAGAAGACTTTAGTGAGGAGAAAGGACAATAAAAGAACAGGTTTCAGGAAGACAGAAGATGGCAATAATGCCACTAAGAGGTAAGGGGTTACTGGGTGTGAGGGAGAATGAGAAGACTTTAGTGAGGAGAAAGGACAATAAAAGAACAGGTTTCAGGAAGACAGAAGATGGCACACGTGCTACTTCAAGATGTAAGGGGTTACTGGGAGTGAGGAGAATGAGAAGACTTTAGTGAGGAGAAAGGACAATAAAAGAACAGGTTTCAGGAAGACAGAAGATGGCTGCAGGCCACTAAGATGTAAGGGGTTACTGGGAGGAGGGAGAAATGAGAAGACTTTAGTGAGGAGAAAGGACAATAAAAGAACAGGTTTCAGGAAGACAGAAGATGGCTATAATGCCACTAAGATGTAAGGGGTTACTGAGAGTGAAAGAGAATGAGTAGACTTTAGTGAGGAGAAAGGACAATAAAAGAACAGGTTCCAGGAAGACAGAAGATGGCAATAATGCTACTAAGATGTAAGGGTTACTGGGAGTGATGGAGAATGAGAAGACTTTAGTGAGGAGAAAGGACAATAAAAGAACAGGTTTCAGGAAGACAGAAGATGGCTATAATGCCACTAAGATGTAAGGGGTTACTGGGAGTGAGGGGAGAATGAGAAGACTTTAGTGAGGAGAAAGCACAATAAAAGAACAGGTTTCAGGAAGACAGAAGATGGCTATAATGCCACTAAGGATGGCAGGGTTACTGGGAGGAGGGAGATTGGAGAAGACTTTAGTGAGGAGAAAGGACAATAAAAAGAACAGGTTTCAGGAAGACAGAAGATGGCTATAATGCCACTAAGATGTAAGGGGTTACTGGGAGGAGGGAGAATGAGAAGACTTTAGTGAGGAGAAAGGACAATAAAAGAACAGGTTCCAGGAAGACAGAAGATGGCAATAATGCCACTAAGATGTAAGGGGGTTACTGGAGTGAGGGAGAATGAGAAGACTTTAGTGAGGAGAAAGGACAATAAAAGAACAGGTTCCAGGAAGACAGAAGATGGCAATAATGCCACTAAGATGTAAGGGGTTATCATGTGAGGGAGAATGAGAAGACTTAGTGAGGAGAAAGGACAATAAAAGAACAGGTTTCAGGAAGATGAAGATGGCTATAATGCCACTAAGATGTAAGGGGTTACTGGGAGTGAGGGAGAATGAGAAGACTTTAGTGAGGAGAAAGGACAATAAAAGAACAGGTTTCAGGAAGACAGAAGATGGCTATAATGCCACTAAGATGTAAGGGGTTACTGGGAGGAAGAGGGAGAATGAGAAGACTTAGTGAGGAGAAAGGACAATAAAAGAACAGGTTTCAGGAAGACAGAAGATGGCTATAGCCACACTTGGAAGATGTAAGGGTTTACTGAGAGTGAAAGAGAATGAGTAGACTTTAGTGAGGAGAAAGGACAATAAAGAACAGGTTCCAGGAAGACAGAAGATGGCAATAATGCCACTAAGATGTAAGGGGTTACTGGGAGTGAGGGAGAGTCTAGAGAAGACTTTAGTGAGGAGAAAGGACAATAAAAGAACAGGTTTCAGGAAGACAGAAGATGGCTATAATGCCACTAAGATGTAAGGGGTTGGCTGGGAGTGAGGGAGAATGAGAAGACTTTAGTGAGGAGAAAGGACAATAAAAGAACAGGTTTCAGGAAGACAGAAGATGGCTATAATGCCACTAAGATGTAAGGGTTTACTGAGAGTGAAAGAGAACAGTGACTCTGAGAGGAGAAAGGACAAGGAAGAACAGGTTCCAGGAAGACAGAAGATGGCAATAATGCCACTAAGATGTAAGGGGTTACTGGGAGTGAGGGAGAATGAGAAGACTTTAGTGAGGAGAAAGGACAATAAAAGAACAGGTTTCAGGAAGACAGAAGATGGCTATAATGCCACTAAGATGTAAGGGGTTACTGGGAGTGAGGGAGAATGAGAAGACTTTAGTGAGGAGAAAAGGACAATAAAAGAAAAGGTTCAATGTAGACAGAAGATGGCAATAATGTCACTAAGATGGGGAAGGGGTTACTGGGAGTGAGGGAGAATGAGAAGACTAGTGAGGAGAAAGGACAATAAAAGAACAGGGTTCCAGGAAGACAGAAGATGGCAATAATGCTACCATGATGTAAGGGGTTACTGGGAGTGAGGGGGAGAATGAGAAGACTTTAGTGAGGAGAAAGGACAATAAAAGAACAGTCTGCAGAGTAGAAGATGGCAATAATGCCACTAAATGTAAGGGGTTACTGAGAGGAAAGAGAATGAGTAGACTTTAGTGAGGAGAAAGGACAATAAAAGAACAGGTTCCAGGAAGACAGAAGATGGCAATAATGCCACTAAGATGTATAGTTACTGGGTGTGAGGGAGAATGAGAAGACTTTAGTGAGGAGAAAGGACAATAAAAGAACAGGTTTCACAAGAGCAGAAGATGGCTATAATGCCACAAAGATGTAAGGGGTTACTGGGAGTGAGGGAGAATTAGAAGACTTTAGTGAGGAGAAAGGACAATAAAAGAACAGTTTTCAGGAAGACAGAAGATGGCAATAATGCCACTAAGATGTAAGGGGTTACTGGGAGGAGGGAGAATGTGAAGACTTTAGTGAGGAGAAAGGACAATAAAAAGAACAGGTTTCAGGAAGACAGAAGATGGCTATAATGCCACTAATATGTAAGGGGTTACTGGGAGTGAGGGAGAATGAGAAGACTTTTAGTGAGGAGAAAGGACAATAAAAGAACAGGTTCTAAAGTGGCACAGAAGATGGCTATAATGCCACTAAGATGTAAGGGGTTACTGGGAGTGAGGGGAGAATGAGAAGACATTAGTGAGGAGAAAGGACAATAAAAGAACAGGTTTCAGGGAAGACAGAAGATGGCAATAATGCCACTAAGATGTAAGGGGTTACTGGGAGTGAGGAGAATGAGAAGACTTTAGTGAGGAGAAAGGACAATAAAAGAACAGGTTTCAGGAAGACAGAAGATGGCTATAATGCCACTAAGATGTAAGGGGTTACTGGGAGTGAGGGAGAATGAGAAGACTTTAGTGAGGAGAAAGGACAATAAAAGAACAGGTTCAGAAGACAGTAAAGATGGCAATAATGCCACTAAGATGTAAGGAATACTAGAGTGAAAGAGAATGAGTAGACTTTAGTGAGGAGAAAGGGACAATAAAAGAACAGGTTCCAGGAAGACAGAAGTATAGGAAATAATCCCACTAAGATGTAAGGGGTTACTGAGAGTGAAAGAGAATGAGTAGACTTTAGTGAGGAGAAAGGACAATAAAAGAACAGGTTTCAGGAAGATGAAGATGGCTATAATGCCACTAAGATGTAAGGGGTTACTGGGAGTGAGGGAGAATGAGAAGACTTTATGAGTGAGAAAGGGACAATAAAAGAACAGGTTTCAGGAAGACAGAAGATGGCCAGGCGACTAAGATGTAAGGGGTTACTGGGAGTGAGGGAGAATGAGAAGACTTTAGTGAGGAGAAAGGACACAAAGAACAGGTTCCAGGAAGACAGAAGACGGCAATAATGCCACTAAGATGTAAGGGTTACTGAGAGTGAAAGAGGAATGAGTAGACTTTAGTGAGGAGAAAGGACAATACAAAAGAACAGGTTCCAGGAAGACAGAAGATGGCAATAATGCCACTAAGATGTAAGGGGTTACTGAGAGTGAAAAAGAATGAGTAGACTTTAGTGAGGAGAAAGGACAATAAAAGAACAGGTTCCAGGAAGACAGAAGATGGCAATAATGCCACTAAGATGTAAGGGGTTACTGGGAGTGAGGGAGAATGAGAAGACTTATTGAGGAGAAAGGATAATAAAAGAACAGGTTTCAGGAAGACAGAAGATGGCTATAATGCCACTAAGATGTAAGGGGTTACTGGGAGTGAGGGAGAATGAGAATACTTTAGTGAGGAGAAAGGACAATAAAAGAACAGGTTTCAGGAAGACAGAAGATGGCAATAATGCCACTAAGATGTAAGGGGTTACTGGGAGTGAGGGAGAATGAGAAGACTTTAGTGAGGAGAAAGGACAATAAAAGAACAGGTTCCAGGAAGACAGAAGATGGCAATAATGCCACTAAGATGTAAGGGGTTACTGAGAGTGAAAGAGAATGAGTAGACTTTAGTGAGGAGAAAGGAAAATAAAAGAACAGGTTCCAGGAAGACAGAAGATGGCAATAATGCCACTAAGATGTAAGGGGTTACTGAGGAGGGAAAGAGAATGAGAGTAGACTTCAGTGAGGGAGAAAGGACAATAAAAGAACAGGTTCCAGGGAAGACAGAAGATGGCAATAATGCCACTAAGATGTAAGGGGTTACTGGGGTGTGAGGGAGAATGAGAAGACTTTAGTGAGGAGAAAGGACAATAAAAGAACAGGTTTCAGGGAAGACAGAAGATGACATAATGCCACTAAGATGTAAGGGGTTACTGGGAGTGAGGGGGAATGAGAAAACTTTAGTGAGGAGAAAGGACAATAAAAGAACAGGTTTCAGGAAGACAGAAGATGGCTATAATGCCACTAAGATGTAAGGGGTTACTGAGAGTGAAAGAGAATGAGTAGACTTTAGTGAGGAGAAAGGACAATAAAAGAACAGGTTCCAGGAAGACAGAAGATGGCAATAATGCCACTAAGATGTAAGGGGTTACTGGGAGTGAGGGAGAATGAGAAGACTTTAGTGAGGAGAAAGGACAATAAAAGAACAGGTTTCAGGAAGACAGAAGATGGCTATAATGCCACTAAGATGTAAGGGGTTACTGGGAGTGAGGGAGAATAAGAAGACTTTAGTGAGAATAAAGGACAATAAAAGTACAGGTTTCAGGAAGACAGAAGATGGCAATAATGCCACTATGATGTAAGGGGTTACTGGGAGTGAGGGAGAATGAGAAGACTTTAGTGAGGAGAAAGGACAATAAAAGAACAGGTTTCAGGAAGACAGAAGATGGCAATAATGCCACTATGATGTGGGGGTTACTGGGAGTGAGGGAGAATGAGAAGACTTTAGTGAGGAGAAAGGACAATAAAAGTACAGGTTTCAGGAAGACAGAAGATGGCTATAATGCCACTAAGATGTAAGGGGTTACTGGGAGTGAGGGTGAATGAGAAGACTTTAGTGAGAATAAAGGACAATAAAAGTACAGGTTTCAGGAAGACAGAAGATGGCAATAATGCCACTATGATGTAAGAGGTTACTGGGAGTGAAGGAGAATGAGAAGACTTTAGTGAGGAGAATGGACAATAAAAGAACAGGTTCCAGGAAGACAGAAGATGGCAATAATGCCACTAAGATGTAAGGGGTTACTGGGAGTGAGGGAGAATGAGAAGACTTTAGTGAGGAGAAAGGACAATAAAAGAACAGGTTCCAGGAAGACAGAAGATGGCAATAATGCCACTAAGATGTAAGGGGTTACTGGGAGTGAGGGAGAATGAGAAGACTTCAGTGAGGAGAAAGGACAATAAAAGAACAGGTTTCAGGAAGACAGAAGATGGCAATAATGCCACTAAGATGTAAGGGGTTACTGGGAGTGAAAGAGAATGAGAAGACTTTAGTGAGGAGAACGGACAATAAAAGAACAGGTTTCAGGAAGACAGAAGATGGCTATAATGCCACTAAGATGTAAGGGGTTACTGGGAGTGAGGGAGAATGAGAAGACTTTAGTGAGGAGAAAGGACAATAAAAGAACAAGTTTCAGGAAGACAGAAGATGGCTATAATGCCACTAAGATGTAAGGGGTTACTGGGAGTGAAAGAGAATGAGAAGACTTTAGTGAGGAGAAAGGACAATAAAAGGACAGGTTTCAGGAAGACAGAAGATGGCTATAATGCCACTAAGATGTAAGGGGTTACTGGGAGTGAGGGAGAATGAGAAGACTTTAGTGAGGAGAAAGGACAATAAAAGAACAGGTTTCAGGAAGACAGAAGATGGCAATAATGCCACTAAGATGTAAGGGGTTACTGGGAGTGAAAGAGAATGAGTAGACTTTAGTGAGGAGAAAGGACAATAAAAGAACAGGTTCCAGGAAGACAGAAGATGGCAATAATGCCACTAAGATGTAAGGGGTTACTGGGAGTGAGGGAAAATGAGAAGACTTTAGTGAGGAGAAAGGACAATAAAAGAACAGGTTTCAGGAAGACAGAAGATGGCAATAATGCCACTAAGATGTAAGGGGTTACTGGGAGTCAAAGAGAATGAGAAGACTTTAGTGCGGAGAAAGGACAATAAAAGAACAGGTTTCAGGAAGACAGAAGATGGCTATAATGCCACTAAGATGTAAGGGGTTACTGGGAGTGAGGGAGAATGAGAAGACTTTAGTGAGGAGAAAGGACAATAAAAGAACAGGTTCCAGGAAGACAGAAGATGGCAATAATGCCACTAAGATGTAAGGGGTTACTGGGAGTGAAAGAGTATGAGAAGACTTTAGTGAGGAGAAAGGACAATAAAAGAACAGGTTTCAGGAAGACAGAAGATGGCAATAATGCCACTAAGATGTAAGGGGTTACTGAGAGTGAAAGAGAATGAGTAGACTTTAGTGAGGAGAAAGGACAATAAAAGAACAGGTTCCAGGAAGACAGAAGATGGCAATAATGCCACTAAGATGTAAGGGGTTACTGGGAGTGAAAGAGAATGAGAAGACTTTAGTGAGGAGAAAGGACAATAAAAGAACAGGTTTCAGGAAGACAGAAGATGGCTATAATGCCACTAAGATGTAAGGGGTTACTGGGAGTGAGGGAGAATGAGAAGACTTTAGTGAGGAGAAAGGACAATAAAAGGACAGGTTCCAGGAAGACAGAAGATGGCAATAATGCCACTAAGATGTAAGGGGTTACTGAGAGTGAAAGAGATGAGTAGACTTTAGTGAGGAGAAAGGACAATAAAAGAACAGGTTCCAGGAAGACAGAAGATGGCAATAATGCCACTAAGATGTAAGGGGTTACTGGGAGTGAGGGAGAATGAGAAGACATTAGTGAGGAGAAAGGACAATAAAAGAACAGGTTTCAGGAAGACAGAAGATGGCTATAATGCCACTAAGATGTAAGGGGTTACTGAGAGTGAAAGAGATTGAGTAGACTTTAGTGAGGAGAAAGGACAATAAAAGAACAGGTTCCAGGAAGAGAGAATATGGCAATAATGCCACTAAGATGTAAGGGGTTACTAGGAGTGAGGGAGAATGAGAAGACTTTAGTGAGAAGAAAGGACAATAAAAGAACAGATTCCAGGAAGACAGAAGTTGGCTATAATGCCACTAAGATGTAAGGGGTTACTGGGAGTGAGGGAGAATGAGAAGACTTTAGTGAGGAGAAAGGACAATAAAAGAACAGGTTTCAGGAAGACAGAAGATGGCAATAATGCCACTAAGATGTAAGGGGTTACTGGGAGTGAGGGAGAATGAGAAGACTTTAGTGAGGAGAAAGGACAATAAAAGAACAGGTTTCAGGAAGACAGAAGATGGCAATAATGCCACTAAGATGTAAGGGGTTACTGGGAGTGAGGGAGAATGAGAAGACTTTAGTGAGGAGAAAGGACAATAAAAGAACAGGTTCCAGGAAGTCAGAAGATGGCAATAATGCCACTAAGATGTAAGGGGTTACTGGGAGTGAGAGAGAATGAGAAGACTTTAGTGAGAAGAAAGGACAATAAAACAACAGGTTTCAGGAAGACAGAAGATGGCAATAATGCCACTAAGATGTAAGGGGTTACTGGGAGTGAGGGAGAATGAGAAGACTTTAGTGAGGAGAAAGGACAATAAAAGAACAGGTTCCAGGAAGACAGAAGATGGCAATAATGCCACTAAGATGTAAGGGGATACTGGGAGTGAGGGAGAATGAGAAGACTTTAGTGAGGAGAAAGGACAATAAAAGAACAGGTTTCAGGAAGACAGAAGGTGACAATAATGCCACTAAGATGTAAGGGGTTACTGGAGTGAGGGAGAATGAGAAGACTTTAGTGAGAAGAAAGGACAATAAAAGAACAGGTTTCAGGAAGACAGAAGATGGCAATAATGCCACTAAGATGTAAGGGGTTACTGGGAGTGAGGGAGAATGAGAAGACTTTAGTGAGGAGAAAGGACAATAAAAGAACAGGTTCCAGGAAGACAGGAAGATGGCACAATGCCAATGAAGATGTAAGGGGTTACTGGGAGGAGGGAGAATGAGAAGACTTTAGTGAGGAGAAAGGACAATAAAAGAACAGGTTCCAGAAGATAAAGAGTGCATTAATGCCACTAAGATGTAAGGGGTTACTGGGAGGAGGGAGAATGAGAAGACTTTAGTGAGAAGAAAGGACAATAAAAGAACAGGTTTCAGGAAGACAGAAGATGGCAATAATGCCACTAAGATGTAAGGGGTTACTGGGAGTGAGGGAGAATGAGAAGACTTTAGTGAGGAGAAAGGACAATAAAAGAACAGGTTACAGGGAAGATAGAAGATGGCAATAATGCCACTAAGATGTAATGGGTTACTGGGAGGAGGGAGAATGAGAAGACTTTAGTGAGGAGAAAGGACAATAAAAGAACAGGTTCCAGGAAGACAGAAGATGGCAATAATGCCACTAAGATGTAAGGGGTTACTGGGAGTGAGGGAGAATGAGAAGACTTTAGTGAGGAGAAAGGACAATAAAAGAACAGGTTTCAGGAAGACAGAAGATGGCACAATGCCACTAAGATGTAAGGGGTTACTGGGAGTGAGGGAGAATGAGAAGACTTTAGTGAGAAGAAAGGACAATAAAAGAACAGGTTTCAGGAAGACAGAAGATGGCAATAATGCCACTAAGATGTAAGGGGTTACTGGGAGTGAGGGGAGAATGGAGAAGACTTTAGTGAGGAGAAAGGACAATAAAAGAACAGGTTACAGGAAGACAGAAGATGGCAATAATGCCACTAAGATGTAAGGGGTTACTGGGAGTGAGGAGAATGAGAAGACTTAGTGAGAAGAAAGGACAATAAAAGTACAGGTTTCAGGAAGACAGAAGATGGCAATAATGCCACTAAGATGTAAGGGGTTACTGGGAGTGAGGGAGAATGAGAAGACTTTAGTGAGGAGAAAGGACAATAAAAGAACAGGTTCCAGGAAGACAGAAGATGGCAATAATGCCACTAAGATGTAAGGGGTTACTGGGAGTGAGGGGAGAATGAGAAGACTTTTAGTGAGGAGAAAGGACAATAAAAGAACAGGTTCCAGGAAGACAGAAGATGGCAATAATGCCAATAAGATGTAAGGGGTTACTGGGAGTGAGGAGAATGAGAAGAAGAATAGTGAGAAGAAAGGACAATAAAGAACAGGTTTCAGGAAGACAGAAGATGGCACACGTGCTACTAAGATGTAAGGGGTTACTGGGAGTGAGGGAGAATGAGAAGACTTTAGTGAGGAGAAAGGACAATAAAAGAACAGGTTCCAGGAAGACAGAAGATGGCAATAATGCCACTAAGATGTAAGGGGTTACTGGGAGTGAGGGAGAATGAGAAGACTTTTAGTGAGGAGAAAGGACAATAAAAGAACAGGTTTCAGGAAGACAGAAGATGGCAATAATGCCACTAAGATGTAAGGGGTTACTGGGAGTGAGGGAGACTGAGAAGACTTTAGTGAGGGAGAAAGGACAATAAAAGAACAGGTTCCAGGAAGACAGAAGATGGCAATAATGCCACTAAGATGTAAGGGGTTACTGGGAGTGGGAGGGAGAATGAGAAGACTTTAGTGAGGAGAAAGGACAATAAAAGAACAGGTTTCAGGAAGACAGAAGATGGCAATAATGCCATTTAGATGTAAGGGGTTACTGGGAGTGAGGGAGAATGAGAAGACTTTAGTGAGGAGAAAGGACAATAAAAGAACAGGTTTCAGGGAAGACAGAAGATGGCTATAATGCCACTAAGATGTAAGGGGTTACTGGGGAGGAAAGAGAATGAGAAGACTTTAGTGAGGAGAAAGGACAATAAAAGAACAGGTTTCAGGAAGACAGAAGATGGCTATAATGCCACTAAGATGTAAGGGGTTACTAAGGGAGGGAGAGAGAAGACTTTAGTGAGGAGAAAGGACAATAAAAGAACAGGTTTCAGGAAGACAGAAGATGGCAATAATGCCACTAAGATGTAAGGGGTTACTGGGAGTGAGGGAGAATGAGAAGACTTTAGGTAAGAGGAGAAAGGACAATAAAAGAACAGGTTTCAGGAAGACAGAAGATGGCTATAATGCCACTAACATGTAAGGGGTTACTGGGAGGAAAGAGAATGAGAAGACTTTAGTGAGGAGAAAGGACAATAAAAGAACAGGTTTCAGGAAGACAGAAGATGGCTATAATGCCACTAAGATGTAAGGGGTTACTGGGAGTGAAAGAGAATGAGAAGACTTTAGTGAGGAGGAAAGGACAATAAAAGAAACAGGTTTCAGGAAGACAGAAGATGGCAATAATGCCACTAAGATGTAAGGTTACTGGGAGTGAGGGAGAATGAGAAGACTTTAGTGAGGAGAAAGGACAATAAAAGAACAGGTTTCAGGAAGACAGAAGATGCATATAATGCCACTAAGATGTAAGGGGTTACTGGGAGTGAGGGAGAATGAGAAGACTTTAGTGAGGAGAAAGGACAATAAAAGAAAAGGTTCAATGTAGACAGAAGATGGTAATAATGTCACTAAGATGTAAGGGGTTACTGGGAGTGAGGGAGAATGAGTAAGACTTCAGTGAGGAGAAAGGACAATAAAAGAACAGGTTCTCCAGAAGACAGAAGATGGCTATAATGCCACTATGATGTAAGGGGATTGGAGTGAGAGGGAGAATGAGAAGACTTTAGTGAGGAGAAAGGACAATAAAAGAACAGGTTCCAGGAAGACAGAAGATGGCAATAATGCCACTAAGATGTAAGGGTTACCGAGAGTGAAAGAGAATGAGTAGACTTTAGTGAGGAGAAAGGACAATAAAAGAACAGGTTCCAGGAAGACAGAAGATGGCACACGCTACTAAGATGTAAGGGGTTACTGGGAGTGAGGGAGAATGAGAAGACATTAGTGAGGAGAAAGGACAATAAAAGAACAGGTTTCAGGAAGACAGAAGATGGCTATAATGCCACTAAGATGTAAGGGGTTACTGAGAGGAAAGAGATTGAGTAGACTTTAGTGAGGAGAAAGGACACAAAAGAACAGGTTCCAGGAAGACAGAATATGGCAATAATGCCACTAAGATGTAAGGGGTTACTGGGAGTGAGGGAGAATGGAGAAGACTTTAGTGAGGAGAAAGGACAATAAAAGAACAGATTCTAGAAGACAGTAGTTGGCTATAATGCCACTAAGATGTAAGGGTTACTGGGAGTGAGGGAGAATGAGAAGACTTTAGTGAGGAGAAAGGACAATAAAAGAACAGGTTTTCAGGAAGACAGAAGATGGCAATAATGCCACTAAGATGTAAGGGGTTACTGGGAGGAGGAGAATGAGAAGACTTAGTGAGGAGAAAGGACAATAAAAGAACAGGTTCCAGGAAGTCAGAAGATGGCAATAATGCCACTAAGATGTAAGGGGTTACTGGGAGTGAGGAGAATGAGAAGACTTTAGTGAGAAGAAAGGACAATAAAACAACAGGTTTCAGGAAGACAGAAGATGGCAATAATGCCACTAAGATGTAAGGCTACTGGGAGTGAGGGAGAATGAGAAGACTTTAGTGAGGAGAAAGGACAACAAAAGAACAGGTTCCAGGAAGACAGAAGATGGCAATAATGCCACTAAGATGTAAGGGGTTACTGGGAGTGAGGGAGAATGGAGAAGACTTAGTGAGGAGAAAGGACAATAAAAGAACAGGTTCCAGGAAGACAGAAGATGGGCAATAAATGCCACCAAGATGTAAGGGGTTACTGGGAGTGAGGAGAATGAGAAGACTTTAGTGAGGAGAAGGACAAATAAAAGAACAGGTTCCAGGAAGACAGAAGATGGCAATAATGCCACTAAGATGTAAGGGGCTACTGGGAGTGAGGGAGAATGAGAAGACTTTAGTGAGAAGAAAGGACAATAAAAGAACAGGTTTCCAGGAAGACAGAAGATGGCAATAATGCTACTAAGATGTAAGGGTTACTGGGAGTGAGGAGAATGAGAAGACTTTAGTGAGGAGAAAGGACAATAAAAGAACAGGTTACAGGAAGACAGAAGATGGCAATAATGCCACTAAGATGTGTGGTTACTGGGAGTGAGGGAGAATGAGAAGACTTTAGTGAGGAGAAAGGACAATAAAAGAACAGGTTCCAGGAAGACAGAAGATGGCAATAATGCCACTAAGATGTAAGGTTACTGGGAGTGAGGGAGAATGAGAAGACTTTAGGGAGGAGAAAGGACAATAAAAGAACAGGTTTCCAGGAAGACAGAAGATGGCAATAATGCCACTAAGATGTAAGGGGTTACTGGGAGTGAGGGAGAAATGAGAAGATTTTAGGCGGGAGGGAGAAAGGGTCAATAAAAGAACAGGTTCCAGGAAGACAGAAGATGGCAATAATGCCACCAAGATGTATGGGTTACTGGGAGTGAGGGAGAATGAGAAGACTTTGTAGGGAGGAGAAAGGACAATAAAAGAACAGGTTTCAGGAAGACAGAAGATGGCAATAATGCCACCAAGATGTAAGGGGTTACTGGGAGTGAGGGAGAATGAGAAGACTTCAGTGAGGAGAAAGGACAATAAAAGAACAGGTTCCAGGAAGACAGAAGATGGCACACGTTACCAAGATGTAAGGGGTTACTGGGAGTGAGGAGAATGAGAAGACTTTAGTGAGAATAGAAAGGACACAAAAGAACAGGTTTCAGGAAGGATAGAAGATGGCAATAATGCCACCAAGATGTATAAACACCAAGCAGGGAGAATGAGAAGACTTAGGTGAGGAGAAAGGACAATAAAAGAACAGTTTACAGGAAGACAGAAGATGGCAATAATGCCACTAAGATGTAAGGTTACTGGGAGTGAGGGAGAATGAGAAGATTTTAGTGAGAAGAAAGGACAATAAAAGTACAGGTTTCAGGAAGACAGAAGATGGCAATAATGCCACTAAGATGTAAGGGGTTACTGGGAGTGAGGGAGAATGAGAAGACTTTAGTGAGGAGAAAGGACAATAAAAGAACAGGTTCCAGGAAGACAGAAGATGGCAATAATGCCACTAAGATGTAAGGTTACTGGGAGGGAGGGAGAATGAGAAGACTTTAGTGAGGAGAAAGGACAATAAAAGAACAGGTTCCAGGAAGACAGAAGATGGCAATAATGCCACTAAGATGTAAGGGGTTACTGGGAGTGAGGGAGAATGAGAAGACTTTAGTGAGAAGAAAGGACAATAAAAGAACAGGTTTCAGGAAGGTAGAAGATGGCAATAATGCCACTAAGATGTAAGGGGTTACTGGGAGTGAGGGAGAATGAGAAGACTTTAGTGAGGAGAAAGGACAATAAAAGAACAGGTTCCAGGAAGACAGAAGATGGCAATAATGCCAATAAGATGTGGCGTTACTGGGAGGAGGGAGAATGAGAAGACTTTAGTGAGGAGAAAGGACAATAAAAGAACAGGTTTCAGGAAGACAGAAGATGGCAATAATGCCACTAAGATGAGGTTACTGGAGTGAGGGAGACTGAGAAGACTTTAGTGAGGAGAAAGGACAATAAAAGAACAGGTTCCAGGAAGGTGAAGATGGCAATAATGCCACTAAGATGTAAGGGGTTACTGGGAGTGAGGGAGAATGAGAAGATTCCAGGAGGAGAAAGGACAATAAAAGAACAGGTTTCAGGAAGACAGAAGATGGCAATAATGCCACTTAGATGTAAGGGGTTACTGGGAGGAGGGAGAATGAGAAGATTCTTAGTGAGGAGAAAGGACAATAAAAGAACAGGTTTCAGGAAGACAGAAGATGGCTATATAATGTCATTTCAAGATGTAAGGGGTTACTGGGGAGTGAAAGAGAATGAGAAGACTTTAGTGAGGAGAAAGGACAATAAAAGAACAGTTTTCAGGAAGACAGAAGATGGCTATAATGCCACTAAGATGTAAGGTTACTGGGAGGAGGGAGAATGAGAAGACTTTAGTGGAGGAGAAGGAATAAACAGGTTTCAGGAAGATGAAGATGGCAATAATGCCACTAAGATGTAAGGGGTTACTGGGAGTGAGGTGAGAATGAGAAGACTTTAGTGAGGGGAGAAAGGACAATAAAAGAACAGGTTTCAGGGAAGACAGAAGATGGCTATAATGCCACTAAGATGTAAGGGGTTACTGGGAGTGAAAGAGAATGAGAAGACTTTAGTGAGGAGAAAGGACAATAAAAGAACAGGTTTCAGAAGACAGAAGATGGCTATAATGCCACTAAGATGTAAGGGGTTACTGGGAGGAAAGAGAATGAGAAGACTTTAGTGAGGAGAAAGGACAATAAAAGAACAGGTTTCAGGAAGACAGAAGATGGCAATAATGCCACCAAGATGTAAGGGGTTACTGGGAGTGAGGAGAATGAGAAGACTTTAGTGAGGAGAAAGGACAATAAAAGAACAGGTTTCAGGAAGACAGAAGATGGCTACATTGCCACTAAGATGTAAGGGGTTACTGGGAGTGAGGGAGAATGAGAAGACTTTAGTGAGGAGAAAGGACAATAAAAGAAAAGGTTCAATGTAGACAGAAGATGGCAGTAATGTCACTAAGATGTAAGGGGTTACTGGGAGCAGAGAATGAGAAGACTTTGTTAGAGAGAAAGGACAATAAAAGAAACAGGCCCCAGGAAGACAGAAGATGGCAATAATGCCACAGATGTAAGGGGTTACTGGGAGTGAGGGAGAATGAGAAGACTTTAGTGAGGAGAAAGGATAATAAAAGAACAGGTTCCAGGAAGACAGAAGATGGCAATAATGCCACTAAATGTAAGGGGTTACTGAGAGGAAAGAGAATGAGTAGACTTTAGTGAGGAGAAAGGACAATAAAAGAACAGGTTCCAGGAAGACAGAAGATGGCAACAATGCCACTAAGATGTAAGGGGTTACTGGGTGTGAGGGAGAATGAGAAGACTTTAGTGAGGAGAAAGGACAATAAAAGAACAGGTTTCAGCAAGACAGAAGATGGCTATAATGCCACAAAGATGTAAGGGTTACTGGGAGTGAGGGAGAATTAGAAGACTTTAGTGAGGAGAAAGGACAATAAAAGAAATGCTTTCAGGAAGACAGAAGATGGCAATAATGCCACTAAGATGTAAGGGGTTACTGGGAGTGAGAGAATGTGAAGACTTTAGTGAGGAGAAAGGACAATAAAAGAACAGGTTTCAGGAAGACAGATGATGGCTATAATGCCACTAAGATGTAAGGGGTTACTGGGAGTGAAAGAGAATGAGAAGACTTTAGTGAGGAGAAAGGACAATAAAAGAACAGGTTTCAGGAAGACAGAAGATGGCTATAATGCCACTAAGATGTAAGGGGTTACGGGGAGTGAAAGAGAATGAGAAGACTTTAGTGAGGAGAAAGGACAATAAAAGAACAGGTTCCAGGAAGACAGAAGATGGCAATAATGCCACCAAGATGTAAGGGATTACTGGGAGTGAGGGAGAATGAGAAGACTTTAGTGAGAAGAAAGGACAATAAAAGAACAGGTTTCAGGAAGACAGAAGATGGCAATAATGCCACTAAGATGTAAGGGGTTACTGGGAGTGAGGGAGAATGAGAAGACTTTAGTGAGGAGAAAGGACAATAAAAGAACAGGTTCCAGGAAGACAGAAGATGGCAATAATGCCACTAAGATGTAAGGGGTTACTGGGAGTGAGGGAGAATGAGAAGACTTTAGTGAGAAGAAAGGACAATAAAAGAACAGGTTTCAGGAAGACAGAAGATGGCAATAATGCCACTAAGATGTAAGGGGTTACTGGGAGTGAGGGAGAATGAGAAGACTTTAGTGAGGAGAAAGGACAATAAAAGAACAGGTTCCAGGAAGACAGAAGATGGCAATAATGCCACTAAGATGTAAGGGGTTACTGGGAGTGAGGAGAATGAGAAGACTTTAGTGAGGAGAAAGGACAATAAAAGAACAGGTTCCAGGAAGACAGAAGATGGCAATAATGCCACTAAGATGTAAGGGGTTACTGGGAGTGAGGGAGAATGAGAAGACTTTAGTGAGGAGAAAGGACAATAAAAGAACAGGTTTCAGGAAGACAGAAGATGGCAATAATGCCACTATGATGTAAGGGGTTACTGGGAGTGAAAGAGAATGAGAAGACTTTAGTGAGGAGAAAGGACAATAAAAGAACAGGTTTCAGGAAGACAGAAGATGGCAATAATGCCACTAAGATGTAAGGGGTTACTGGGAGTGAAAGAGAATGAGAAGACTTTAGTGAGGAGAAAGGACAATAAAAGAACAGGTTTCAGGAAGACAGAAGATGGCAATAATGCCACTAAGATGTAAGGGGTTACTGGGAGTGAGGGAGTATGAGAAGACTTTAGTGAGGAGAAAGGACAATAAAAGAACAGGTTTCAGGAAGACAGAAGATGGCTATAATGCCACTAAGATGTAAGGGGTTACTGGGAGTGAAAGAGAATGAGAAGACTTTAGTGAGGAGAAAGGTCAATAAAAGAACAGGTTTCAGGAAGACAGAAGATGGCTATAATGCCACTAAGATGTAAGGGGTTACTGGGAGTGAGGGAGAATGAGAAGACATTAGTGAGGAGAAAGGACAATAAAAGAACAGGTTTCAGGAAGACAGAAGATGGCAATAATGCCACTAAGATGTAAGGGGTTACTGGGAGTGAGGGAGAATGAGAAGACTTTAGTGAGGAGAAAGGACAATAAAAGAACAGGTTTCAGGAAGACAGAAGTTGGCTATAATGCCACTAAGATGTAAGGGGTTACTGGGAGTGAAAGAGAATGAGAAGACTTTAGTGAGGAGAAAGGACAATAAAAGAACAGGTTTCAGGAAGACAGAAGATGGCTATAATGCCACTAAGATGTAAGGGGTTACTGGGAGTGAGGGAGAATGAGAAGACTTTAGTGAGGAGAAAGGACAATAAAAGAACAGGTTTCAGGAAGACAGAAGATGGCAATAATGCCACTAAGATGTAAGGGGTTACTGGGAGTGAGGGAGAATGAGAAGACTTTAGTGAGGAGAAAGGACAATAAAAGAACAGGTTTCAGGAAGACAGAAGATGGCTATAATGCCACTAAGATGTAAGGGGTTACTGGGAGTGAAAGAGAATGAGAAGACTTTAGTGAGGAGAAAGGACAATAAAAGAACAGGTTTCAGGAAGACAGAAGATGGCTATAATGCCACTAAGATGTAAGGGGTTACTGGGAGTGAGGGAGAATGAGAAGACTTTAGTGAGGTGAAAGGACAATAAAAGAACAGGTTCCAGGAAGACAGAAGATGGCAATAATGCCACTAAGATGTAAGGGGTTACTGAGAGTGAAAGAGAATGAGTAGACTTTAGTGAGGAGAAAGGACAATAAAAGAACAGGTTCCAGGAAGACAGAAGATGGCAATAATGCCACTAAGATGTAAGGGGTTACTGGGAGTGAGGGAGAATGAGAAGTCTTTAGTGAGGAGAAAGGACAATAAAAGAACAGGTTTCAGGAAGACAGAAGATGGCAATAATGCCACTAAGATGTAAGGGGTTACTGGGAGTGAGGGAGAATGAGAAGACTTTAGTGAGGAGAAAGGACAATAAAAGAACAGGTTTCAGGAAGACAGAAGATGGCAATAATGCCACTAAGATGTAAGGGTTTACTGGGAGTGAGGGAGAATGAGAAGACTTTAGTGAGGAGAAAGGACAATAAAAGAACAGGTTTCAGGAAGACAGAAGATGGCTATAATGCCACTAAGATGTAAGGGGTTACTGGGAGTGAGGGAGAATGAGAAGACTGTAGTGAGAAGAAAGGACAATAAAAGAACAGGTTTCAGGAAGACAGAAGATGGCAATAATGCCACTAAGATGTAAGGGGTTACTGGGAGTGAAAGAGAATGAGAAGACTTTAGTGAGGAAAAAGACAATAAAAGAACAGGTTCCAGGAAGACAGAAGATGGCTATAATGCCACTAAGATGTAAGGGGTTACTGGGAGTGAGGGAGAATGAGAAGACTTTAGTGAGGAGAAAGGACAATAAAAGAACAGGTTCCAGGAAGACAGAAGATGGCAATAATGCCACTAAGATGTAAGGGGTTACTGGGAGTGAGGGAGAATGAGAAGACTTTAGTGAGGAGAAAGGACAATAAAAGAACAGGTTCCAGGAAGACAGAAGATGGCAATAATGCCACTAAGATGTAAGGGGTTACTGGGAGTGAAAGAGAATGAGAAGACTTTAGTGAGGAAAAAAGACAATAAAAGAACAGGTTCCAGGAAGACAGAAGATGGCTATAATGCCACTAAGATGTAAGGGGTTCCTGGGAGTGAGGGAGAATGAGAAGACTTTAGTGAGGAGAAAGGACAATAAAAGAACAGGTTCCAGGCAGACAGAAGATGGCAATAATGCCACTAAGATGTAAGGGGTTACTGGGAGTGAGGGAGAATGAGAAGACTTTAGTGAGGAGAAAGGACAATAAAAGAACAGGTTCCAGGAAGACAGAAGATGGCAATAATGCCACTAAGATGTAAGGGGTTACTGGGAGTGAGGGAGAATGAGAAGACTTTAGTGAGGAGAAAGGACAATAAAAGAACAGGTTTCAGGAAGACAGAAGATGGCAATAATGCCACTAAGAGGCAAGGGGTTACTGGGAGTGAAAGAGAATGAGAAGACTTTAGTGAGAAGAAAGGACAATAAAAGAACAGGTTTCAGGAAGACAGAAGATGGCTATAATGCCACTAAGAGGCAAGGGTTTACTGGGAGTGAAAGAGAATGAGAAGACTTTAGTGAGGAGAAAGGACAATAAAAGAACAGGTTCGAGGAAGACAGAAGATGGCAATAATGCCACTAAGATGTAAGGGGTTACTGGGAGTGAAATAGAATGAGAAGACTTTAGTGAGATGAAAGGACAATAAAAGAACAGGTTTCAGGAAGACAGAAGATGGTGATAATGCCACTAAGATGCAAGGGGTTACTGGGAGTGGAAGAGAATGAGAAGACTTTAGTGAGGAGAAAGGACGATAAAAGAACAGGTTTCAGGAAGACAGAAGATGGCGACAATGCCGCTAAGAGGCAAGGAGTTACTGGGAGTGAAAGAGAATGAGAAGACTTTAGTGAGGAAAAAGGACAATAAAATAACAGGCTCTAGGAAGACAGAAGATGGCAATAATGCCACTAAGATCCAAGGGGTTACTGGAGTGAGGGAGAATGTTAGTGAGAAAGAAGGACAATAAAAGAACAGGTTTCAGGAAGACAGAAGATGGCAATAATGCCACTAAGATGTAGGGTTACTGGGAGTGAGGGAGAATGAGAAGACTTTAGTGAGGAGAAAGGACAATAAAAGAACAGTTTACAGGAAGATGGCAATAATGCCACTAAGATGTAAAGGGTTACTGGGAGTGAGGAGGAATGAGAGACTTTTAGTGAGAAGAAAGGACAATAAAAGTACAGGTTTCAGGAAGACAGAAGATGGCAATGCCACTAAGATGTAAAGGGGAGTTGCACAAGGAGTGAGGAGAATGAGAAGACTTTAGTGAGGAGAAGGACAATAAAAAGACAGGTTCCAGGAAGACAGAAGATGGCAATAATGCCACTAAGATGTAAGGGGTTACTGGGAGTGAGGGAGAATGAGAAGACTTTAGTGAGGAGAAAGGACAATAAAAGGAACAGGTTCCAGGAAGACAGAAGATGGCAATAATGCCACTAAGATGTAAGGGGTTACTGGGAGTGAGGGAGAATGAAGACTTTAGTGAGAAGAAAGGACAATAAAGAACACAGGTTTCAGGAAGACAGAAGATGGCAATAATGCCACTAAGGGGTTACTGGGAGTGAGGGAGAATGAAAGACTTTAGTGAGGAGAAAGGACAATAAAAGAACAGGTTTCCCAGGAAGACAGAAGATGGCAATAATGCCACTAAGATGTAAGGGGTTACTGGGAGTGAGGGGAGAATGAGAAGACTTTAGTGAGGAGAAAGGACAATAAAAGAACAGGTTTCAGGAAGACAGAAGATGGCAATAATGCCACTAGAACATGAGGGTTACTGGGAGTGAGGAGACTGAGAAGACTTTGGTAGGAGAAAGGACAATAAAAAGAACAGGTTCCAGGAAGACAGAAGATGGCAATAATGCCACTAAGATGTAAGGGGTTACTGGGAGTGAGGGAGAATGAGAAGACTTTAGTGAGGAGAAAGGACAATAAAAGAACAGGTTTCAGGAAGACAGAAGATGGCAATAATGCCATTTAGATGTAAGGGGTTACTGGGAGTGAGGGGAGAATGAGAAGACTTTAGTGAGGAGAAAGGACAATAAAAGAACAGGTTTCAGGAAGACAGAAGATGGCTATAATGCCACTAAGATGTAAGGGGTTACTGGGAGTGAAAGAGAATGAAGACTTTAGTGAGGAGAAAGGACAATAAAAGAACAGTTTTCAGGAAGACAGAAGATGGCTATAATGCCACTAAGATGTAAAGGGTTACTGGGAGTGAGGGAGAATGAGAAGACTTTAGTGAGGAGAAAGGACAATAAAAGAACAGGTTTCAGGGAAGACAGAAGATGGCAATAATGCCACTAAGATGTAAGGGGTTACTGGGAGTGAGGGAGAGATGAGAAGACTTTAGTGAGGAGAAAGGACAATAAAAGAACAGGTTTTCAGGAAGACAGAGAATGACATAATGCCACTAAGATGTAAAGGGGTGCACAAAGTGAAAGAGAATATAGAGAAGACTTTAGTGAGGAGAAAGGACAATAAAAGAACAGGTTTCAGGAAGACAGAAGACTAGTATAGCTCACACTAAGATGTAAGGGTTACTGGGAGTGAAAGAGAATGAGAAGACTTTAGTGAGGAGAAAGGACAATAAAAGAACAGGTTTCAGGAAGACAGAAGATGGCAATAATGCCACTAAGATGTAAGGGGTTACTGGGAGTGAGGGAGAATGAGAAGACTTTAGTGAGGAGAAAGGACAATAAAAGAACAGGTTTCAGGAAGACAGAAGATGGCTATAATGCCACTAAGATGTAAGGGGTTACTGGGAGTGAGGAGAATGAGAAGACTTTAGTGAGGAGAAAGGACAATAAAAGAAAGGTTCAATGTAGACAGAAGATGGCAATAATGTCACTAGAATGTAAGGGGTTACTGGGAGTGAGGGAGAATGAAGACTTTAGTGAGGAGAAAGGACAATAAAAGAACAGAGTTCCAGGAAGACAGAAGATGGCAATAATGCCACTAGAATGTAAGGGGTTACTGCAAGGTGAGGAGAATGAGAAGACTTTAGTGAGGAGAAAGGACAATAAAAGAACAGGTTCCAGGAAGACAGAAGATGGCAATAATGCCACTAAATGTAAAGAAGGGTTACTGAGAGTGAAGAGAATGGTAGACTTTAGTGAGGGAGAGGACAATAAAAGAACAGGTTTCAGGAAGACAGAAGATGGCAATAATGCCACTAAGATGTAAGGGGTTACTGGGTGTGAGGAGGAGATGAAGACTTTAGTGAGGAGAGAAGGACAATAAAAAGAACAGGTTTCAGCAAGACAGAAGATGGCTATAATGCCACAAAGATGTAAGGGGTTACTGGGAGTGAGGGAGAAATTAGAGAACTTAGTGAGGAGAAAGGACAATAAAAGAACAGTTTTCAGGAAGACAGAAGATGGCAATAATGCCACTAAGATGTAAGGGGTTACTGGGGAGTGAGGGGAGAATGTGAAGACTTTAGTGAGGAGAAAGGACAATAAAAGAACAGGTTTCAGGAAGACAGATGATGGCTATAATGCCACTAAGATGTAAGGGGTTACTGGGAGTGAAGAGAATGAGAAGACTTTAGTGAGGAGAAAGGACAATAAAAGAACAGGTTTCAGGAAGACAGAAGATGGCTATAATGCCACTAAGATGTAAGGGACAAGGGAGTGAAAGAGAATGAGAAGACTTTAGTGAGGAGAAAAGGACAATAAAAGAACAGGTTCCAGGGCAGAAGATGGCAATAATGCCACCAGATATGAGGATACTGGGAGTGAGGGAGAATGAAGACTTTAGTGAGAAGAAGGACAATAAAAGAACAGGTTTCAGGAAGACAGAAGATGAAATAATGCCACTAAAGACCAAGGGAGTTACTGGGAGTGAGGAATGAGAAGACTTTAGTGAGAAGGATAAATAAAAGAACAGGTTCCAGGAAGACGAAGATGGCAATAATGCCACCAAGATGTAAGGGGTTACTGGGAGTGAGGGGAGAATGAGAAGACTTTAGTGAGAAAGAAGGACAATAAAAGAACAGGTTTCAGGAAGACAGAAGATGGCAATAATGCCACTAAGATGTAAGGGGTTACTGGAGTGAGGGAGAATGAGAAGACTTTAGTGAGGAGAAAGGACAATAAAAGACAGGGTTCCAGGAAGACAGAAGATGGCAATAATGCCACTAAGATATGAGGGTTACTGGGAGTGAGGAGAATGAGAAGACTTTAGTGAGGAGAAAGGACAATAAAAGAACAGGTTCCAGGAAGACAGAAGATGGCAATAATGCCACTAAGATGTAAGGGGTTACTGGGAGTGAGGGAGAATGAGAAGACTTTAGTGAGGAGAAAGGACAATAAAAAGAACAGGTTTCAGGAGAAGAGACAGAAGATGACAATGCCACTATGATGTAAGGGGTTACAAATTGAAAGAGAATGAGAAGACTTTAGTGAGGAAAGGACAATAAAAGAACAGGTTTCAGACAGAAGATGGCAATAATGCCACTAAGATGTAAGGGGTTACTGGGAGTGAAAGAGAATGAAGACTTTAGTGAGGAGAAAGGACAATAAAAGAACAGGTTTCAGGAAGACAGAAGATGGCAATAATGCCTCTAAGATGTAAGGGTTACTGGGAGTGAGGGAGTATGAGAAGACTTTAGTGAGGAGAAAGGACAATAAAAGAACAGGTTTCAGGAAGACAGAAGATGGCTATAATGCCACTAAGATGTAAGGGGTTACTGGGAGTGAAAGAGAATGAGAAGACTTTAGTGAGGAGAAAGGTCAATAAAAGAACAGGTTTCAGGAAGACAGAAGATGGCTATAATGCCACTAAGATGTAAGGGGTTACTGGGAGTGAGGGAGAATGAGAAGACATTAGTGAGGAGAAAGGACAATAAAAGAACAGGTTTCAGGAAGACAGAAGATGGCAATAATGCCACTAAGATGTAAGGGGTTACTGGGAGTGAGGGAGAATGAGAAGACTTTAGTGAGGAGAAAGGACAATAAAAGAACAGGTTTCAGGAAGACAGAAGTTGGCTATAATGCCACTAAGATGTAAGGGGTTACTGGGAGTGAAAGAGAATGAGAAGACTTTAGTGAGGAGAAAGGACAATAAAAGAACAGGTTTCAGGAAGACAGAAGATGGCTATAATGCCACTAAGATGTAAGGGGTTACTGGGAGTGAGGGAGAATGAGAAGACTTTAGTGAGGAGAAAGGACAATAAAAGAACAGGTTTCAGGAAGACAGAAGATGGCAATAATGCCACTAAGATGTAAGGGGTTACTGGGAGTGAGGGAGAATGAGAAGACTTTAGTGAGGAGAAAGGACAATAAAAGAACAGGTTTCAGGAAGACAGAAGATGGCTATAATGCCACTAAGATGTAAGGGGTTACTGGGAGTGAAAGAGAATGAGAAGACTTTAGTGAGGAGAAAGGACAATAAAAGAACAGGTTTCAGGAAGACAGAAGATGGCTATAATGCCACTAAGATGTAAGGGGTTACTGGGAGTGAGGGAGAATGAGAAGACTTTAGTGAGGTGAAAGGACAATAAAAGAACAGGTTCCAGGAAGACAGAAGATGGCAATAATGCCACTAAGATGTAAGGGGTTACTGAGAGTGAAAGAGAATGAGTAGACTTTAGTGAGGAGAAAGGACAATAAAAGAACAGGTTCCAGGAAGACAGAAGATGGCAATAATGCCACTAAGATGTAAGGGGTTACTGGGAGTGAGGGAGAATGAGAAGTCTTTAGTGAGGAGAAAGGACAATAAAAGAACAGGTTTCAGGAAGACAGAAGATGGCAATAATGCCACTAAGATGTAAGGGGTTACTGGGAGTGAGGGAGAATGAGAAGACTTTAGTGAGGAGAAAGGACAATAAAAGAACAGGTTTCAGGAAGACAGAAGATGGCAATAATGCCACTAAGATGTAAGGGTTTACTGGGAGTGAGGGAGAATGAGAAGACTTTAGTGAGGAGAAAGGACAATAAAAGAACAGGTTTCAGGAAGACAGAAGATGGCTATAATGCCACTAAGATGTAAGGGGTTACTGGGAGTGAGGGAGAATGAGAAGACTGTAGTGAGAAGAAAGGACAATAAAAGAACAGGTTTCAGGAAGACAGAAGATGGCAATAATGCCACTAAGATGTAAGGGGTTACTGGGAGTGAAAGAGAATGAGAAGACTTTAGTGAGGAAAAAAGACAATAAAAGAACAGGTTCCAGGAAGACAGAAGATGGCTATAATGCCACTAAGATGTAAGGGGTTACTGGGAGTGAGGGAGAATGAGAAGACTTTAGTGAGGAGAAAGGACAATAAAAGAACAGGTTCCAGGAAGACAGAAGATGGCAATAATGCCACTAAGATGTAAGGGGTTACTGGGAGTGAGGGAGAATGAGAAGACTTTAGTGAGGAGAAAGGACAATAAAAGAACAGGTTCCAGGAAGACAGAAGATGGCAATAATGCCACTAAGATGTAAGGGGTTACTGGGAGTGAAAGAGAATGAGAAGACTTTAGTGAGGAAAAAGACAATAAAAGAACAGGTTCCAGGAAGACAGAAGATGGCTATAATGCCACTAAGATGTAAGGGGTTCCTGGGAGTGAGGGAGAATGAGAAGACTTTAGTGAGGAGAAAGGACAATAAAAGAACAGGTTCCAGGCAGACAGAAGATGGCAATAATGCCACTAAGATGTAAGGGGTTACTGGGAGTGAGGGAGAATGAGAAGACTTTAGTGAGGAGAAAGGACAATAAAAGAACAGGTTCCAGGAAGACAGAAGATGGCAATAATGCCACTAAGATGTAAGGGGTTACTGGGAGTGAGGGAGAATGAGAAGACTTTAGTGAGGAGAAAGGACAATAAAAGAACAGGTTTCAGGAAGACAGAAGATGGCAATAATGCCACTAAGAGGCAAGGGGTTACTGGGAGTGAAAGAGAATGAGAAGACTTTAGTGAGAAGAAAGGACAATAAAAGAACAGGTTTCAGGAAGACAGAAGATGGCTATAATGCCACTAAGAGGCAAGGGTTTACTGGGAGTGAAAGAGAATGAGAAGACTTTAGTGAGGAGAAAGGACAATAAAAGAACAGGTTCGAGGAAGACAGAAGATGGCAATAATGCCACTAAGATGTAAGGGGTTACTGGGAGTGAAATAGAATGAGAAGACTTTAGTGAGAAGAAAGGACAATAAAAGAACAGGTTTCAGGAAGACAGAAGATGGTGATAATGCCACTAAGATGCAAGGGGTTACTGGGAGTGGAAGAGAATGAGAAGACTTTAGTGAGAAGAAAGGACAATAAAAGAACAGGTTTCAGGAAGACAGAAGATGGTGATAATGCCACTAAGATGCAAAGGGTTACTGGGAGTGAAAGTGAATGAGAAGACTTTAGTGAGGAGAAAGGACGATAAAAGAACAGGTTTCAGGAAGACAGAAGATGGCGACAATGCCGCTAAGAGGCAAGGAGTTACTGGGAGTGAAAGAGAATGAGAAGACTTTAGTGAGGAAAAAGGACAATAAAATAACAGGCTCTAGGAAGACAGAAGATGGCAATAATGCCACTAAGATCCAAGGGGTTACTGGGAGTGAGGGAGAATGTGAAGACTTTAGTGAGGAGAAAGGACAATAAAAGAACAGGTTTCAGGAAGACAGAAGATGGCAATAATGCCACTAAGATGTAAGGGGTTACTGGGAGTGAAAGAGAATGAGAAGACTTTAGTGAGGAGAAAGGACAATAAAAGAACAGGTTCCAGGAAGACAGAAGATGGCAATAATGCCACTAAGATGTAAGGGGTTACTGGGAGTGAAAGAGAATGAGAAGACTTTAGTGAGGAGAAAGGACAATAAAAGAACAGGTTTCAGGAAGACAGAAGATGGCAATAATGCCACTAAGATGTAAGGGGTTACTAGGAGTGAAAGAGAATGAGAAGACTTTAGTGAGGAGAAAGGACAATAAAAGAACAGGTTTCAGGAAGACAGAAGATTGCAATAATGCCACTAAGAGTCAAGGAGTTACTGGGAGTGAAAGAGAATGAGAAGACTTTAGTGAGGAGAAAGGACAATAAAAGAACAGGTTTCAGGAAGACAGAAGATGGCAATAATGCCACTAAGATGTAAGGGGTTACTGGGAGTGAAAGAGAATGAGAAGACTTTAGTGAGGAGAAAGGACAATAAAAGAACAGGTTCCAGGAAGACAGAAGATGGCAATAATGCCACTAAGATGTAAGGGGTTACTGGGAGTGAAAGAGAATGAGAAGTCTTCAGTGAGGAGAAAGGACAATAAAAGAACAGGTTCCAGGAAGACAGAAGATGGCAATAATGCCACTAAGATGTAAGGGGTTACTGGGAGTGAAAGAGAATGAGAAGACTTTAGTGAGGAGAAAGGACAATAAAAGAACAGGTTTCAGGAAGACAGAAGATGGCAATAATGCCACTAAGATGTAAGGGGTTACTGGGAGTGAAAGAGAATGAGAAGACTTTAGTGAGGAGAAAGGACAATAAAAGAACAGGTTTCAGGAAGACAGAAGATGGCAATAATGCCACTAAGATGTAAGGGGTTACTGGGAGTGAAAGAGAATGAGAAGACTTTAGTGAGGAGAAAGGACAATAAAATAACAGGTTCCAGGAAGACAGAAGATGGCAATAATGCCACTAAGAGGCAAGGGGTTACTGGGTGTGAAAGAGAATGAGAAGACTTTAGTGAGGAGAAAGGACAATAAAAGAACAGGTTTCAGGAAGACAGAAGATGGCGATAATAACACTAAGAGGTAAAGGTTATTGGGAGTAAGTCAGTCAGTCAATTAAATGCTAGAAGTCATCCACGTTTCGGCGATCATGTCTCTAAATATACCTGACTGACTGGACAGAAGATTTTCCCGCTGTACTTTGCCATTACTTTCTGCAATCGACTGATTAGAATCGAATCTATCATGCTATTTAACTCATAGCCGGAAAGAAAAATCGACAGGTTCATACCTTTCCAAAGTTTTTTTGGCGTATGTGAATACAACAAATTTAACTGGAATTCGAATTCGCTTCTCTTATTTCTCGTTCTGAGCCGATATCTACTGCACTACAACGCACATCTTATCTCGGAAGAAAGTCACTTAAGTGCCATACACTCTTTTGACGATCATTTCTCGAAAGAGACATGACTGACTGGGCAGAAGATTATCCCGCAGTAGGCTGCTATTGCTTTCTGCGGTAGACTGGTTGCTAGCCAAGGATATAGAACCCAATCTGGCCTATTATTTAACCCATAACTGGAAGAAAGAGACGGATTATCAATTTTCCCTAGGGTATTTGCGCGTAAGTGTATGCAAGGAATTTAACTGGAATTCGAACTCGGCACTCCGATTTGTTGTTCAGATTCGATATCCACTGCACCACAAATCTTTAGTGAGAAGAAAGACATTGAAAAAAAGATGATATAAGATTGGCGTCGCATTTTAATTTTGGAAGGGATCGTACAAGTGTTCCACAAGCAAGAAGGATGAGAAAATAAAATTTAGATTAGGACATTTGTTTTTTAATCATTTCACCCCAAGAAAGGCAGTTTTACTACCACTGTTGTGCAGTGATAAATGATATAGGAGGAAAGTTATAATAGGGGTAGGTTAGACAGGGTGTCAGGTGGAGGGATTAGAGGGATGAGAATCCTGGTGTGATGGGTGTGGGAGAAAAGAGCTTGATAGAAAGGATGCAAGTTAGATAGTTAACAGGTGACTGTTGGCCTTACATTTACATTCTTGGAGATTGTAGCTATCGGGGAAGCAAATATACGGAAGGGAATTCCACAGGCGAAAAATGCGAGAAAAGAAGCTATTAGAGTAGAAATCGCGGTTACATTTTATCGGTTGACTATAAAAGGGTGGGACCTAAGTGCTAGTCAAGTAACTCGAGTAAATTCATACATAGGACATACAGTTTCAGCTAGTGTTACCGTAAAAAGATGAAAACTAGTTGCCAAATTAGTAGCATGTTAAGATTAACCTCGTCAAGGCACCAGTGAAGAAAATTCATCAAGCAATTGTCATGAGAACATCTGCTGAAAAGTAGTGGAAAGCCACGTCACATCGGTGAGAAAATAATTGAAGTCAAGATGCCGGACCATTTCTCCGATCTCGTCAACGATCTCGAGATATATTAGGACTCTGAAAAAGTTATCACTGTTTTCAAACAGATGGCGTTCCCAGAAGTGCTTGTGTCTAGTTTCAGATGATAGTCAGTGCCATACGTGAAACACGCTTTGGCGATCATGTCTCGAAAGAGACATGACTGACTGGGCAGACGTTTATCCTGAAGTAGGTTGCCATTGTTTCTGAGGTAGACTGGTTGCAAGCCAAGGCTATAGAACCCAATCTGTTCTGTTATTTAACCCATAACTGGAGGGAAGAGGCAGATTAATACCTTTCCCAAGCGTATTTGCGCGTAAGTGAATGCAATGAGTTCAACGCGAATTTGAACTCGGCCCCAGATTTCTCGTTCCGAGCTGATATCCACTGCACCACAACGCACATCCAGGTGCTGGATCGCAGTATAGGTGCTGCCTTTTTCTATCATAATTCTCAAATAGATTTATTTTCCGTAGCATATCAAATATTGTTTTAAATTTATGGATCTTTATAAATGTCTACATTTCTCTCGGAATTACTGCCATTATCAGCATTGAAACAGAACCGAGGAATTAGTCAAAGACGATTCTCTTGTGACGTCCTTGAGGAGAACATCTGCCACTGATAGAGATTCTGCACATTTGTCATTGAGTCATTCCTCTTTAGCCTGCCAGCATTTTCTCCTTATTTCTTTGTGTAGTTTCCTGTACTCCATTCTATCATTTGCTGCCTTCTTTGCATCATGTCGAGAAATGTAGAATTTTATTGATTTGTTTGAATATCCCAAAAAGGCCCGGTGTCATTTTCAGACTATAACTCCAGTGATCTAGTTATCTAAGTTCATCGGAGCAGAAGCCGTGAAAGTATTTATAGAAGAGGCACAGGGAAGCCACGTCACGCCGGTGAGAGAGTGACTGCAGGCGGTCTGCCAAGTCGGTATCGATCATATTACAGACTCTCCGTTGTATTTTGTCAAGAACGCCGAGGAGAATAGCAGGGGCACCAGACCAGATGTGGCAGCAGTATTCAATACACGTGTGGACAGAACCCTAAGCGTCTCCCTTCAACAAGGCATTCAACATTATATTTGTTAGGGACGATTGTATTAAGCCAAATCTTCGTATCCATTGAGTTTGTGGAGAAATACAGTATGAAATACCTGAATCTATCCTGCACCTATACAAATCTACCATCCGCTCATGTATTGAATACTGCTGCCACATCTGGTCGGGTGCCCCTGCAGCACTTTTTGGGCTTCTTGACAAAATACAAAGGAGGATACAGCATGCCAAACCCTGTCGAAAGCCCCTGAGAATCATATCTCGAGCTTTTCCGTCTTATCTAAAACCTGATAGACAGATTCAATAATAGCTGTCAACATATTTGCAGTGGAGATTGGTCAAATGAAAGCTATATTCTTTATCCGAAAGGAAACCGTGTGAAGTGAAATGCTTTAATAGTTTGTAGGTCCAATTTGTATTTGTCATGTTGAGGACAACAAGCAAAAAACCGACAAATTAGATATTTCGTATCTGATAAACATATTCGGTTTATTCAGCGTGTGAATTGAACACTATCAAAATAAAATCGACAGCTAGAATAATTTTAATTATGAAATACTGAATGATTTGAAATGACTAGAAAAGTAGGTATTGGCAGTACGAGTAATCGCTAGAGAACTGGATTGGTATACAAGAAAATGGAAAACTCTTGAAGATAATGCCCTCAGTTTTGGAAGGTTCACACCAGAAGAAATGGTCCGTTTTATTTTTCAGTCAGGCGTGGTTACTAGCAAATAAAGCAACAACAACAACAACAATAATAAATGAATGAATGTAAAAATCGTCACACTAGAGTGGGGCAAAATTTACACTGGACAATATGCAAACACTATGGAAAATATGTAAACAAACATGGAATGAACATCACCCAGCACCGGTTACAGAAATACAAGATGTCACCATTCTATGGGATTACACTATTTACACAGAAAGGAAAATTGAAGCAAATAGGCAGGACATTATTGGTAAAAACAACAACAAAAGAAAACTGCCTATTAATTGATATGGCTTGTCCAGCGGATTGTAACATAGCAATCAAGAAATTCGAAAAACTGTCAAAATATAAAGACCTGGAACTTGAAATAGAACAAATGTGAAAAAATGAAAGCAAGAATAGTACCAGTGATAGCAGGTGTGCTTGGAATGATAAGAAAAGGAACAAAACAACGCATTGAATGAATCCCTAGACATCACAGCTTAAGAGATATATAAAAAATTGTCAGATCATTACAGCCCACACACTGTTGTCCACATAAGGCTATTGATATTACGTGAGATAAAAGGACATGAAATGTAGCCATAATAATACACTACTAACTGCCTTAGGTCTTTCCGCAGAATTGCTAAATATTATAATAATAATAATAATAATAAAATAATATTTCTTGATAGATTGAGAGAAAACCAATAATAATATATTTACTATCACTCTATAAAAACCAACTAGCACAAACTCGTACACTGTTAACTATGATAGTCTATGTTCTAAATAGCGATGATACAAACTTTAATAAACAGCGTAAAAGTTAACTCCTATACTAAAAAGATTTTCTCCGCTGAAATAAATAAGAGAAAAAAAAATCAGGAAAAAAACACACACATTAATAATGAGTTTAATAATTACATAGTTGATGAACGAATTCTTCTTCTTCTACGTGCCATTGTCCTTTCAGAACGCAGGCGATCATGGCCTTCCACGTCTCCCTATCCCTGGTGGCTCTTAGCACGCCTTCTCCCGTAACATCACGCAATCCCGGTTCTGTCATCCACCTGCTCAGACGCTTCAAATATGTTATCCGCCGCTTTCCACCGTCTCTTTTTCTCTCTATCTGGCCTGTCAGTATCAGGTTCTCCAAGCCCTCCTTCCTCATTGCATGTCCCTGGAATTTTAGTTGACACTTCTTGATACCAAATATTAATTTTCTTTTCGTTTCCATTCTTTCCAAAACCTCATCTTTGCTCACATGCTCGGTCCATAATATACGCAGCATCCTTCTGTAGAACCACATTTCATTTGCTTCAAGTTTTTTCTTTCAACTTTGATGATATTATCCAGCATTCACTGCCATATTGAAGAACTTACATCACATAGCAGATGAACAAATTAGACGAGCTCTTTGAAATATTAATATAGACATAACAGAAAATAATACTTCCTCAAATAACCATAAACAACCTTTTATATCAAAATCAAATG
This sequence comes from Ascarosepion bandense, assembly GCA_037127315.1. Classification (NCBI taxonomy): domain Eukaryota; kingdom Metazoa; phylum Mollusca; class Cephalopoda; order Sepiida; family Sepiidae; genus Ascarosepion; species Ascarosepion bandense. Next base: position 72,751 of record JBBBDQ010002276.1, on the reverse strand, counting down.
CGTTCTAATTATAAATACGATGAAAAATCTTTAAAAAATCACATATGTTTATAAATCTAGAATTCGCCAGTACATTGAATACTGTTGGCATATCTAATCAGGTGTTCATACTAATCATCTATAGGGTCTCGACGAAATTCAAAGGAAGATCTACAATATAATCGATCTTGACTGAGCAAGCTACATTTAGTCATTTTTTTTTTTTACCGACGGGATGTGGCTTTCCTGTGTTTTCTATAAATATTTTCATGACAACAGCTCTGACGAGCATTTTTACCCCAGGTACACCGACCACATGTAATTACTCGTGCTAATAGATTGCCATAAAGGTCCCATCCTGTTACCGGCGAAAATAGTTAAATGTAACTACCTCTGCTACACAACATTTTCATTTCTCACACTTCACGTTTGTGGAACTAACTTCTATTTGCATGTTTCCCTGAAAGATACACTCTTCAAAAGTTTAAATGCAACGTCAATTGCTATCTTATATTTACTTGTTTCGAAACTATCTCTTATATTTCTTCGACATCCCCTGTACCTCATTATAGCCCCCTGCGCTCCAGTAACATTTCTGACTTGCTTGAATTTAATTTATTATAAAAAATACTAATATATCCACCGCTGATCTCAGTATACAAATAAAACTAACTATATATTAAACTAAATGTTGTAGAGCAGCTGACACACCTCAAGCCCTCTCAAAGATGGTATGTGTTTTGGATCTTCGTCGCCAATTTCTTGTGTAGTTGTGGCAAAACTTTGCTGCAAAGTTCTAGTCATCGGTTTGTACCGGAAATAAGAGACGGAACAAGAAGTTAGGTTCAAAACAGTGAATTAGTATAACAATAAACAAGATATTCACAGAAAGTGTTAATAAGCAATATAGAAATAAGATATTCACAGAAAGGGTTAATAAGTAATATAGAAATATGACCGACGTTATTATTACGCTGCTTGATTAGTAGCTGTCGTTAACTGCTGTACTTGGATGCTCTTGACTCTTGATTAAATGCTCTCTAGAAGTCACGCAGGTAAATTATATATATTAAGAGAAAGAGTTCATTGCTCGTAGTAGGGGATCATAGCAGTGTGATATGTGAAAAGAAATAGCTATATAAATAATGTTTATTAGCAATCAAGGATTCATAGTGTTATTGACGATTATTATCGGTCGGTACTCTCTGCTACTTTAACAACTTAACCTTTCCTCGTTTTTTAATTATTGTTGTCTTATCTGTGCTTGTCTTGTTTGTACTTAATGTCCATTAGCACGGATATTGTACTGTATATACTTCAGCACATATAATCTGGTATCGTACTGCCACCTCGCCTATACAAGATTAAAGTTAATACAACCAACTTAATCTTCCGTAATAACTCCTCTTCACCAACAATCGCTTTTTAAACCCTCAACAATGTATATAATTTTAAATGTTTTTGGGTGATTGTATATTTCACAAAAAAACAAAACAAAACAAAACAAAAAAATATATATGTTGATAACAACTGTTTTTTTGACTGTACTTTTTTCCTGCTTCAGATATAACGGTTGACAAATTGCTAGCGTTCATTAGAACGTGAAAATTATCCAAAGTGGATTTTTTAAAAATGTGATGTCATCGTCAAGCACTTTTTAAGCATGAAAAAAGTGTTCTTTTTACAAACATTTTAGAACATTAATACAGTATTCAAAACTGATTCTATTAATTGACGGCTTAAGTGTTTTAATGAATATTGCCTCGAGAATCTGTAGTTTGCTTTTGTTTTTTTCTTGGTGTAGAATATTTGTGTTATCAATCATTATTTTTTATATTTCTTCGCAACATCTTTCGCGTATTATAACTGTAAATTATCAGAAATGATCTGTAACGTTGATAGATGTCATTATCCTTCTTTCTCAATGTTCGCTAGTACTTTCAATCTCTTTCCGAGATCATCTTCATGGGTGTTATTTTTGGCAAGAAAAAATAACCGCTAAACTGTTTTGCTAAAAATGATTGTAATTTTTTGTTCTGCTTCAAATATAACGGTGGATAAATTCCTAGCGTTCATTAGAACGTGAAAATTATCCAAAATAGAATTTGTTATATATCGTAATGTCATGGTCGTGCACGTGTTAAATCATGAAAAAAGTGTTCTTTTTACAAACATTTTAGAAAATTACTACAATATTCATAGCTGATTCTATTAATTGACGGCTTAAGTGTTTTAATGAATCTTGCCTCGAGAGTCTTTAGTTTGCTTTTGTTGCTTTCTTGGTATAGAATTCTTTTGTGAAAAGAACAGTTTTTTTTCATGCTTCAACACGTGCATGACCATAAAATATGTTGATATTTTTATGTGTGTTATTTTTAATGCTAGTTTCAAGTATTTTTTGTAAGAATAACATTTATTTGTTTATCGATGATGTACTTGGGATAATATTGTAGACTAGTGTTTTTGTTTTATGTCGATTAGTTCTCTCAGAAATACTCAATGGGAAGAAAAATTTTGATTTGCACTTTTTTTTTCTTTTTAATCATTTCACCCCGAGCAAGGCGGAAACGCCATTGATGTGCAGGGGGTTACATAAATGTAAAAAGATTAATTAGAAAAGAGTGAGGAGTACAAACGAGTTAGAAAGGAACAATAGAAAGCTGAGAATGCAGGTGCGATGACAGATACATAGGTGGAGAGAAAGGGAAGGATATACGGGGGTGGGGAGAGAGCTAGAGTCCAGTAGTTAATAGATGAGTATTGACTTTGCATTTAAATTTCTGGAGGTTGTAGCCGTCAGGAAAGCAAGAATACGGGAGTGAGTTCCACAGGCGGGAAGTGCGAGAGAGGAAGCTGCAGGAGTAGAACTGTCGTCTGCATTTGGCTAACCTGACTGTGAATGGGTGGGACCCAGTTGCCAGTCTGGTTGCACGAGTAAACACCTGTTGAGGAGGCATCAGTGACTGAAGCTCGTCCGAGCAGAAGCCATGAAAATATTTATAGAACAGACAAAAGGAGGCCACATTTCGACGATGGGGAAGTGGCTGCAGTCGAGTCGCCAGATCAGTACTTATCACATTACAGACTCTCCTTTGGAGCTTGTCAAGAACACTGAGGAGAACGGCAGGGGCACCTGACCATAAATGGTAGCAGTACTCCATGCACGGACGGATGGTTGACTTGTATATATGCAGGATGGATTCAGGTGGAAAAAACATCCTGGACCGACATAGTGACCCAACCTTCTTAGCAGTACTATTTAAGAAGTCCGTTATTACTACTATTTTATATCTTTCTAAGCATTGTCTATTAAAATTTAGAAGAGTTCATACAGGTGGGTATTTTTTATACGAATAAGTGAAAAATTCGTTGGTTTTTAGCTCTATATTAACGTCAAGAAACGGGATTTTGCTATTGTCTATGTTTATTAAACGCCATATTTCTGCCGTAAGTCTTCTATAAAATGTAAAATATAAAATATATTATAGAAAATAGAAGACAGCAAATATTGTTATTTTTAATAATAATAACCTTACCAAATCTAAACTAACGATAACTTATATAACGTATGAAATTCAATATATTATACAAGACTGTATTTCTTATAGTAGACTAGCAGTACACCCCGTTGTTGCTCAGGTGTAATGAAAGCTTTAAAACTACTCCATGGTCCTGGAGCTCAGACTCTTTAGACGTTGGCACGAAAGACTAAAAAACAATAGTTGTTTCCAGTTAAAGCGAAACCGTAGACTGAAAGAAAAATGAATGGATGTAAGTCAAATTTTGATTTTCTGGTATCGATATCAAATAAGTTTTTCTCGTTGTATACTAAATTTTGAAGGCTAAATAAGTCCTCTGAGTAAAACATATCAAGAGTGAGATTAAGAACTACAATTATACCTACTTAGAGCCAAACCAGAAGCAAAAACTAAAATAAAACGGGTGAAAAATATACAGACATACAGGCAGATAAACAGTCACATACACACAAACATCTTGCCTTTTATATAGATATATCATCGCTTTTCTGCACTATTGTAAGAACTGCAACCTTGAAACTTCTGAATATCGTTTCTTATGTTTTTTGTCTATGAGTGTATCAAATTTGATTAAAATCGGACCATTCCTTCTATAACCCGATTTTTTCGATTATCGATTTTCGATATTTATCAGGGGTACCTCGACACAAAACCTATCTAAGAACACTGGCAGACGCTTATAGTACAAATGTGAAAATTTTCAAGAAAATTGGTTCAGCCGTTTCGGAGTCTATAGGTAACGGACACACAGACTCACACATATACGCACACACAGAGACAAATTTCCATTTATTATATAAGTTTAGATGAGGTTTATTTCAACTCGAAGGGTTTTAAAAGGGTAAAAACAAGCAAAATCACTTTAATCAGGGAGGCGTTGTTGCATAGACAGCGTGGACTAATCAGAATAACGTAACTTCGAATTTGAATAATATGTGAACAGACTCAAAATTAATTTTGAGTGATATTAATATTAATATTTGATTAAATTTAGACCAATATTATTAATTGAATATTATATTCACTTTATTTTTATTGCGAATTTTAAATTCTTATTTTAATATATATATATATATATATATATATATATACACACACACACACACACACACACACACACATATATATATATATATATATATATGTATGTATGTATGTATTTAGTGTATCGAGGCAGCAAATAATTTTCTAAACATATACTGTTAAATATAATAGACAATGAATGTCTTTTATGTTTAATCATGGGCCGTTCTAAACATCGTATTTTGGCTTTAATTGCAGGTGAAAATAAAGACAAAATTTCTCCAACATTTGGATAATTTTTTATTAAGTTGGTTCTAAGCTTTCGGTTCCATTGAGCCATCTTCAGTGAGGTTGTTAAGACGGTAATTTCGGAGAGTTTTTGTCTTTATTTTCAACTGAAATTAAAGCCAAAATACGACGTTTAGAACGGCTAATCATTAAATTTAATAGATATTCATTGTCTCTTATATTTAACAGTATATGTTTAGAAAATATATATGTATATATATATATATAGTTTTCCCTAAATATTTTTTCCCGAAATCCACTAATGAGCACATCACTGAATATGAGAAATAGTTTCGTAACAGAAAAAAAATGCTTATCATATATGTCAGATAAATATTTCCCTGTCTACCCTATATTTGTCTCTATCACAGTATTTACGATGGCCGTGTTTAATTTTATTACCCTGTTAACAGTTAAATCGCAGTTTCTGGATTCTCGAAGAATTACGGAACGATGATAAAACGCAGACGCTATTCTATGTTCCTCAGTATAAATGGTACGTGAATAGATTATGTCTAACGCAATAAATATCACCTGAGTTCATAATTACTCTTGATTTAACCGACTGACCGGTTCAACCTATCCTAATTATGATGATAATTATCGACAGGTATATTTTATTTATATATATTTTTTAATTCGCATTCGTGCGTGGTGATTTGCACGTATTTCCCCCCCCCCCTCACAATAAATCTATCTGCAACGAAGCGAAAGGCAAATGAAGTGAGGGGAAAAAGAAGGAGATGTGAGTGAATGCTATTTTAATAACGTCTTCATTAGCAGACACAGAAGAGACTAGCGCAAGGCCGTATTCGTTACCAACACGGAACGACTCCATCTTTAAAAGAATTGTTTGCATGTCTGGCATTACTTGTTCTGTTTCTCGTCAGAACAGTTTAAATGTGACGCGTCGACTTTTAAAACGTTGTGGGCATTTTTTTGTGAGTTTTCTTTTTAAAAGTGAATGAAGTGTTTCATTTGCTAAATAAGCGAAATTCGAACTGGAAAGACATTTTGAAACATAATATCTGACTTTTTAGATATTTAAAAAAATTTTCTGTTTTAAGGCAACTAATGAAAAGATTTTACAGAGAAAAATCCAATAAAAAATGCATTGATATATATATTTTGACAAACTCTTTTCCTATATTTTATATGGATGCGAGTTGTTGTGCAGTGTATATCGACTCGGAACGACAAATCGGAGAGCCGAGTTCGAATTCCACTTGAATCCCATGCATTCACCTGCGCACAAATACCATTGGAAAAGGTATTAATCCGTTTCTTCCCTATAGTTATGGGTTAAATAATATGACAGATTAATTCTATAGCCTTGGTCGGTAACCATTCTACTGCAGAAAGCAATGGCAACCTACAGAGGGATAATCTTCTGCCCAGTCAGTCATGTCTCTTTCGAGACATGATCACCCAAAGCGTGTATCACGTATAGCACTTAACTGACTGACTGAATATAATAGTTGAAAACATGAATAAGGCATCTATGGGCATAAATTGGGGGATCGGTTTTATATTGTTATGAAGTAATAAACTGAACCCCTACTAATAACTACTTAATAATATAATACATATCTTCCCTTTCTAGCTATGAGTCAAATAACAGGACACATTAGGTTCTATAGCCTTGGCTGGCAACCACTCTACCGCAGAAAACAATGCCAACCGACTGCGGGATAATCTTCTGCCCAATCAGTCATGTCTCTTTCGAGACATGATCGCCCATAGCGTGTATCATGACTGATATTTCATCTATATAAACATAACACAGACATAGATAGAGAAATATACATAGTGTCCAATAATAATGGAACAAATTTTACATAAATTCAGTCAGTTAAATGCCATACATGATACACGCTTGGGCGAACCTGTCTCAAAAGAGGCATGACTGATTGGGCAGAGAGTTTTCCCTCAGTCGGTTGCCATCAATTTCTGCGGAAGACTGGTTGCTAACCAAGGCTATAGAACCCAATCTATCCTGCTATTTAATCCATAAGTGGATGGAAGAATCGATGGATTCATGCCTTTCCCAAGGGTATTTGTGCGTATTTGAATGCAAAGTAATCACCTGAAATTCGAACTCGGTTCCCTGATTTCTCATTCCGAACCGATACCCACTGCACCACAACGCACATAAACTCAGTTTCTGGAATGCTTCCTTGGCCATGTCAATTCTTCTTCGGATCTCAATGTCGTACTTCCCATGCCCTGTTTGAACACTTTACAGGCATTTCGAAGCTGCTATCTATTAATCACCACAGACAATCGCTCCTACCCCCCATTAGCATGGATCAGTCTAGTCTCCCTGAAAGTAAAATAATTCGCCTCCTCGGATTAGCTCTCACAACAGACCTCAAGTGGAATTACGATGTAGAGTCCATAGCTAAATCCGATGCTGAAAAGGTCGGTTCCCTGTGCAGGGACAGGAAGGTTTTCCCGTTTGAAACAATCCTGCACGTATACAAATCTACCATCCGCCGTGCATTGAATACTGCTGTCATATATGGTCGAGTGCTCATGCTATCCACCTAGGGGGTCCTTGACAAAATCCAACGGAGAATCTGCAATGTGATCGATCCCGACTTGGCAGCTCGGATACAGTCACATTCTCGCCGGCGCAATGTGAATTCCCTGTGTCACTTCTACAAATACTTTCATGGCTTCTGCTGAGATGAACTTAGCTCACTGGTACCCCAACACATGAATTTGTTCGAGCAACAAGATTAGCAACTAGGTCCCACCCTTTTACTGTGGAACCAATAAATTGTAAACGCAAATTCTACCCTATCAGCTTCTTCTCTCGCTATTCCCGTCTGTGGAATTCTCTTCCGGTTACTTACTTTCCCGACAGCTACAATCTTCAAGAATTTAAATGTAAAGTCAATAGTCATCTCCTATCTCACTAACTTGCATCCTCTCTCTCTCTCTCTCTCATGCTACTTTTTCCCTTCACTCTACTCTCAGCAGTATTCTCATCCTTGTCCTACCCTCATCCTGACACCCCCTGTAACCTGTCACTCTTGCTCATAACGTAATTCCTATAAACCCCTGCTCAACAGTGGGAATAAAATGCCTTGATTGGGGCGACACGATGAGAAATTTTGTTAAAATGCAACGTCGATTCTACACCAGCAGTTTCTTCTCTCACACTTCCCTGCTGTAGAATTCCCTCCCGTTTAGATGCTTCCTCCCCGATAGCTACAATCTTCAAGAATTCAAATGTAAAAGCAATAGTCATTTCCTATCTCACTAACTTGCATCCTCTCTCTCTCTCTCTCATCAGTATTCTCATCCTTCTCTTACCCACTTCCTGACACCCCCTATCACTTGTCACTCTTTCTCATAACTTTCTCTCATGCTCCTTTCTCCGTTCACGCCACTCTAATCAGTATTCTCATCCTTCTCTTACCCACTTCCTGACACCCCCTATAACTTGCCACTCTTTCTCATAACTTTCTCTCATGCTCCTTTCTCCGTCCACTCCACTCTTATCAGTATTCTCATCCTTCTCTTACACGCTTCCTGACACCCCCTATAACCTGTCACTCTTTCTCATAACTTTCTCTCATGCTCCTTTCTCCGTCCACTCCACTCTGATCAGTATTCTCATCCTTCTCTTACCCACTTCCTGACACCCCCTATAACCTGTCACTCTTTCTCATAACTTTCTCTCATGTTCCTTTCTCCGTCTACTCCACTCTGATCAGTATTCTCATCCTTCTCTTACCCACTTCCTGACACCCCCTATAACCTGTCACTCTTTCTCATAACTTTCTCTCATGTTCCTTTCTCCGTCCACTCCACTCTCATCAGTATTCTCATCCTTCTCTTAACCACTTCCTGACACCCCCTTTAACTTGTCACTCTTTCTCATAACTTTCTCTCATGTTCCTTTCTCCGTCCACTCCACTCTCATCAGTATTCTCATCCTTCTCTTACCCACTTCCTGACACCCCCTATAACCTGGCACTCTTTCTCATACCTTACATCCTATTTAACCCCTTGCTCAACAGTGGCAGTAAAATGTCTTGCTTGAGGCGACACGATTATAAAAAAATAACAAAATATGTACCAGCTAGATTTAGCATACCAAGCATGTAGTTGACATTTTGTCTACTGTTTTTACTGACGACCATGTATTTCAATTTTCTTGTAGTTCATATGATGTCCTTAATTTCCGCTTTCTTCATCTACCTTCTGTAAGTCTCTTTTCCGTGTCTGCCATCAGCAATTTATCACCTGCGTATTTAATATTGTTCAGCAGAATGTGGCCGCCAATGACAAATCCTGTCATGACTTTTAGGGCACAGGAGAAAGCAGCACGTAACATACTTGAGGGCTTTTAGCAAATGGACGGCAGAGCGGGTTTTGGGAAGCGTAACAGGTGAAGTCATGTAAACATCTATTAAAGATAGTGTTATGGTGCCGTATCTACATTGGAATGAACTCTTCCTCCTTCATAAATACTAACCTGCGAGACTTCCTAAAGGTGGCAATCGAGACGCAGTGTAACTTGACAGTTCGGACGGACACTTCTATCTGCTGACTAATAACGCCCTTATTTTCTATATATGTTCTTTTATTCCAATACAATGGTTCGACCTACTTACTTCTTTTTGTGTCTTTCTTTGATAAATTCTTAGACGAATTTTTATCCTCATATTTTTCAGAAACGACTTAAAATTATATATATTTGTAGATATTTATTTATTTATTTTTAAACGAATCGTGATTAATTCTTAGTCGAAGTTTTTTTTTTTTTTATAGCCATATGACTATTAAATTGCTTAATATAATTTAGGATATATCTTTTCACTTGATGTAAATATGTTCTTTTATTCCAATACAATGGTTCGACCTACTTACTTCTTTTTGTGTCTTTCTTTGATAAATTCTTAGACGAATTTTTATCCTCATATTTTTCAGAAACGACTTAAAATTATATATATTTGTAGATATTTATTTATTTATTTTTAAACGAATCGTGATTAATTCTTAGTCGAAGTTTTTTTTTTTTTTATAGCCATATGACTATTAAATTGCTTAATATAATTTAGGATATATCTTTTCACTTGATGTAAATTGGCTGTGTCCGTCGCCAATTGAAAGCGTTTGTAATACTTTGTACGGGGCCCAAACATTATAAATTTTTCCAGTGTCTGAAAGGGTTTATTGAGGGTGGGCCAGAAACTGATCATCTCTGGTCGGGTCGGCGCGGTGAGGTGGATATGATGCTGAAAGACCCGAAACCCCCTAGTGATCCACGCAATGACATCACTGACGACACCTTCTAGCGCCCTTACTACGGTGTGTATGTTTAAAAAAATTCCTTGCTCTAACAGATGATACAACAACTGTTGCCATATCTGGTTGGGTGCCCCTGCTATTCTCCTTGGGCTTCTCGACAAGGTACAGCTGAGGGTCTGTAGTGTGATCGATACCGACTTAGCAGACCGCCTGCAGTTTCTCTCTCACCGGCGCGACGTGGCTTCCCTGTGTCTCATCTATAAATACTTTCACGGCTTCTGCTCCGATGAACTTAGATCACTGGTGCCTCCTAGGTTCGAATTTGCGCGAGATAATCCACCCTTTTACAGTGAAACCGATAAAATGCAACCGCAACTTCTACTCCAATAGTTTCTTTTCTCGCACTTCCGACTGTGGAATTCCCTTCCACAAGACTGCTTCCCCGACGGCTGCAATCTCCGGGAGTTTAAATGTAAGGTCAATAGACACCTCCTAACAAACTAACTCGCTTCCATTCTTTCAAACACTCTTTCCACCCACCCAACTATCTATCACCACCCGCTTCTGACATTTTCTATATCTAACCACTGTTTCTACCTTCCCCCATGTAGCCCCAAGCGCAATAGTAGCAGTGAAATGCCTTGCTTGGGGTGAAATGATTAAAAAACAAAACAAAAAACGAAACAGGGCACAAAAGTTAGGGAGATGTGGAAGGCCATGATCACTTAATAGACACGACACATAGAGGAGTATCTTAGATAATGAAAATGTTAGAGATTATCAAATATATTTATTACATATCTGATATACAAATATTCAACTTATTATCTAAGTATATATCTATATTTTTGATATAACGTAATTATTTACTTCAGCGATTCCCAAACTGGGGGAAATTTCCCTCTATGGGGAAATTTGAACCTACAAGTGGGGAAATAATTACCTACTAAATAAAAAGATATCTAAGGTGGATTTTCTCATTTCTGAGAGAGAGAGAGAGAGAGAGAGGGGGGGGGGAGTGATAGAGAGATAGAGTATTGTAGATGGGCGGTGACGTACCACCCAGTCGGTTCACTTTCACGTAACAGAGTAAACAAAAGTCCTTTTATTTGTTACTAACCGCTCCCTATGGCTATGCATAGTCGTTACTAACCGCTCCCTATGGCGATGAATAGTCGTTACTAACCGCTCCCTATGGCGATGCATAGTCGTTACTAACTGCTCCCTATGGCGATGCATAGTCGTTACTAACCGCTCCCTATGGCTATGCATAGTCGTTACTAACCGCTCCCTATGGCTATGCATAGTCGTTACTAACCGCTCCCTATGGCGATGCATAGTCGTTACTAACCGCTCCCTATGGCGATGCATAGTTGTTACTAACCGCTCCCTATGGCGATGCATAGTTGTTACTAACCGCTCCCTATGGCTATGCATAGTCGTTACTAACCGCTCCCTATGGCGATGCATAGTCGTTACTAACCGCTCCCTATGGCGATGAATAGTCGTTACTAACCGCTCCCTATGGCGATGCATAGTTGTTACTAACCGCTCCCTATGGCGATGCATAGTCGTTACTAACCGCTCCCTATGGCGATGCATAGTCGTTACTAACTGCTCCCCATCCACTTTACTCTGCAACTATAAGTTTATCAGTATATTTGTACATTTGAAAAATAAATTAGTAAATAGTCTCAGTGTGTTTTAACTGCTCTTTCTCTCATACACATGAAGGGTAAAATCTGGATGGTTGAATTGGGTGTGGGGGGGAAATAACAGAAACAAGTTTCGGAAACACTGATTTACATTGGACTGTTACACTTAAATGTGTTGCCATATTCATGTTTCGAAAATACAAAAATCTAAAGAATTTGAGCATGTCCTAAGTTACAAAAATCTCTGAATTAGGCCAAGGATAAAATTAATACAGTATTAGAACCATTAATACTAAATGCAAAGGAAAAACAATCACAGACAAAAATATTGTGATATAAGCTCTGGTAAAAAAAGAAGACTACTGACTTACTTTATAAGTCACAAAATTCATACATTTGTGTCCTCAAGGACAGTTAGCCTAGTGAATAAAAACGTTTGCTGGATCCATTGACTTGACAGATAAGTGAGAAAATGCACACTTGTGTTTCTAAATATCTTCTAATTTACGTTTTATAAATAATTCCTCTGTTTTTGTATGTGTTTTAATAATTAAAAAATGTCAAAGGAGTTACTTTGTAACAATGTAACGAACGTCTGTATCTATCTGCAATTTACTTCCGGCCAAAGTTTGAAATTTCTATTTCTTTGCCGTTTCTGTTGTCTTTTTCCCATACTTTCTTCTCTCCGTGCATTTTCTCCCTCTCTCCACTTTGTTAAGCCCAGGCAAAATATAACCCATATCTATATCTGTCTACAGTTTACTTCCTGCCTAAATTTACAATTTCGATCTCTTAACCATTTCCATTGGCTTTTTCCTCTCAGTTTTTTTCTCTTGTTTTCATCTTTGATCTTTTGTTTCTTTTGTGTGATTCTCTTTCCTTTTTCTTTCCTTTTTTTCTTTCTCATCATTTCCAACCTCTTTCTTTTTTCCCCGCTTTTTAAATATCATCTAACCTCGTACAAAAAGATTTTCAAAAATATAAGAATTCTTTTTGAAATTTTCTTTCAAAAAAGTTTATTACAATCATTATTAACTACCTGATGAGTTATTGATCTTTCAATGTCGAAAGAAAGTGTACAGTTTTGAAGTAACTTGTAGTTTGTACATGTTCTACATATAATTCATAATAAATATTTTCTTCAGTCTATTTGTATATTGAGCACGGTTTTAAATGTTTTAACCGCTGCAAGTACTTTCTTCGTTCCTCATTCATTTACACACACACACACACACACGCACACACACACACACACACACACACACACACACACACATATATATATATATATACGTGTGTGTGTGTGTGCGTGCGTACGTGCGTGTGTGTGTGTATGTGAAAAGTGTATGTAGATAATTATAAATATAATTTAAACCTGGTTTGAATACAATCAATTTTGATATTTCCAATAACCTACTCAAATGTCCGTAATCAGACCAGGGACGATAACGCCACTATTTTGCCACTGTCTTCGGCCATCCGCCACGGTAGGGATGGACTTATATTTTCAATTTAATTCTCTTTATTCTTAATAACTTAAATGTTCTATGTTTACTGTGTGTTAATATTTACTCTTTGATAATGGCTTATGTGAGCCGAAAGCTTAGACCCGATAAAAAATCAACAATTACTGTGATTTTTTGTTGTATTTCAACGATATCACCATCAAGTATATCAGACGATATGAACGGATCCTGCACAAAATTAATAGACAAAACTTGTCTATATTATTCAATAAAACCTGCGTTAATTATAAATATATATATATATGCAATTTGTTATATATATATTATATTATTTATATATTATATATGCGTGGTACTTATTTGAAAGCGCTCAATATCAGTGATAGAACTGACATATTCATATAGATAAGTGTGAGTTTCTGACCCTGGGTTTTACGCTATTGCGATCGTCAGATAAACTGATTAATTTTATTTTTAAATTGACTATAAAAATACGATATGCTGTATTTTTGTGGAAGTGGGAGGAAAATTTCTCGTCGTGACAGACGCAGACATATATACACATTTGTACACACATTGACGAGCCCAAAGACACACACACACGCGCGGCCGCCCACCGGAGCTCACATAAACATAACTATATGCGAACCGTATGAGCCTTTGCATATATATGTATATGTGTGCCGTTGAGCACATACATAAGCATTCAGTAGGTGTATTCAGATAGTGTAGTGATGTTAACGCGCGGACAGTTGTCGATTTCTCGTACGTACATATGTACGTATGATGGGGTCTGTGTGAAACTATGATAGGTAAAAATTGCTATTATTTTTAATCATTTAAGGCTGTATTGTTATTTTTTATTTTAAAGTCGCTTATTAGCTTGTTTTTGTGGTTGTTAAAAATAATACCACCGCATAAAAACTAACAAGCATTTCAAATTTGAATGGTAGAAATTCTAATTTGTAATTCTTGTGAGTTTTTATGTGGTGGTATTAAATTTACTGCGGAAGAGAGGAGTAATTTACGTTAATGATGATTCCGGACGAAAATGGTGATAGTAATATTTGATGATAATAACCGTTGTGGTAGCAAATAGTTATTGTAAAACGGTAGTAGTGATTAGTAATGATGGTGTAATGAAAATAACAATAAATGCAATTATTATGGTTGTAGTTTGAACTAGACGGCAATATATATCATATTTTATTATTAAGGATATTTTATGAGAAAGTGGAAATAGTCTGATGAAGTCCCGAAGGACGAAATGCGTCACAAGTAAAGATTTTCCACAATGTCATCTGAAATAATTTTGCCATATCTGGTCATGCACCCCTGCTTTTCGCCTCAGTTATCTCGACAGGCTCCAAAGGAGAATCTGTAATGTGATTGGTCCCGAACTGGCAGTTCGACTCCAATCACTTTCTCATCGGCGGAATATGGCTTTCCTTTGTCTCTTCTACAAATATTTTCATGGATTCTGCTCCGAAGAACATAGGTCACTGGTGCCCTGTCCAAAAAGATTTACTCGGGCAACCAGACTGGCATCAAGGTCCCACCCTTTTACAGTTAGATCAACCAAATGCAGGCGACTATTCTACTCCGTCAGCTAATTTTCACACGCTTCCCGCCTGTGAAACTCCTTTCTATGTACTTGCTTTCTTGGCGGCTATAACCCCCAAGAATTTAAATGCAAAATCAATTCCCACCTCTTAACCACTTGACTTCATCCCTTTCCCAACCAACCCGTCTATCTTGTTCTTTTCCTTTCTCTCTACCTTCGTAATTGTTTTCACTCTTGTGTTCATATCCTTCTCTTGCCCTTTTTCTCCCCCTGTATCTGGTTCGTCTTTGTCTTTACTCTTTTCCTGTTTAAAGTTTTAGCTCTCTTATGTAGCCCCTGCACATCAGTAGTGGTACCGTTTTGCTTGGGGTGAAATGATGAATATATATATATATATATATATATATATATATATATATATATATTAATTGAAGAAAATTTTCAAAATTCAAAGGTGTCGGATGTATATTTCGACATAGGATCTCTAATAGAGACTCTACGTCACGTCAGCGACATTGTTTTTTCCAAATGACGAAGGACCTGGGTTAAAGTGTGGAGGGGTTTTAGGTTAACAACGGTCACAAAGTGGAAAAGGACAGAGCTGGTAGTCGCGGGGTTACAGGGTGTTGAAACGGTATATTTAGGAAGGGGAGGAATAGGAGTTCATATTTTATAAAGATAGACAACTAAATGAGTTAAATTACTTTTTAAAGTTAAGATTTTGGGCTGTTTGAAGAGGTTTATTTAGGCGAGAAGGAATGGGTTTCAATATAAGATTTTAAAATTTTTTATTTAAGTTTATATGATTAAACCTTTTAGGCAGAAGCGAGCTAAATGCCAATTACAGGAAGTTATCAGTTTAAAAATTATTAGATAAAAATATTAGAGAAACAATATTAGAGAAAAACAAAATATATATATACAGATATGTGTTAACCAAGGCAAAAGGGGTTTCGTAAAAGAATCCATATTTTGTAAAGATAGGCAATTAAAGGAGCTTGGGATAGGAAGGTAGGGTGCTTAAAATACTTTTTAAGGTTAACGTTAGATTAAAATTAAGATGCAAACGTAAATTGAATCCTTTTAATTGAATTCTAAATTTAAGTATTCGAAGAATTTGCCTTGTGGCGGCACTTACTGATGGATTCCCTCCTAAGATTCAGTAGCCGGTGTTGGTGGGGGTATTTTAATATTGAAATTTTTTCCAGTAAACATAGACACCACCTATCACGAAAATTCCTCGGAATACGGGCTAAACCTATCAGTTTCCAGTTAATTTCAGGATCCAGCCCTTCCTCTTTCATTTTCCAGAATGCCCCCGAAAGGGCCGAAAGAGTTCAGAAATCTGCATATGGGGGGTGTGCGCTGGGTCCTCAGGTTAAAGGAATCCGTGGAATGATGTGCAGGGTCTGTAGAGCAGAGAAAAAAGTGTGCCTTCCATCGAAGTCTCCATATGAAGTTTTCAATTCTTTCGGTGCGGTGAAGGAGAAAAGAGTGAGTGTTTGGGTAAGGAATATTTCGTATTGAGCTCTTTATTGTTAAGGTTTTCGTCATGGGTTCTTTTTCTTACGAATGCTTGACTTTTTGTTCAAGTATTTCTTTTGTTTCTTTTTTTCTTCTCCTTTTCGCGGTGGGTTTGAAGACGTTCTTAGTTGTAGTTTAATATTTGATAATCTTGACAGAATTAGTTTTGTCGATATTGGTATTATAACTATAATTATTATTAATATATATAGTATGATTAAATAAAGAACACAGGAACAAACTTTATTTTTAACAAATACTTGTTCGTCCTAGGACGGAATTTATCAGGGCAACTCTTAGGAAATAATTATAAATATTAACATTTTTCATATATAATTTTTATACTAACCTCAACCAACATGTTTTTACGAGCCGCATATTTAATATGAAACAGTTGCATGTGGCTCGCAAACTGCGTCTTAGCCACACCTAATATATCACATTTAACTCAACTCTCCCGTTGGTTCCAGTGATTTGTTCCAAAGAGTTGAAAGCTCGATAACAAACCGAAGCAGTGGTAAAGAAATAACTTAGAGAATTGAGTTAAAAAGATGTAACTTCAAGGCCACCAGAAGTGTCTTAGTATATGGAATGAGAATGATATACTCATCAAAATAAAAGGGTTCATTTCCAAATTCGTAGCACCTAAACATGCCCAAAGCGTACAACGGCCGAAACATTGTAAACACGACAATAAAGATGAGGATAACAGTTTGAACGATGTACATAATGTAAATACTACCTCTTCTCAGAAGTGTAGAAAAAATCTTCTTGCTCAAATATCTTTTTATCAGTAAATCACTGAAAAAAGCAACATTCACAACTCAATACTATCTATCTATCTATCTATCTATCTATCTATCTATCTATCTATCTATCTATCTATCTGATTTTGTTGTTCATTATTTTGAGCGGTTCCTCACCCGGAATCCACAACATCTATCTATCTATCTATCTATCTATCTATCTATCTATCTATCTATCTTATTTTCAGTGTTTTACTGGTAAAAGAGATATTTGAGCAAGAAGATTAATGGGGTATATATATACTCGATTAACCTGGTTCCCCAAATACTTTTTTTATTAGTAAATATATATATATATTTCCCATTTTTAAACGAGCTATTTTGCTACCCAGGCTTTTACCCAGAGTAAAGACACCACTCGTGCTAGAAACCTGGGTAGCGAAGTAACTTGTTTAAAAATGGAAAATATTCAAAGGTTCTAAAATATAATTGTATCGAACCCTTTTTAATACAAGTGTGTGCTGATCTGACCCTATTATGGTTAAATTCAAACAATTCAGTGATGTCGTTGCGTGGATCACTAGGGGTTTCGTGTCTTTCAACATCATACATCCTCACCGCGCCGACCCGACCAGAGATGATCAGTCTCTGGTCCACCGTCAATAAGCGCTTTCAGACACTGGAAAATTTATAACGTTTGGGCCCGGTACGAAGTCTTGAAAATGCTTCCGATTGGCGACAGTCAGAGCAACTTTACATTAAGAGGCGAACCGTTTTTACAGTTACATTAAGAGGCGAAATCAGAAATGCAGAATTTCGGGGGATTTCAGCTCACAATTTGTTTTGAACTCCAGCTACTCGCTCTTTTGATCCATAACCAATTGGCTGTACTTTCTACTGTTTCGGTTATGGACTTGAGTGCTTTCCTTTTTTTTACTCCCACTATACCAATATCAGTTAAGGACCTTGCTGCAAATCCTCTAGTCCCCACTTCTTTCAGAGTGCAGCTAGCCCTCCAACCTTTAACCCTGCAACTCTCCAGCAGTTCATCGTATTTTAACTTCTTCCTTTCATGGGCTTCTTCTGCGTTTTCCTCCCAGGAGAACGTCAATACCCACAACACTTTCTTCAAATTATGTGAGAAGAAAACTATATCTGGGAGAAGTTTTGTGGTGGCAATTTGCTCTGGGAATTTCAATCTCGAGCCTATATCGGCCCTTAGTTCCCAATCTGTAGCAGGAGATAGCAAGTTTGAATTTAGCTTCCTATTTTGTGGGATTTTCGCGCCCGATTTAATAAATTTTATTTGCCTTGTGTCTGGTTTGTAAACATTCTCTTTGATAGCATTTTGAACTATTTTCACGATTTCTTTTATAATTACGTCGTGGCGCCATCTGTAACGTCCATCAGCCAGTGCAGACTTACAGCAGCTAAGGATATGTTTTAAGGTACCTTTGCGCCCACAAAAATGACAATTTGGCGACTTGTAAGTTTGCGGGGCTTGTCAGGATGTCGTATACTGCCCGAATCAGAAATTTTAGTCTGGAGTCACTGTGCCATATTTCGGACCATTTGATTTGGCGATTCACCATAGAGCTTCATTTGGTCCATGCCCCTTGCTGTCTCATCCCGACTTGGATTGCTATTCTTTTCTCTTCTTCGCCATTTCTGATTTCTTCGTGCAAAAGATGACTTTTCTTTTTCTTTTTCAGTTTGTCCCTAGTATTGCCTTTTCTCGGATTTTTTCTTTTGCTGTATTCAATTCTTTCGAGGCCTTTCACTTTTTAACTGTATATAGTGATATTCCCGCACCGGCTACTTTGGGATCTTTCGAGGACTCGTACTGGATTGTGGCTCTCATTTTAGCTACTTTAAAGTCTTCGTACAGGCTTTTAAACGGGAGTTTAAGCGTTTGTTTTCCCGTATAAAGACAAGAGGAAAACTATTTTAAATCACCTACGCGCTTCGTCCTGTGATGGATTTTATCAATGCAAAAAAAAAAAATGGAAATGAGCTTTATTCTAAATTACGTATCTGTAAACAATGTTGGCAACCACAAAGACGCTCACAAATCATTTGAAAAGATTAACAGAATATTTTGTTTTAGAATTCCTTCATGTGTAGTGCAAAGTCACGAGATGTTAAAATAGAAGGGAATTCAACCGTTTTCTTTGAACTTATTATTATGTATGTTAGTCTGTTTTAGAATTCCTTCATGTGTAGTGCAAAGTCACGAGATGTTAAAATAGAAGGGAATTCAACCGTTTTCTTTGAACTTTTTATTATGTATGTTAGTCTGTTTTAGAATTCCTTCATGTGTAGTGCAAAGTCACGAGATGTTAAAATAGAAGGGAATTCAACCGTTTTCTTTGAACTTTTTTTTTATGTATGCTAGTCTGTTTTAGAATTCCTTCATGTGTAGTGCAAAGTCACGAGATGTTAAAATAGAAGGGAATTCAACCGTTTTCTTTGAACTTTTTTTTATGTATGTTAGTCTGTTTTAGAATTCCTTCATGTGTAGTGCAAAGTCACGAGATGTTAAAATAGAAGTGAATTCAAACGTTTTCTTTGAACTTTTTTTTATGTATCTTAGTCTGTTTTAGAATTCCTTCATGTGCAGTGCAAAGTCACGAGATGTTAAAATAGAAGTGAATTCAACCGTTTTCTTTGAACTTTTTATTATGTATGTTAGTCTGTTTTAGAATTCCTTCATGTGTAGTGCAAAGTCACGAGATATTAAAATGAAGTGAATTCAACCGTTTTCTTTGAACTTTTTTTTTATGTATGTTAGTCTGTTTTAGAATTTCTTCATGTGCAGTGCAAAGTCACGAGATGTTAAAATAGAAGGGAATTCAACCGTTTTCTTCGAATTTTTTTTTATGTATGTTAGTCTGTTTTAGAATTCCTTCATGTGTAGTGCAAAGTCACGAGATGTTAAAATAGAAGGGAATTCAACCGTTTTCTTTGAACTTTTTTTTATGTATGCTAGTCTGTTTTAGAATTCCTTCATGTGTAGTGCAAAGTCACGAGATGTTAAAATAGAAGGGAATTCAACCGTTTTTTTGAACTTTTTTTTTATGTATGTTAGTCTGTTTTAGAATTCCTTCATGTGTAGTGCAAAGTCACGAGATGTTAAAATAGAAGTGAATTCAACCGTTTTCTTTGAACTTTTTTTTATGTATGTTAGTCTGTTTTAGAATTCCTTCATGTGCAGTGCAAAGTCACGAGATGTTAAAATAGAAGTGAATTCAACCGTTTTCTTTGAACTTTTTATTATGTATGTTAGTCTGTTTTAGAATTCCTTCATGTGTAGTGCGAAGTCACGAGATATTAAAATGAAGTGAATTCAACCGTTTTCTTTGAACTTTTTTTTTATGTATGTTAGTCTGTTTTAGAATTTCTTCATGTGCAGTGCAAAGTCACGAGATGTTAAAATAGAAGGGAATTCAACCGTTTTCTTTGAACTTTTTATTATGTATGTTAGTCTGTTTTAGAATTCCTTCATGTGTAGTGCAATGTCACGAGATGTTAAAATAGAAGGGAATTCAACCGTTTTCTTTGAACATTTTTTTTATGTATGCTAGTCTGTTTTAGAATTCCTTCATGTGTAGTGCAAAGTCACGAGATGTTAAAATAGAAGGGAATTCAACCGTTTTCTTTGAACTTTTTTTTTATGTATGTTAGTCTGTTTTAGAATTCCTTCATGTGTAGTGCAAAGTCACGAGATGTTAAAATAGAAGTGAATTCAAACGTTTTCTTTGAACTTTTTTTTATGTATCTTAGTCTGTTTTAGAATTCCTTCATGTGCAGTGCAAAGTCACGAGATGTTAAAATAGAAGTGAATTCAACCGTTTTCTTTGAACTTTTTATTATGTATGTTAGTCTGTTTTAGAATTCCTTCATGTGTAGTGCAAAGTCACGAGATATTAAAATGAAGTGAATTCAACCGTTTTCTTTGAACTTTTTTTTTATGTATGTTAGTCTGTTTTAGAATTTCTTCATGTGCAGTGCAAAGTCACGAGATGTTAAAATAGAAGGGAATTCAACCGTTTTCTTTGAATTTTTTTTTTATGTATGTTAGTCTGTTTTAGAATTCCTTCATGTGTAGTGCAAAGTCACGAGATGTTAAAATAGAAGGGAATTCAACCGTTTTCTTTGAACTTTTTTTTATGTATGCTAGTCTGTTTTAGAATTCCTTCATGTGTAGTGCAAAGTCACGAGATGTTAAAATAGAAGGGAATTCAACCGTTTTCTTTGAACTTTTTTTTTATGTATGTTAGTCTGTTTTAGAATTCCTTCATGTGTAGTGCAAAGTCACGAGATGTTAAAATAGAAGTGAATTCAACCGTTTTCTTTGAACTTTTTTTTATGTATGTTAGTCTGTTTTAGAATTCCTTCATGTGCAGTGCAAAGTCACGAGATGTTAAAATAGAAGTGAATTCAACCGTTTTCTTTGAACTTTTTATTATGTATGTTAGTCTGTTTTAGAATTCCTTCATGTGTAGTGCGAAGTCACGAGATATTAAAATGAAGTGAATTCAACCGTTTTCTTTGAACTTTTTTTTTATGTATGTTAGTCTGTTTTAGAATTTCTTCATGTGCAGTGCAAAGTCACGAGATGTTAAAATAGAAGGGAATTCAACCGTTTTCTTTGAACTTTTTATTATGTATGTTAGTCTGTTTTAGAATTCCTTCATGTGTAGTGCAAAGTCACGAGATGTTAAAATAGAAGGGAATTCAACCGTTTTCTTTGAACTTTTTTTTATGTATGTTAGTCTGTTTTAGAATTCCTTCATGTGTAGTGCAATGTCACGAGATGTTAAAATAGAAGGGAATTCAACCGTTTTCTTTGAACTTTTTTTTTATGTATGCTAGTCTGTTTTAGAATTCCTTCATGTGTAGTGCAAAGTCACGAGATGTTAAAATAGAAGGGAATTCAACCGTTTTCTTTGAACTTTTTTTTTATGTATGTTAGTCTGTTTTAGAATTCCTTCATGTGTAGTGCAAAGTCACGAGATGTTAAAATAGAAGTGAATTCAAACGTTTTCTTTGAACTTTTTTTTATGTATCTTAGTCTGTTTTAGAATTCCTTCATGTGCAGTGCAAAGTCACGAGATGTTAAAATAGAAGTGAATTCAACCGTTTTCTTTGAACTTTTTATTATGTATGTTAGTCTGTTTTAGAATTCCTTCATGTGTAGTGCAAAGTCACGAGATATTAAAATGAAGTGAATTCAACCGTTTTCTTTGAACTTTTTTTTTATGTATGTTAGTCTGTTTTAGAATTTCTTCATGTGCAGTGCAAAGTCACGACATGTTAAAATAGAAGGGAATTCAACCGTTTTCTTTGAATTTTTTTTTTTATGTATGTTAGTCTGTTTTAGAATTCCTTCATGTGTAGTGCAAAGTCACGAGATGTTAAAATAGAAGGGAATTCAACCGTTTTCTTTGAACTTTTTTTTTATGTATGCTAGTCTGTTTTAGAATTCCTTCATGTGTAGTGCAAAGTCACGAGATGTTAAAATAGAAGGGAATTCAACCGTTTTCTTTGAACTTTTTTTTATGTATGTTAGTCTGTTTTAGAATTCCTTCATGTGTAGTGCAAAGTCACGAGATGTTAAAATAGAAGGGAATTCAACCGTTTTCTTTGAACTTTTTTTTATGTATGTTAGTTTGTTTTAGAATTCCTTCATGTGCAGTGCAAAGTCACCAGATGTTAAAATAGAAGTGAATTCAACCGTTTTCTTTGAACTTTTTATTATGTATGTTAGTCTGTTTTAGAATTCCTTCATGTGTAGTGCGAAGTCACGAGATATTAAAATGAAGTGAATTCAACCGTTTTCTTTGAACTTTTTTTTTATGTATGTTAGTCTGTTTTAGAATTTCTTCATGTGCAGTGCAAAGTCACGAGATGTTAAAATAGAAGGGAATTCAACCGTTTTCTTTGAATTTTTTTTTATGTATGTTAGTCTGTTTTAGAATTCCTTCATGTGTAGTGCAAAGTCACGAGATGTTAAAATAGAAGGGAATTCAACCGTTTTCTTTGAACTTTTTTTTATGTATGTTAGTTTGTTTTAGAATTCCTTCATGTGTAGTGCAAAGTCACGAGATGTTAAAATAGAAGGGAATTCAACCGTTTTCTTTGAAGTTTTTTTTATGTATGTGAGTCTGTTTTAGAATTCCTTCATGTGTAGTGCAAAGTCACGAGATGTTAAAATAGAAGGGAATTCAACCGTTTTCTTTGAACTTTTTATTATGTATGTTAGTCTGTTTTAGAATTCCTTCATGTGTAGTGCAAAGTCACGAGATGTTAAAATAGAAGGGAATTCAACCGTTTTCTTTGAACTTTTTTTTATGTATGCTAGTCTGTTTTAGAATTCCTTCATGTGTAGTGCAAAGTCACGAGATGTTAAAATAGAAGGGAATTCAACCGTTTTCTTTGAACTTTTTTTTTATGTATGTTAGTCTGTTTTAGAATTCCTTCATGTGTAGTGCAAAGTCACGAGATGTTAAAATAGAAGTGAATTCAAACGTTTTCTTTGAACTTTTTTTTATGTATGTTAGTCTGTTTTAGAATTCCTTCATGTGCAGTGCAAAGTCACGAGATGTTAAAATAGAAGGGAATTCAACCGTTTTCTTTGAACTTTTTTTTTATGTATGTTAGTTTGTTTTAGAATTCCTTCATGTGTAGTGCAAAGTCACGAGATGTTAAAATAGAAGGGAATTCAACCGTTTTCTTTGAACTTTTTTTTTATGTATGTTAGTCTGTTTTAGAATTCCTTCATGTGTAGTGCAAAGTCACGAGATGTTAAAATAGAAGGGAATTCAACCGTTTTCTTTGAACTTTTTTTTTATGTATGTTAGTCTGTTTTAGAATTCCTTCATGTGTAGTGCAAAGTCACGAGATGTTAAAATAGAAGGGAATTCAACCGTTTTCTTTGAACTTTTTTTTTATGTATGTTACTCTGTTTTAGAATTCCTTCATGTGTAGTGCAAAGTCACGAGATGTTAAAATAGAAGGGAATTCAACCGTTTTCTTTGAATTTTGTTTTTTATGTATGTTAGTCTGTTTTAGAATTCCTTCATGTGTAGTGCAAAGTCACGAGATGTTAAAATAGAAGTGAATTCAACCGTTTTCTTTGAACTTTTTATTATGTATGTTAGTCTGTTTTAGAATACCTTCATGTGTAAAGTGCAAAGTTTTCACGAGAATTGTTAAAATAAAGAAGGGAATTCAACCGTTTTCTTTGAACTTTTTTTTTATGTATGTTAGTCTGTTTTAGAATTCCTTCATGTGTAGTGCAAAGTCACGAGATGTTAAAATAGAAGGGAATTCAACCGTTTTCTTTGAACTTTTTTTTATGTATGTTAGTCTGTTTTAGAATTCCTTCATGTGTAGTGCAAAGTCACGAGATGTTAAAATAGAAGGGAATTCAACCGTTTTCTTTGAATTTTTTTTTTATGTATGTTAGTCTGTTTTAGAATTCCTTCATGTGTAGTGCAAAGTCACGAGATGTTAAAATAGAAGGGAATTCAACCGTTTTCTTTGAACTTTTTATTATGTATGTTAGTCTGTTTTAGAATTCCTTCATGTGTAGTGCAAATTCACGAGATGTTAAAATAGAAGGGAATCCAACCGTTTTCTTTGAACTTTTTTTTATGTATGTTAGTCTGTTTTAGAATTCCTTCATGTGTAGTGCAAAGTCACGAGATATTAAAATGAAGTGAATTCAACCGTTTTCTTTGAACTTTTTTTTTATGTATGTTAGTCTGTTTTAGAATTCCTTCATGTGTAGTGCAAAGTCACGAGATGTTAAAATAGAAGGGAATTCAACCGTTTTCTTTGAACTTTTTTTTATGTATGTTAGTCTGTTTTAGAATTCCTTCATGTGTAGTGCAAAGTCACGAGATGTTAAAATAGAAGGGAATTCAACCGTTTTCTTTGAATTTTTTTTTTATGTATGTTAGCCTGTTTCAGAATTCCTTCATGTGTAGTGCAAAGTCACGAGATATTAAAATGAAGTGAATTTAACCGTTTTCTTTGAATTTTTTTTTATGTATGTTAGTCTGTTTTAGAATTCCTTCATGTGCAGTGCAAAGTCACGAGATGTTAAAATAGAAGGGAATTCAACCGTTTTCTTTGAACTTTTTATTATGTATGTTAGTCTGTTTTAGAATTCCTTCATGTGTAGTGCAAAGTCACGAGATGTTAAAATAGAAGGGAATTCAACCGTTTTCTTTGAACTTTTTATTATGTATGTTAGCCTGTTTTAGTATAATTTCCATAAGTAAAAAATAAGCATTGATAAAGTCCATCACAGAACGAAACGCGTAGGCGATTTAAAATTCAATTTTCCTCTTGTTTTTATTTTATTTAACCATTCTACCCTTAATCTCAGATTATAACTGAGTATATTTTTACACACACACACACACACACACACACACACACACACACACATATATATATATATATATATATATATATATATATATAATATTTTGTAACGGATTTTTTATTATTAGCTAGGATGATACATATTTCACTGCTTTGATGTTCTTAACGCGGCTCGTCAGATCCAAATGGTACAACAGTAGACAATCGAAATATCACCCACCCATCAAAAAAAAATTTCTTCACTTTTATTTGATTCTCCGTGGACGCCCACATGTCCATATTAGGACAGGCATTTGTGACGTTTATATACGAAAAGGTTCTCGTTCATTTGAAAAATAGCCCCGAAGAAAGTGGGAAGGCGAGGATATGGGAGGGTTGACGATTGATAAGTGCAAGGAAGAGAGAAAGTTGAAATATAGAAAGAAAACTGGGGAACCTAACTTTTTTTTACTTTAGATTGAATATGTTAAATATTTCCACATAGATGTGTTTGTGAAGTGAAGTTGTACTGAGACCAAATTAGAAGTTGGGCTTCAGTCACAGAAGAGTAGGTCTATTATTGTGGTATGTACGTGTCATTGTTTCTTTGCAAATGTGTATTACACATAAATCAACCCGAGAACAATTTGAAAAGAAACGAGCCATGACGAATTGTGGGTAGTTATCGCAAATGATCACAATGTCTGATGTTATCCTAATGTACACGATTTCATTTTCGATATCAAATGAACTGACAGCATGTTTTCATTTGGACGGTAGCCATTATTGCTTCTATCTCTAACGCTTGATGCACACTGGGAAGGAAATCACGTAGACAATATGGCGTTAAGTCAGTCAGTTACGTTTTATTAGCAACTGTAACGATGACGAAAGTGTGTTTGCTTTTTTTTCTTTTTCTTAAATGATTTTATCAGCGCAATGCTTCTTATTGATATATTTAAATGTAAGTGCATTTTGATGTGTATATAAAGAAATTTTAATTTAAAGTTATTTACAATGTTACATATATATATATATATATATATATATATATAGCATAGTGATGATCCACGTATACTGTCTTAATATGTATAGGAAAGAATATTGAAAAGTTTTGGGTTTGAAAATGTGTTTTCTGACAGTATTTGTAGAAATAAACAAATGTGTTTTTTGACAGTAATAATAGAAACAAACAAATACTGTCAAAAAAACACATTTTCAAACTCAAAACGTTTTAACATTTATATATATATATATATATATATATATATATATATATATATATATCCTTTGAGATTTTAAAAAGAAATCACTCGACTGACAGTTGAGAGCGAGGGAATATTTACTAGCCCCAAAATCATTTTACTCGACCGACTCCATTTTCTTAATAGTCAAATAGCGTGAATTGTTACCGGAAAACAAAAAATGAAATTTTAATTAAAATTTCGAACGTGTTAGAAAGGATTTAAATTTTAAAAGAATAATAACCATAAAATTTGATCTTATCTCTTTATAATAGCATAAACATTTTGATGAAAAAATTTTGTTTTTATTAAGTTTGAGCCCTTTTAACATCATGATATGTTGTTTCTTTTGTTTGTTTGTTTGTTTATTTTTTTTTTTTTGGCAATTGAGTGGAGGTAACTAAATTATTCTTAGTTTCTTTCTTCTGTTTGATTACAACCTGCATCTCATAGATGATAAAAAAATAACAAATCTGATTTTCTCAATGATTTTCTATAAAAAAGATTACTTACTTGGATAATTCGTTTTTTGGTCCGGAGTGGAAATAAGCATGCTCATTTTTTTCTCTCTTTCAAATGTTCCTTTTTACTTTTCGTAAGAGGGGGAGGAAGTATTGAGTCAAGGATATTTTTCCTAATTAACTTCTAAAAATCTGTGAGCGTCTTTAATCTGGGCGACAGAGACATTTTGGCTCCACTTTGGAAGCGTTAATTTAACGAATGTTTATACTGACCGGGACGATAAAAGCGAGACCAAAGACTTCAGTAATGTCATTGTAAGTCATTCTAAGTAACTTGTAAATCGTCAATGGCATACCTTTGGGTTGTAAAAGGAATCATATTTCCTTTTTCTAAATTTGAAGGGACACGTTTCATTGCGACATTTTTAATCGACCGCGAGCGAGTAAAGCAATACACTTTAATGGCCAAATTAAGTTTTTAATCGATTGAGACCTTTCGACCACGAATAACGAATAACGATCAGCCTAAACGATGTCAAATTAAGCCTATAACACAATTTTCGAATTCATCGAAATAACCATCTCCGTTCTGACATGTATCGTAATAGAAAAAATTTAAACATGTTACGGAAATTAACGAAGATTAACGAAACTTGGTTATAAACAACTGACAATTTGAAATGATTTGTTTGAACATTATTTTTGGAATAAAAATTTAACGTAATAATCAGGCCGGTAGAAATAAATATATAATACTATTTGATTATAAACAGAGTATCTACTTAAATACGAGTATTGTTAAAAAATAATGTTCAAACAAATCATTTCAAATTGTCCGTTGTTTATAACCTACTTTCGTTAATCTTCCTTAATTTCCATAACAGACATATATATATATATATATATATATATATATATATATATATATATATATATATATATGTTGTTATTATTATTGTTATTATTATTATGTCATTTTTCATCATATTTAGATTTCTGCATTGGTCTCACTACCAACCAAGTCTGCGGGGAGACCTAAGGCAGGTAGTGGCGTGTTGTTATGACTCCATTTCATGTTTTTCTATCCTCCCTATCATCCCCAGCATTACATAGATAACGTTTTCCTTAGTGTGTGGGCTGTACTTAATAATACAATTTTTTGTATATCTCTTAAGCTGGGGTTTCCAGGGATTCTTTCAATGTGTTGTTTTGTTCCATTTTTTATCATTCCAAGTGCACCTACTATCACTGGCACAACTCTTGTTTTCAATTTCCACATTTTTTCTATTTCAATTTCCAGGTCTTTATATTTTGACAGTTTTTCAAATTCCTTGATTGCTATGTTACAATCCGCTGGACAAGCCATATCAATTAATAGACAAGTTTTCTCCTTCTGGTTTTTAACAATAATGTTTGGCCTGTTTGCTTCAATTTTTCTGTCTGTGTAGATGGTGTAATCCCATAGAATGGTTACATCTTCTATTTCTGTAACCGGTGCTGGATGATGTTCATACCAGTGTTTGTTTACAGCTTTTCCATAATGTTTGCACATTGCCCAATGTAGAGAGATTGGTATACATGTATGTTTACACACACATATATACATACAAAAATACACACATTTATGTGCGAAGTACTTCTCACACCGAATCAAATACATGCACACGTATAGTTAGTATTAAATATAGATGTACGTGTGTGTGCATGTGTGTGAAGGTAACCGTGTGGGCATATGAAGATAGGTGTATGCATAGAAAACTTTTTCGTACACATGACAATAATTCGCTACCATTATTTCAAACACTTTTCCCATCCTCCCAACTACATATCACCCACCTTCTGACATTTCCTATATCTAACTACTCTTTCTATTTACCTTCCCCTATGGAGGCCAAAGCGCAATATTGGCAGTGGAATGCCTTGTTGGGGTGAAATGATTAAAAAACAAATGTATAACCACGTACATATAGAGAGATAGCAATGTCAATAAAGCGTGATAAACAAAGTATATATATATATATATATATATATATATATATATATATATATAATCGCCAACTGATGAAAATTAGGTTGGGTTTCAATCCTGTCTAAAATCAATCAGATGTCTAACCGTACTAATGAGCTGTGATACAGTCTGCAAATGACTTTATATATATATATATATATATATATATATATATATATTTTAATCATTTCACCCCGAGCAAGGCAGAAACGCCACTGATGTGCAGGGGGTTACATAAATGTAAGGAGATTAATTAGAAAAGAGTGAGGAGTACAAGCTAGTTAGAAAGGAACAATAGAAAGCTGAGAAAGCAGGTGCAATGACAGGTACATGGGCGGAGAGAAAGGGAAGGTTATACAGGGGAGGGGAGAGAGCTAGAGGCCAGTGGTTAGTAGGTGAGTATTAACTTTGCTTTTAAATTTCTGGAGGTCGTAGCCGTCAGGAAAGCAAGAATACGAGAGTGAGTTCCACAGGCGGGAAGTGCGAGAGAGGAAGCTGCAGGAGTAGAATTGTCGTCTGCGTTTGGCTAACCTGACTGTGAATGGGTGGGACCCTGTTGCCAGTCTGGTTGCATGAGTAAACACCTGTTGAGGAGGCATCAGTGACTTAAGCTCATCCGAGCAGAAGCCATGAAAGTATTTATAGAAGAGACAGGGGGAGGCCACATTTCGACGATGGGAAAGTGGCTGCAGACGAGTCGCCAGATCAGTATATAACGTTGTGTGTGTGTCTGATTAAAAAAATAGAAACACTATGTTTGCTTATTTTCCATAAAATCTGTTCATACTCACGTATAATCTTTCACGTTTTACAATGAAAAATTGTTAGAAATGAGCTGTAAAGGTGACAGATGTTATTTTCATTCATTTCTCAAGTTACCCAAGTACCTTTCAACCTCTTTCCGAGGTCATCTTCAGGGATGTGAGTTATGGTAACAAATGTAACCGGAAAATTGCGTTGCTAAAATTTACTGTACTTTTTTTCCTACTTCACATATAACGGTTGACAAATTGCTAACGTTCATTAGAACGTGAAAATTACCTAAAATATAATTTTTATATATGTTGTAATGTCATAGTCATGCACGTGTTAAAGCATGAAAAAACTTTACAAGAGATACCAAGAGAAAGATGATTGAGAGGGACAAGAGACAGAGCCAAGTGAAAGTCCATGATCACCTACGTCCCGAATGGACACGGCATATGATGAAGAATAAGAAATAAAACTAAAAGATATGACTGCTAGCTAATCAGTAATGAGAAGAGGTGGATCCATGCCTAATCAGAATTTGATAAACAAACTAGAAATTATAAAGTGGATATAAAATGGGGGATCAATAATATATTATAATCAATATATAACCTGATCCCCCTCTTTGTGACCATGATAGTTTCGGAGAGTAACAAGAGAAAAAATTACTGAGAGCGACAAGAGACAAAGCCAAGTGGAAGTCCATGATCACCTACGTCCCGAAGGGACACGGCATATGATGAAGAATAAGAAATAAAACTAAAAGACATGACTGCCTAGCTAATTAGTAATGAAAAGGAGTGGATTCATGCCTAATCAGAATTTGATAAACAAATTAGAAATTATAAAGTGGATATAAAGTGGGGGTTCAGTTCCCTATTATAATCAATATCTAAACAAATCCCGCACTTTGTGACAATGATAGTTTCTAGCCATTTATATTCTCGATTTATGGGTTTGATTAAATGGTTTAAAGAGCAGGGGTTGGGAATAGTAACAAGAACGAAAATTACTGAGAGCAAAAAGAAACAGAGCCAAGTGGAAGTCCATGATCACCTACACCCTGAATGGACATGGCACATGAAAAAGAAGAAGAAAAAGAAGAGGAAGAAGAAGAAGAAGAAATAAAACTAAAAGACATGACTTCGTAGCTAATTAGTAATGAAAAGGGGTGGATTCATGCCTAATCAGAATTTGATAAACAAATTAGAAATTATAAAGTGGTTATAACTTGGGGGATCAATTCTCTATTATAATCAATATATAAACAGATCCCCTATTTTGTGGCCAAGATAGTTTCTAGCCATTTACATTCTAGATTTATGGGCTTGAGTAAATGGATTGCAGAACAGAGTTTGGGAGGAGTAACAGAAATTACTTAGAGCGACAAGAAACAGAGCCAAGTGGAAGTCCATCATCACCTACTTCCTGAAGTGACAGGGTACATGAAGAAGAAGAAGAAGAAGAAGAAGAAGAAGAAGAAGAAGAAGAAGAAGAAGAAGAAATAAAACTAAAAGACATGACTGCGTAGCTAATCAGTAATGAGAAGATGTGGATTCATACCTAATCAGAATTTGATTAACAAATTAGAAATTATCATGTGGATATAAATTGGGGGGTCAATTCTCTATCATAATCAATATATAACCTGATCCCCCTATTTGTCACCATAATAGTTTCGGAGAGGTAACAAGAGAAAAAATTACTGACAGCGACAAAAGACAGAGCCAAGGGGAAGTCCATGATCGCCTACGTCCTGAAGGGACACGCCACATGAAGAAGAAAAAGGAATAATACTAAAAGACATGACTGCGTAGCTAATCAGTAATGAGAAGATGTGGATTCATACCTAATCAGAATTTGATTAACAAATTAGAAATTATGATGTGGATATAAACTGGGGGTATCAATTCCGTATTATAATCAATATATAAACTAATCCCTCACGTTGTGACCATGATAGTTTTTCGTCATTTACATTCTAGATTTATGGGCTTGAGCAAATGGATTTCAGAGCAGGGTTTGGGAGGAGTAACAAGAGAAAACATTACTGAGAGCGACAAGAGACAAAGCCAAGTGGAAATCCATGATCGCCTACGTCCTGTAGGGACAGAGTACATGAAGAAGAAGAAGAAGAAGAAGAAGAAGCTCTACCACTGATGTGATTACGGCTTTCACTGAATATGTACACTGGAATCTTGATAATGATAGCAAAGCTCCAGCTATACTATATTTCTGGACGATTATTTGATTTAATGCTGTCGTTCCTATCAAATCAAGCTCAAGTTATCATGAATCGCCTGACAATACCAAAAATCTGAAACCAAGGTTGCGTAAATATTTAGTTTCCAAGTGAAAAAATACGCAAAAGCTCTAGAATTAACTGAGCAATTTTTTAGACAACTTTGTACTGGTTTAATCTAATTGTGACCAAAAACTGATTAAGAAAAATTACCTTTATTCTTAAATCATTTCCCAGGGGTCAGTCAGTTTAGGTGCCATACGTGATACACGCTTGGGCGATCATGTCTCGAAACAGACATGACTGAGTGGGCAGAAGATTTTCTATCCTGCTCTTTAAACTATAGCTGAAAGGAGAAGAGACAGATTTATTAGTAATTAGTGGGGGATCAGTTTATTACTTCATAACAATAGAAAACCGATCCCCCACTTTATGCCCAGTAGAAGCTTTACTTATGTTTCCAACTATTATCTTCAGTCAGTCAGTTTAGTGCCATACGTGATACACGCTTGGACGATCATGTCTCGAAACAGACATGACTGACTAGGCAGAAGATTATCTCGGAGTAGGTTGCCATTGCTTTTTGCGGTAGACTGGTTGCCGAACAAGGCTATAGAACCCAATCTGTCCTGCTATTTAACCGATAACTGGTAGGAAGAGACGGATTAATACCTTTCCCAAGGGTATTTGCGCGTAAGTGAATACAATGGATTCAGGTGGAATTCGAACTCGGCTCCCCGTTTCTCGTTCCGAGCCGATATCCACTGTACCACAACGCACAACGCACATTCCCAGGGGTATTTGTGCCAAAGTAAATACAAGGAATTCGAAATCGGCATTCCGAGTTCTCGTTCTGAGTAGATATCCACTGGACCAAAACTTACATCAAGCATTATATGTCAAACAATCCGCTTAGCAAAAATATCATTGTACCAGTAAGCAATTGAAAGAACAGAAATCTTGGCACTAATCATCTTTACTGAGTCGTACCATAGACGAAGGATAACATGGATATATATATATATATATATATATATATATATTTTCTACGCATATACTGTTAAATATAAGAGACATTGAATGTCTATTATGTTTAATCATGAGCCGTTCTAAACATTGTATTTTGGCTTTAATTCAGATGAAATTAAAGACAAAAATTCTCCAACATTTGGATAATTTTTCATTAAGTTGGTTCTAAGCTTTCGGCTCACATGAACCATTTTCAGAGAGGTTACAAGAACGGTAACATAAAAGCACCCACCATCAGCGACAATTTTATCTTCTGTTGACAGAAAACTCTGCTAAGCAACGGCAAGAGTTACCAGAAATAGCAAACGCAGTTCGTAAATGTGTAATGCCGTTTTATGACGTCACACCGCGTGAGAGCTCGAAATGATAACAGAACCATATATTTAAATGCAATGTAATGTGTTATGACCAGATTTAAACGTGGTTTTCTTAAGTGTGGGTTGTTTGGATTTAATGTAGATGGCCTACAATATTCAAATGTTCGATAACTTTTGTCTTTATTTTCACCTGAAATTAAAGCCAAAGTACGATGTTTAAAACGGCTCATGATTAAACATAATATACATTCATTTTCTCTTATATTTAACAGTAAATTATCTGCTGCTTCGATACACTATATGTATATATATATATATATATATATATATATATATATATAGGGTATCCATATATATATATATATATATATATATATATAGGGTATCCATATACTTCGTGTTCACTTTAAAAAATTCCTGACTTCTTTTGTATTTACTATAGAAATAGTTTGTAAAAAGGAATAGAAAGAAGGAAATCTATATTTTTAAGGTTTTATTGATATTTTAACTTTCTACATTCTTCCATCATTAACAAGAGAAAGGGTAATACGATTTTGCAGTTCACGGACAACATTTGCCAACTGATTTACGGTAATGCCTGAAATCACATTAGTTATTTTAGCTTTCAAATCTTCTGAGAAACTAAGTTTGGTTGCATACACTATTGTTTTCAAATGTCCCCACAAAAAAAAAAAAAATCCGTGGAGTCAAATCATGCGAACATGGAATCTAATAAAATGGTCCACTTCTTCCAAACCATCTGTTTACTTACGTAAAACTAGCAGTATAGCCCGGCGTAGCTCGGGCGTAATGAAAGCATTAAAACTAATCCATGATCCTGGAGCGCAGACTCTTTGGACGTTGGCACGAAAGACTATAAAGCTATAGTTGTTTCCATTTAAAGCGAAACCGTAGGCAAGATGTTTGTGTGTGTGTCTGCTTATCTACCTGTATGTCTGTATTGTTTTCAGCCTTTTTATTTTAGTTTTTGCTTCGGGTTTCGCTCTAAGTAGGCATAATTGTAGTTCTTAGTCTCAGTCATGATACCATTTACTCAGTGGATTTATTTAGCCTTCAAAATTCAGTTTACGACGAGAAAAACTTATATGATTTCGATAATAGGAAATTAAAATTTGACTTACATTCATTCATTTTTCTTTCAGTCTACAGTTTCGCTTTAACTGGAAACAACTATTGCTTTTTAGTCTTTCGTGCCAATGTCCAAAGAGTCTGAACTTCAGGACCATGGATTAGTTTTAAAGATTTCATTACACCCGAGTAACGCCGGGCTATACTACTAGTCATATATTAGAGAAATATTAATTTCAGTCAGTAAAATTCTTTCGTTGAAAAGTCAGGTATTACTATTATGTGTAAGATATGCTGAAATTAAAAAGAAATGTTTCAATTATTCCACTTCAAACTTGACTGGAAAACAAGAAACGGAAGGGATTCCCATCAGCAATGTATTTGAGGAAAAAACTTTTTACCATCAAAGATAGGGTTAGATCTAACCATTTCAACTCTGAAAGCGAAAGGATCTCTACAGAATTAATTACCTCCACTCAGTCAGTTTAGGTGCCATACGTGATACACGCTTGGGCGATCATGTCTCTAAAGAGACATGACTGACTGGGCAGAAGATTATCCCGCAGTAGGTTGCCATTGCTTTCTGCGGTAGACTGGTTGCCGGCCAAGGCTATAGAACCCCATCTGTCCTGCTATTTAACCCATAACTGGAAGGAAGAGACGGATTAATACCTTTCCCAAGGGTATTTGCGCGTAAGTAAATACAATGGATTCAGCTGGAATTCGAATTCGGCTCCCCGGTTTCTCGTTCCGAGCCGATATCCACTGTACCACAACGCACATCCTACCTCCACTCAATTGCCGAAAAAAATAGCATACCATGATGTTAAAAGAGATCAAACTTAATAAAAACAAAGTTTTATCATCAACATGTTTATGCTATTATTAAGAGCAAAGATCAAACTTTGTTGTTATTATTCTTTAAGATTTTTTAAATCCTTTCTAACACGTTCAAAATTTTTTTTAAAATTTTATTTTTTGTTTTCCGTCAGTAATTCAAGCTATGTTTACGTGAGGCGACTATTAAGAAAATGGAGTCGGTCGAGTAAAATTATTTGAGGGTGAGTAAATTTTCCCTCGCTCTCAACCGCCGGTCGTGTGATTTCCTTTTCAAATATTAAAGGCCTTATTTACATTAAACAAAAAAAAAATAATGTAGTAACAACCCTAATCTTTATTTAACGCAGAAAATAGTTAAATTGTACTTAACTAATGCTGAACCAAGTAATTTTAACAATCCTTAGTAAAACCACCTACTCAAACATACACTTATTCAAACACACCTCCAAATACGAGATGGTCATTTAACTATAAGGAAAGCAATATTTATTTTTAGATACGAAAAATATGGCAGAAGACCAAAAAGAGGCTAAGGAAAACTTGTTCTTCAATCAGTCTTATCTGAAATTTAGCTCTCCACCATTACTGACCTACACATATTACTGTATTCCTTACTTCGAAACAATAGATTCTTACCTACTATTATCAGTGTATGAACATAACACTTCAAAGTCACTATGAATTAATAAAAACCTCCCATACGTACAAATTATGAAATCTCAGAGCAATTACTATGAAAACATTTATCGAAAGGACACAAGAAAGCTACATTACGATGATGAAGAAAGTAGCTGAAGTCGGTATGCAAGGCCTGAAAAAAACGATTGTTCAGATTTTATGAGATAAATTAAATGCAAAAATGTCAGCTCAAGATTATGTTTGATTACTTTTGTTTAACGGCATATCAACATCTTTATGGGTTATTTAATGATGACATCTAAATATTTTGAACACAAATTTATGGCTTCATCTCAATATATTCTGAACTCAACTCCAGTCACATAATGTAGATCCCTTCCGTCTCTTCTACATATACTTCTGCTCCGATGAGCTTAGCTCCCTGGTGTCCCCTCTGCATGAATTTAGTCAAGATACTAGACTAGCGACTAGGTCCCACCATTTTACAGTGAAATCAATCACAATTTCTACTCCATTAGTGTATTTACTCGCACTTCCCACCCGTGAAATTCACTTCCATATACCTGCTTCCCTGAAAGCTAGAACCTCTAAGAATTTAAATGCAAAATCAATTGTAATGTCTTATCTTCTTGACTCAAATCCTATCATGTTCCTCTTCCATTCCACTCTACTCTCATACTTCCCTCTTCACACCTGTGCTCTCATCCTCAGTTATTGTATTACTCACCTGTAACTTGTTCCTCTTTCTCATTTCGCCTCTTCTGTAACCCCTGCGCACCAGTGGCAGTTCTGCTTTGCTTGGGGGTGAAATGATTAAAAAAAAATTCAATTGTACACATTCACATACAAATAAAATATATTGAGGGTCATTTTACCATGTATTGTTGATTTCGTTTGTTTTACGGCATGTCAAATCTGTGGTCATTTAATATCAAAAATTTAATTTTGGTTTTTCAAAATCAAGTATTTAAACAGTCAAATATATTTTAAATAAACTGTTGTTAATTTTACCATAAAAATATATTTTTATAATTTCATGACTTTTTTTAAGTGTTGGCTTTTTGCCCATAGCTAAGAACCTAGCAGTTGCTACCATCCGAAGACTGGGTGAGCCTGGTTACAATCACAATTAAGAGGTCGTCCCACGCTCCTCAAAACTGCTCCTGATAAAAGGCCTTGTCAGCTCAAGAGCAAAACTAAATAATCCAGAGTCAAGTTCAAAGTAAAATAAGGAAGAAATAAGTCAGACGAAATTTCTTCCTCTTTTTTTATTTTTTATTTATTTATTGCATCTCTTTTAGTTACTGTCATCCACGGGCCGGATCTAACATGTTCCGGTAGCAATGAACTACCATTATTTTCTTTTTCCTTTTCCCTACCCTTATTTCCTGTTTTTTACACACACACAAATAAATAATTTATTTTCCTATAATGTTTTGATCTTTGATATATATATATATATATATATATATATAATAAAATAAATTTCGAAGTTCAAAACCGTTGTATGATCATTTCTACATGAAATCCCTAAGAGATTTCACGTATCATCGGCAACTTATACTCAAAATAAAATAAGAATTTACCGACGGATGTTCCAAAATTTAAAAAAAATTAAGTCACAGAAAAAAACTAGATAGGTGGGATTAATAAGTAGGTAGCAATCAATGTCTATTTTTAGATTTTGGACAACATTACTTTTTGATTGAGTTGTAAGTGAAAAATTTTTTAATTTGGCTTTGTCTATCTCTCTCTTTCTCTCTCTCTCTCTCTCTCTCTCTCTATATATATATATATATATATATATATAATGTTGATTTGTGATAATGTTTAGTGTCGAGGTTGTTGTTTTTCAGAGCTTTTACTGATAAAATATATTGTGCGAAAATAGGTTTTTTATAATTAAATGCTCAATATCGGGAGGGAGGTGGAGCCTACATAAGCATAAAGAATTTGTCACTTTAACTGAACTTGTTCATGCCAACTTAGTGGTTTCGTGAAGACGCCGTTATGATGTTCTCTTTCGTCAGGCAAACCAGCCCTGACAGTATGTTTATTGAGATTTGATTCATTGCTCTTTGCACGTTTTACGTGTAATAAAACAATAGACGAACATTTTTAAATGTAGAAAAGAATATACCTGTTTATATACACGTACCAAGAGTAATAAAAGCAATAGATTTTTCTTTAAATGTAAGTGTATATATGCGAAAATAATATATGTGTCAAGCGTATTACAACTATTGACGTGTTGCATTCTTCTTCTATGTGCATTGCCCCTTCAGGACGTAGGCGATCAATAGCTTCCACGTTTCCCTGTCCCTGGTGGCTCTGAGCACGCCTTCTCCTGTTACACCATGCAATCCACCTTCCGTCATCTACCTGATTAGGTCCTTCAAATATGTTATCCGTTGCTTTCCCCTGTCTCTTTTTCCCTCTATCTGGCCTGTTAGTATCAGATTCTCCAAGCCCTTCTTCCTCATTGCATGTCCCAGGAACTTCAGCTGTCTCTTTCCGATGCTCAGTATTAATTTCATTTTTGTTTCCATCATTTCCAAGACCTCATTTTTGCTCACATGCTCAATCCATGTTATTCGCAGCATCCTTCTGTAGAACCAGATTTCAGTTGCCTCGAGTTTTTCCTTCATCTTTGATGATATTGTCCAGCATTCACTGCCATAAGGACGGACAGCTCGTAGCAATCCAGTACTCTCTTCCTTGTTTCTAGCGAAATTTTCCTGTTTCTTAATACTTTACTCAACTTCTGGGATGCTTCCTTCGCCATGCCAATTCACGTTCGGATCTCTGTGTCGCACTTTCCGTCTTCTCTTATAACGCTTCCCAGGTATTTAAATTTTTGTACCTGCTTGCTTCTCGTATCCCCGACCTGTATTTGGCATGTTGGGCTGTCCTTTTTACTGATGACCATGCATTCGGTTTTCCTGCAGTTTATTTGTAGTCCTTTCTTATCAATCTCTTCAGATACCTTCTGTAGGAGTTCTTGTAGTTTCCTTTCTGTGTCTGCTATCAGCACTGTATCATCTGTGTACCTTAGGTTGTTTAAATTGTGGTCTCCGATTACGAATTCAAGCATAAGTTCTAGGATCCTCAAAATATTCTCACTGTAAAAGTTGAACAGATCCGGTGAAAAGACACAACCTTGTCTTACTCTCCTTTCTATCTTTGGATATCCACTCAATTCATTACTGTTGTTTTAAATGTTGCTTTACTTTAAAAAATTATTTTTTTAAATCATTCATCTTTAAAAAAAAAAAACGAGAAATTTGTTAATGAAATATGTTAGATTAAAAATATTTTTTCTCTTTTCTTTACTTATTCTCATATTGTCAGATTCTGTCATAGTTTCCGTTTAAAAAATGAATCCACACTAAGAAATACATATTAGATGCATACAAACATGGATGAAAACGTCATAATTCGTTTTAATTTAAACAATGCGCATTCATAAATGGTTTTCCACGTGAACGTTCAAATAAAACACCGTTACAAGAGCGTTTTTAAAAAGAAAAACAGTAAAAGGTAAAATCAATTATTAAAAATCGCCTGACGACACCACTCACGGTAGAAACCTGGGCAGCGAAATAACTCGTTTAAAAATGGAAAATATTCAAAAGTTCTACAATATAATTGTATAGAACAATTTGTAATGCAAATGCGTACTGGTTTAACTCTATTAAGACCAAAAACTAAGTATTAAACAATATATATATATATATATATATATATATATATATATATGCGCGTACCAAGTGTAATAAAAGCAACATATTTTTCTTTAAATGTAAGTGTATGTATGAGAAAATAATGCATGTGTCAAGCGTATTACAACTATTGACGTGTCATATTCTTCTTCTATGTGCATTGTCCCTTCAGGACGTAGGCGATCAAGACCTTCCACGTTTCACTGTCCCTGGAATATAGATTAAGATACGCACGCATATATACATACACAAATTTTAAATTTTGCCTTTATCGACGGGTCAATTAATCTGTATACCTGTGTATGTGTGTATACTCGTCTGTTTTTCCATGTTTGGATGCTTGTATGTGTACATTCATGTCTTCTCCTCATTCTGTAATGTGATAGATACCGACTTGGCAGACCGCCTGCAGTCTCTCTCCCACCGGCGCGACGTGGCTTCCCTGTGTCTCTTCTATAAATACTTTCACGGCTTCTGCTCCGATGAACTTAGATCACTGGTGCCCCCTAAATACGAATTTGAACGAGATACTAGATTAGCAACTAGATCCCACCCTTTTACAGTGAAACCGATAAAATGCAACCGTAACTTCTACTCCAACAGTTTCTTTCCTCGCACTTCCCGACTGTGGAATTCTCTTCCACACGATTGCTTCCCCGACGGCTACAATCTCCAGGAGTTTAAATGTAAGGTCAATAGACACCTCCTAACACACTAACCTGCACCCATTCTATCAAACACTCTTCCCATCTGCCCAACCCTCCTCCTCGGTATCCTTACTCATCTGTCACCTTCCTCCTGACATTCCCTATGTCTAACCACTCCTTCTCTTTACCTTCCCCTATGTAGCTCCATGCGCAATAGTGGCAGTGGAATGCCTTGCTTGGGGTGAGATGATTAAAAAAAAAAATTAATATCTGAATAAACTTATAATATCTAAATCTAATGATTTGTTAAACTAAGAACTTAAAATTCTCAATAAAATTAAAATGAAACAAATAATCGATTAATAACGCTGATCTCAATTTAATGAAATATTAATATCAATGCCCCCAATTGTTTTTAAAGTCTCTTTTCATATTCTTAACGTTAGAAATTACTTTATTTTGATTGCTCCACACTGTCTATGCAACAATGCCTACGTGATTAAGGGGGTTGGGCTAGTTTTTAACCTTTTAAAACTCTTCAACATGAAATAAACCTCATCATTTGATAAGACAAGTCGTGTTGAAACAAAACAGCTACTTTTGTCATGATATTATAAACTATTTATTTTTCAATTTCTAAATAAATATTATTACCTCTACTTTGTTTTGAGCACTTTTTAAAGAATAGTGTTTCTTTGGATACAGTATATTTTTCCATCCATACCTACCCTAATTGAGTAAAAAAAAAAAAAAAAAAAAAAAAAAAAAAAAGAAAAGAAGAAATAATAGCCTTAACTTAATCTAATTTAACTTATCACAGAGCTAGGAAAATAAAAATAAAAATAAAATTTTGGCTTAGAAATTTGAATTATGAATTGATGTATAAATTTGCTGGTGACATTAGTCACGTGTTGTTTTGTTTGTATTAAACTTCTCCTCCCACTATATCCCGACAAATGGAAACGGAAATACTTATTATAGTGGGCTATCCTATGTTGCCTCCCCCTCCGCCTGGCCTTGACTGAACTTTCATTCCGTAGTAATACGACATGAAACAAGTCGAATAGGGCCTTCCGTCTGATGAAGTCGGTGATTGTTGGCAACAACAACTATTGACTGAAATAAATTTATTACGGAAATATGACCGGTGTTTAAAGTTTTTCTTAAAAGAAAACAGAGTATATATATATATATATATATATATATATATATATATATATATATATATATATATTTGAGGCCATGTACATCAAATCGAAACAACCAACACTCAATAAAATCAACTTTAAAACAGGAAATAACATATTACATTGCATTTGACTAGATGGTTTTGTTGTCATTTCGCGCTATCCCGCGGTGTGACGTCATAAAACCGCACCGAAAACTTAAGAACTGCGTTTATTATTTTTGGTAACTATTGCCATTGCCAAGCGGAGTTTTATGTCAACACAAAATAAAATCGTTGGTGATGGTGGATTTTATAACATTTCAGTTTAAACAACCTCTCTGAAGATGGCTCATGTGAGCCGAAAGCTTAGAAGAAAACCAATAAATAATTATCCAAATGATGGAGAATTTTTGTCTTTATTTTCAACTGAAATTAAAGCAAAAGTACGACGTTTAGAACGGCTCATGATTAAACATAATAGACATTCATTGTCTCTTATATTTAACAGCATATGTTTAGAAAATTACTTGCTGCCTCGATATACTATATATATATATATATATATATATATATATATATATATACGCACCTCTCATTCGATAATAAATTGGAGCACGCTAGCTATTGGCCGTGTTTATCTACGCTGAAAAGTCTGTCTTCATCTACTGGACACTCGTGGCCTAGGGGTAGAATCGCCGACTAACGCCAATTCGGTCGGGTTTTTAATCCTGGGTTAGGAAGCGGCGGTGTCAACGCCGTACTGATGAGCTGTAATACAGCGAAGCAGATCTGTCTGCGGATGACTATAGTATATATATATTTTTCAGAGGTCATACCATCTAAGACAGTCAAAATAACTTCAAATGGATATTACCCATATTTGGAAGTGAACTCTAGCTCTTTCCCTCCCGTTCCTTCCTTTCCTTCTTTCTTTCCTCCTTCCCCTTACATTTATTGTCATTTATTTATTTGTTTGTAATCTTATGTTTATTATTATTATTTCTATTATGTTCCCACATCATTTTAAGAAAACGTTCATTCCGGCAGAAATTTTATACCAGATGGAAGAAATATTCTAAAAGAGTCTGATGAGATGAGCTAATTAAGCTCATTGAAATGAACTATAGTTTATAACTAATATGACGTGCTGAGTTTTCCTTTATAAACTTAATATCGCTTTGGTTAACACCTATCGAGCTCTCTATATAGATTTATCTATTAATAATTTATATTAAGGAAATCTTGTTGGATTATCCTCATCGTTTTACGGACTGACAACTATACCTATATATATATATATATATTCAAAAATTATAACATGTTATAATACCAGTGGTATTATAATGTTAAAATACC
This sequence comes from Ascarosepion bandense, assembly GCA_037127315.1. NCBI lineage: Eukaryota > Metazoa > Mollusca > Cephalopoda > Sepiida > Sepiidae > Ascarosepion > Ascarosepion bandense. The sequence goes on along the minus strand of JBBBDQ010002276.1, from coordinate 29,814 downwards.
ACTACAAAAGTAGCTATTTTGTTTCAACACTTCTTGTACCTGATCAAAGTATGAGGTTTATTTCACGTTGAAGGGTTTTAAAAGGTTAAAAACAATGAAAACCCCTTTAATCAGGGAGGAATTGTTGTATATAAAATGTGGACCAATCAGAATAAAGCAACTTCTAACTTGGAGAATATGTGAGCAGACTTAAAAATAATTTTTGAGCACTATATATATATATATATATATATATATATATATATATATGAAGTTATAATAAAATCTGGCATGCAATTTTTATTTTGTTGTTGATTTCAGATCATTTTTTTATAAGCCGTTCGATACAATCTGCGGATCTTTTTTTACAGAATCGTTTATGTTTTAATTTGAGTTTCGATATTATTTTCCCATTTGTTTTAGATTTTTCACGGAAATATTTGGTGTCTGCAAGAAAACGAACAGCGATCGGAAATTTCTATTTTTGATTATCAGATCACTTGGTTTCGTCGGCGGATTTTAAATGTCAACGTAGGTGAGATATTCAATAGCGGAATCCGTTTTTCATTTGCCATTAAAATCCAAAATCGTTTACATTGTTTTTGAACAAGTCTATTTAGATTTCGAATTTGCTTTCGGATGTGATCTGCACTGGATATCGGCTCGGGACGAAAAATCGGAGATCCGAGTTCGCATCCCAGTTGAATTCGTTGCATCAACCTACGCGCAAATTCCCTTGGGTAATGCATGAATCCGTCGCTTATCATTTCAGTTTTGGGTTAAAAAGCAGGACAGACTGGGTTCTATAGCATTGGTTAGCAACCAATCTGCTGAACAAATAATAGCCGTCTACTGCGGGAATTTTTTTTTTTTTTTTGCCTATTTTCGAGACATAATTGCTAAAGCATGTATCACGTATGTTAATTAACTAATTATTTAGACACTATACCTTCTTTTTTCTATGGTGACATCCTTCAGGATGTAGATCATGGACTTCCACTTGCCCATGTCTCTTGTCGCTCTTAATATTTTCTATTTAGGTATTTTTCCCAAACCCAGGCCCTCCATTCATGTTCTAAGGCATATCAAATATGTTAGTATCAAATTCTTCAGACCTTCTTTCCTCATTACGTGTCCCGGGAATTTAAATGTAAGTGTATGTATGCGAAAATAATTAATGTCAAGCGTATTACAGCTATTGACATGTCACATATTTGACCAATAAAATCAAACCTCAATCATCATACTGTTCTTTTAAATGTTGCTTTATTTTAAAATTTTATTTTTTTATATCATTCGTTTTTTTAAAAAAAAATAACAAGAAGCTTCCAGATGTTAAGTTTGAGTTTTCTTCTTGTTTGCATTCTCTCCAACACCTCATCGTTGCTCCCGTGCTTGGTCCATGGTATCCTCAGCATCCTTCTGTAGAACCAAATTTCTGCTGCCTCGAGCCTCTTCTTTGTCATTGAAAAAATTGCCCAACATTCACTGCCATACAGAATGACAGATATTATATAGTTCTTCAGCACGACTGTTTCCAATGAGATTTTTTCTCTCTCGTTACTCTTGTTATGTTTTGAAATGCGTCCTTGGTCATGCCATTGCACCTTTAGATCTCAGAAACGAACTCAGTTGGTTCTGGGTAGGTTGGTTCTGGTCTTCTTATTTTTAAGCATTTCACCCCAAGCAAAGCATTCCGTTGCCACTATTGCGCAGGGAGTTACTTAGGGGAGAGTGATTGGAAAGAGTGGTTAGATATAGGAAATTTCAGAAGGAGGGTGATAGACGGGTAAGGATGTTTCTGCGGTAGATTGGTTGCCAGCCAAGAAGACAGAACCCAATCTGTCCGATTATTTAACCCATAAGTGGGAAGAGACAGATGAGTACCTTTCCCAAGGGTATTTGTGCGTAAGTGAATGCAGGGAATTCAACTAGAATTCGAACACGACTCCCCGAGTTGTCATTCCGAGTCGATATACACTGCACCACAACGCACATCCATTATTCTAGTTACCCCCACTAAATCGCTAAAAAAAAAAAACATCGTATAAATAAAATGGACCCAGTCAGTGAAAGCAAACTTTTCCATCAAAATGTTTATATTATTATCAAGAGGAAAAATCACAGTATTTTAAATTATTTAAAACAAAATTTTTTATCCCTACTATGACGTTCGAAATTTTGGTAAAAATCTAGAGTTGATTTTTGTTGGCGGGCAATTAAAACGTTTCTAGAGTTTACGATGGAAAACGTAATCTAAATTTAAACTTCTTTATAAATGGAACTTTGTCTGTGTGTGTGTGTGTGTGTGTGTGTGTGTGTGTGTGTGTGTGTGTGTGTGTGTGTGTGTCCGTTACCTATAGACTCCGAAACGGCTGAACCGATTTTCTTGAAAATTTACAAAGTTGTACTATAAACGTCTGCGAGTGTTCTTAGCTAGGTTTTCTGTCGAGGTACCTCCGATAAATATCGAAAATCGATAATCGAAAAAATCAGGTTAAAGAAGGAGTGGTCCGATCTTAATCAAATTTGATACACTCATATACAAAGTCATAAAAAACGATATTCAGAAGTTTCAAGGTTGCAATAATGCAGAATATCGATAATATATATATATATATATATATATATATATATATATATATATATATATATATATATGTATATAAAGTCAAGATGTTTGTGTGTGTGTCTGTTTATCTGCCTGTATGTCTGTATTTTTTTTCGGCCCTTTTATTTTAGTTTTAGCTTCGGGTTTGACTCTAAATAGATATAATTGTAGTTCTTCGTCTCAGCCATGATACCATTTACTCAGAGGACTTACCTAGCCTTCAAAACTCAGTTTCCGACGAAAAAATGTATTTGATATCGATACCAGGAAATCCAAATTTGACTTACATCCATTCATTTTTCTTTCAGTCTACGGTTTCGCTTTAACTGGAAACATCCATTGCTTTTTAGTCTTTCGTGCCAACGTCCAAAGAATCTGAGCTCCAGTTTTGATTAGTTTTAAAGCTGTCATTACACCCGAACAACGCCGGGCTATACTGCTAGTATTACATAGCTCAGTATTGTTCCGGTAATAAACACATTAAATTGGAAATTCTTTCGAAAATCAAATAATTCTCGGATTTTAATGAAAATTTTAGGACTTGTTCACACATGAATGAAATTAATTTATAAATAATTATTTAAAATATATATTGGTAAAAATATATTTTTTTAATATCTGTTTCCCCTATTCCACGTAAATTAATGAAATTTTAAGAAATTAAATTTTGTTTCGATAAATTAGTTTATTAGTTAAACGGAGAACTCATTGAGAAATGCAAATAATCTATTATTTTTTGAGAGGTTTTGTTTTCTTTCGAAACATCTGCTCCTAATAGTAAAATAAAAATGGAGTATAACTATGACATTATTTTATTTGATAAGCTTTTATTTACTTCAATGATATGTTGGGATTAATTTAAAAACTCATTAAGCGAAGATTATATTCAGTCATCGAAAATCAAAAGTTTTAATACAAATCGTTCTGCTTCTCCATTTTAAAATATTTTTTAAATTTCAGATATTCCTCTACTTACCGAAAAAAAATTGTACAATTATGTTACTTGTGATCGCCATACTTATCTTATCTCTAATCTGACAATCTGTCAAAACATTTGATATACGGCGGACAGGTCAAAAAGTTCAGCTCTGTGTTTAAGAAATAGTTTATTTTAAATTTCATGCTATAAATAAATGTGTAAATCAGATTAATTTTACATGAGATTTGATAACTTTTCAAATATATTGTGTAATAGATGTATATATTTTTTGCAGAATTTTTAAAACAGAAAATAAACTTTTCTTTACAAATGTGTCGATGTCTTAAAAATGGCCAAAAAATTGAAAGTTTAATAACATAGAAAGAATTTTAGATTACAATCAATATAATTTCTGGTTGAAATACACCAGAGTATTTTGCTTACTGGAAATAGTAAATTTAATCATTTTGATTTCAATTAAAACTAAAATAAAACTTCAAGAGAACTACTTTTATTTTAAGAAATTCAATTTAAAATTTAATCTTTAAAAGTGTGTGGAGGTACCTATTTTAGTCTATATGCATTGACTTTGTTCGGTGATAGATAAATATTGCTCGTTTTTATTCAAGTGTGTATGTATTTGATAGTGGAAAGGTAAATATTGGTAGTTTTTATTTTAGTCTGTAAGCAGTTTTTTTTCTCCGGAGATTATTAAATACTGGTCGTTTATAATTATAAGCATTAACTTTTTGGGGAGATATATCAAGTACAAAACGCTAACCATATATCTGAGATTAAGTATCGTAAATATCTACACTACTTAGATCGTTCGTATTGTTGTCCTTATCAGTTTTCCCATATTCCAGATATTTAGAGAGTTGTACACTATGCCTTTCTTCAGGTGATAAATTTCGAACTCTACCATTTATTTAGTCCATGTGAATAAACTGTTTTAACACCACGTGTCATGCATTTTATTTACATTGTAGTATTGTAGTTGATAGGAAATTAAGAATTAAAATCAACCTTCTTCATCACAGTTACAAAAATTCACAATCACTCGTGAAATCCTGGTTTTTCCCAAATAGAAAAAGATTTGACCATGTGCTTAAAAGAAAAGTTAAAACCGGATTTCGCAAATAGGTGTTAAACTGATTTTCTGACCAATGGGAGCGAAGAGCAAGACCCAGAAGATTTAACGATCCAGTGAGAAAATCGAAATTAATATAAAAGGCTCTGATCAGCGCCAGTTGGTCAGAGTCAGATGTGAGCATCGAGACGAAACGACTAAATGTAACTTACACTTCTAGTCGACCCGGATATGAAGTCACATCGCACCTTGTTTCCTATTTCCTTTTTTTTTTCGTGTGCTGATTCTTTTACTTCTTCTTCTCCATCCAGAAACATTACTACGAAACAAACGCTCATCCATGCTTGCATATACTCTTTCAACAAATTGCTACTACGAACATTTTCCACAAATCTTGATACCCTTAAATTTCTCACTGAATATTCTAAGAATTCTTGTTATTCTTTCCTTTCAGTATATTTCTATTTTAACATACAAAATGTATGTTTTTATTCTTACTCTATTCCACTATTCTACACTACTAGGTTGTCCCAAAGTTTTGTAAAAACTTGCGAAATGAGTCAGCACAATCGAGACAAGCGATGGGTTCAGAAAAGGCAAGAGAGACCGTCGGTTCCTTAACAAGATCGCTTTGGCAAAAAGTCATGTTGTGCGTTTGGTGGAACTTTGTACGAATCGTGCATTTTGAGTTGGTTCCGAATGGTCGTGGCTCAGTGCCGAACTTTACTGTCAGCAACTTGAGCGGGTCTACGAAAAGTTGAAGTAAAAGTACCCGGCTCTGAGCCACGGAATACGCGCTTTGATGAAGCAAACAGCAAGCCACACACCGCCAAGAAGACCAAAAACAAGTTTGAAGAGCTGGACGGCGTTGAGGTTTTGCCACATCCAGTCCTGACTGTGCGCCATTAGATTACGGCCTGTTCCGCTCAATGCAACACTTTCTGAAGGACCACCGATTCGACTCGTTTAATGAAATCGAGAAAGCGTGTCAAGAATTCTTATTCATATTGTTCTTTTAAAGATAAATGGAACATATATCATAAATACTTTTAGAAATATTTTACAGTAAAATTTACACTGTATAATGTCTGGCGGCTATTTGGAAGTGGAGAGTTATAATAAGAGGTAGTTTATAGAAAAAGAACAAAATGATTAGCTGTAGACGTCAACAGGTCGAGACTTTTCGTAACCGCGGAAAGATTTTGAGCACCAATTCCATGGGGAATTAGTTCGCGGAAAAAAAGCTGGTTTAGTGGAGTTTATTTTTTTACCCGGGAAATATGGTGTGAATTTGATTGGTTTCTTACTGAATAAGTGGCATGGCGTTTCGTCGCCGTAAAGGTTAGTCCTGGGGGAATGTCGTTCGTTCTAGTACATTCTAGTAATAGCAACAGCACGGCGAGAGTCACTAAATCCCGCCAGTAATTGAAAGATTTGAGGATGGAAGATATCTTTGAGGCATTATGGATTGTCTAAGAAGAATGGTAAACAAAAAATGTCATGTTTTAGTGAAAGTGATATTGTATAGTCTTCTTGGGTCAGTGAATGAGGCTAGTTAAGTTAATTTTATGACAGAGGAAGAACCACGTTTAACAATCCCCATTTTGTAGACTTTTGTTACATTTTTTTTGTATAATGTATAGAAAATAAATGATAATTTTGGGGGATCAATCGAGTTTTATTCGGATTGAGTACTTCGGCGACTATTGCGGTCTAAACAAATCGTCTCTGTTTTGTAAGTTCTGTCTTATCTGTTATTAAACTATTGTACTCTTCTGTGTAAAACCGTTTAGAACTGTATACTTTGCCGAAAATAGTGCAGCACAATTTTTCTGTGTATCGTATCCACCTAGACGAGACGACATATTGACAACAAAGATTTGAACAGATTTGCTAAAGATAAGATTCAAAAAACACAGTCTGACTCAACAGAATAACGACGTAGAATCAAAAAGTTACATCAGAGAAAACAACAACGGTAAAACAGTTTGGTGTCGGAAAACAAAACTGTTATGGTTTATAAAATGGCGAGTGTTCTAAAAATAGAAAAAGATAGATACACTGACGCCGAGAATTCAAAATTGGGCGGCAAATTAAGGAACCGTTTCTTTTGGTAGGAGTAGGAGTAAGAGTAGGAGTAAGAAGTAGGACTTAAGGACAGTAGTTTTGTGCAGGAGATTTCAAAAGAGGAAGACGCTACAGTTGACCACTAGAGTCCAGAAGGACTAGGCTCGTTTACTACTAGCATCCCACAGTGAAGAGAAGTTAGCTAGTCTGCTCCTCTATCCACACAAAATTTAAAGGTTGTAACTTGATGTAAAAACCTAAAGTTTTATACGGAAAATAAACATCATTAATTCAAGTTTGTGTAATCTTCTGATTATAGCAAAACGAAGCAACACAACAACTGAAAAGAATAAAAACGAACAACTACGCATTGGAATAAATATAATTTAACTTACAAAAACTGGAAGATTTTCAGAAATGCTCGCTAGGATTTAGGAAACAGCAGGAATTAGCACGGAAGCAGTAATTTGGAAAGTGGAAGTAACAACAAATGAAACCGCTTGCTAAATTATTCGAAATCATCCCAAGCAAAGAAATTGTTCCAGAAAACCTAAATATCATTTTTACAAGATTCCATTATTAAGTCAAGAGGTGAACTCGTATACAAACCGGAAGATGACGATACTTTCGATTCATACTTCCGTAGGTCTACTTTCGTAGACATGAGGAGATATTCTTAAAAGTTATTTCAAATTGATCTGACGAAAAAGCTGGCAAATTTTGAGCTGGAGAACATGAATTATACGCAAACTACATACTCCCAAAACATCGTGGGAAAGGTTTGTTCCTAGAAATTATAAAAATACTATCAAAAATATTTGGAGAGGTAATTCTCTGTTTAATACACGGTGGCCTTGTTTAAATCTTTCGAAGAAAGAAAATGAAGATTAAACAACTTTTGCTAGCATTTTATACAAGGAATGCGAAAAAATCAAATTAAGTTAATTAACTCGGGAAATGTTTGTTCGGGATTTAACTGCACCGAAAAAAGCAAACGTAATAGCCAAATTATTGGAACAAGATCAAAAATTAACCCTACAAAATATGTATTGTGGGGACCTACCTGGAAATGGAATTGTCTACACCTTTATAATATGGCTACCAACGCTGAGTGGGGATTTCACTGAGTAGTATCCACAAAGTGGGTGAATGAGTGAGTCAGAACGTCTGCGAGAGAAAGAACTCTCCAGTTTAGATTTACCATTGTACTAAGTTTCCTGAGAATATACGATTCAACCTTTAATCTGAGTCCGAGTTATCTTTCTGTGGCCCTTCGGTACTCTCCACTGTACGTTTACTTTTGTACTATGTTTTACGGGAATATGCTTTTCAATCTTATATCCGAGTCCGTGCCATCTTTCTGTGGCCCTTCGGTAATCTCCAATCCACTTTTAACTTTGTACTACGTTTCCCGAGAATATGATATTCAACCTTATATCCCAGTCTGATTTATCTTTCTGTGGCCCTTCGGTACTCTCCACTCCACGTTTACCTTTGTACTACGTTTTACGGGAATATATTATTCAACCTTATATCCGTGTCAGTGTGATTCTTTCTGTGGCCCTTCGGTACTCTCCACTCCACGTTTACATTTGTACTACGTTTTACGGGAATATACTATTCAAACTTATATCCGTGTCAGTGTGATTCTTTCTGTGGCCCTTCGGTACTCTCCACTCCACGTTTACATTTGTATTATGTTTTACGGGAATATACTATTCAACCTTATATCCGTGTCAGTGTGATTCTTTCTGTGGCCCTTCGGTACTCTCCACTCCACGTTTAAATTTGTACTACGTTTTACGAGAATATACTATTCAACCTTATATCCGTGTCAGTGTGAATCTTTCTGTGGCCCTTCGGTACTCTCCACTCCACGTTTACCTTTGTACTACGTTTTACGGGAATATATTATTCAACCTTATATCCGTGTCAGTGTGAATCTTTCTGTGGCCCTTCGATACTCTCCACTCCACGTTTACCTTTGTACAACGTTTTACGGGAATATACTATTCAACCTTATATCCGTGTCAGTGTGATTCTTTCTGTGGCCCTTCGGTACTCTCCACTCCAAGTTTACATTTGTACTACGTTTGACGGGAATATACTATTCAACCTTATATCCGTGTCAGAGTGATTCTTTCTGTGGCCCTTCGGTACTCTCCACTCCACGTTTACTTTTGTACTACGTTTTACGGGAATATAATATTCAAACTTATATCCGTGTCAGTGTGAATCTTTCTGTGGCCCTTCGGTACTCTCCACACCACGTTTACATTTGTACTACGTTTTACGGGAATATACTATTCAACTTTATATCCGTGTCAGTGTGATTCTTTCTGTGGCCCTTCGGTACTCTCCACTCCACGTTTACATTTGTACTACGTTTTAAGGGAATATACTATTCAACCTTATATCCGTGTCAGTGTGATTCTTTCTGTGGCCCTTCGGTACTCTCCACTCCACGTTTACTTTTGTACTACGTTTTACGGGAATATACTATTCAAACTTATATCCGTGTCAGTGTGAATCTTTCTGTGGCCCTTCGGTACTCTCCACTCCACGTTTACTTTTGTACTACGTTTTACGGGAATATAATATTCAACCTTATATCCGTGTCAGTGTGAATCTTTCTGTGGCCCTTCGGTACTCTCCACTCCACGTTTAACTTTGTACTACGTTTTATGGGAATATACTATTCAACCTTATATCCTTGTCAGTGTGATTCTTTCTGTGGCCCTTCGGTACTCTCCACTCCACGTTTGCCTTTGTACGACGTTTCCCGAGAATATACTATTCAACCTTATATCCTTGTCAGTGTGATTCTTTCTGCGGCCCTTCGGTACTCTCCACTCCACGTTTACCTTTGTACTACGTTTTACGGGAATATAATATTCAACCTTATATCCTTGTCAGTGTGAATCTTTCTGTGGCCCTTCGGTACTCTCCACTCCACGTTTAAATTTGTACTACGTTTTACGGGAATATACTATTCAACCTTATATCCTTGTCAGTGTGATTCTTTCTGTGGCCCTTCGGTACTCTCCAATCCACGTTTACCTTTGTACTACGTTATACGGGAATATACTATTCAAACTTATATCCGTGTCAGTGTGAAACTTTCTGTGGCCCTTCGGTAATCTCCACTCCACGTTTACCTTTGTACTACGTTTTACGGGAATATATTATTCAACCTTATATCCGTGTCAGTGTGATTCTTTCTGTGGCCCTTCGGTACTCTCCACTCCACGTTTACCTTTGTACTACGTTATACGGGAATATACTATTCAAACTTATATCCTTGTCAGTCTGATTCTTTCTGTGGCCCTTCGGTACTCTCCAATCCACGTTTACCTTTGTACTACGTTATACGGGAATATACTATTCAACCTTATATCCGTGTCAGTGTGAACCTTTCTGTGGCCCTTCGGTACTCTCCACTCCACGTTTACATTTGTACTACGTTTTACGGGAATATACTATTCAACTTTATATCCGTGTCAGTGTGATTCTTTCTGTGGCCCTTCGGTACTCTCCACTCCACGTTTACATTTGTACTACGTTTTACGGGAATATACTATTCAACCTTATATCCGTGTCAGTGTGATTCTTTCTGTGGCCCTTCGGTACTCTCCACTCCACGTTTACTTTTGTACTACGTTTTACGGGAATATACTATTCAAACTTATATCCGTGTCAGTGTGAATCTTTCTGTGGCCCTTCGGTACTCTCCACTCCACGTTTACTATTGTACTACGTTTTACGGGAATATAATATTCAACCTTATATCCGTGTCAGTGTGAATCTTTCTGTGGCCCTTCGGTACTCTCCACTCCACGTTTAACTTTGTACTACGTTTTATGGGAATATACTATTCAACCTTATATCCTTGTCAGTGTGATTCTTTCTGTGGCCCTTCGGTACTCTCCACTCCACGTTTACCTTTGTACGACGTTTCCCGAGAATATACTATTCAACCTTATATCCTTGTCAGTGTGATTCTTTCTGCGGCCCTTCGGTACTCTCCACTCCACGTTTACCTTTGTACTACGTTTTACGGGAATATAATATTCAACCTTATATCCTTGTCAGTGTGAATCTTTCTGTGGCCCTTCGGTACTCTCCACTCCACGTTTAAATTTGTACTACGTTTTACGGGAATATACTATTCAACCTTATATCCTTGTCAGTGTGATTCTTTCTGTGGCCCTTCGGTACTCTCCAATCCACGTTTACCTTTGTACTACGTTATACGGGAATATACTATTCAAACTTATATCCGTGTCAGTGTGAAAATTTCTGTGGCCCTTCGGTAATCTCCACTCCACGTTTACCTTTGTACTACGTTTTACGGGAATATATTATTCAACCTTATATCCGTGTCAGTGTGAATCTTTCTGTGGCCCTTCGGTACTCTCCACTCCACGTTTACCTTTGTACTACGTTATACGGGAATATACTATTCAACCTTATATCCTTGTCAGTCTGATTCTTTCTGTGGCCCTTCGGTACTCTCCAATCCACGTTTAACCTTTGTGCTACGTTATACGGGAATATACTATTCAACCTTATATCCGTGTCAGTGTGAACCTTTCTGTGGCCCTTCGGTACTCTCCACTCCACGTTTACATTTGTACTACGTTTTACGGGAATATACTATTCAACTTTATATCCGTGTCAGTGTGATTCTTTCTGTGGCCCTTCGGTACTCTCCACTCCACGTTTACATTTGTACTACGTTTTACGGGAATATACTATTCAACCTTATATCCGTGTCAGTGTGATTCTTTCTGTGGCCCTTCGGTACTCTCCACTCCACGTTTACTTTTGTACTACGTTTTACGGGAATATACTATTCAAACTTATATCCGTGTCAGTGTGAATCTTTCTGTGGCCCTTCGGTACTCTCCACTACACGTTTACTTTTGTACTACGTTTTACGGGAATATAATATTCAACCTTATATCCGTGTCAGTGTGAATCTTTCTGTGGCCCTTCGGTACTCTCCACTCCACGTTTAACTTTGTACTACGTTTTATGGGAATATACTATTCAACATTATATCCTTGTCAGTGTGATTCTTTCTGTGGCCCTTCGGTACTCTCCACTCCACGTTTACCTTTGTACGACGTTTCCCGAGAATATACTATTCAACCTTATATCCTTGTCAGTGTGATTCTTTCTGCGGCCCTTCGGTACTCTCCACTCCACGTTTACATTTTACGACGTTTCCCGAGAATATACTATTCAACCTTATATCCGTGTCAGTGTGATTCTTTCTGTGGCCCTTCGGTACTCTCCACTCCACGTTTAACTTTGTACGACGTTTCCCGATAATATACTATTCAAACTTATATCCTTGTCAGTGTGATTCTTTCTGTGGCCCTTCTGTACTCTCCACTCCACGTTTACCTTTGTACTACGTTTTACGGGAATATAATATTCAACCTTATATCCTTGTCAGTGTGAATCTTTCTGTGGCCCTTCGGTACTCTCCACTCCACGTTTAACTTTGTACTACGTTTTACGGGAATATACTATTCAACCTTATATCCTTGTCAGTGTGATTCTTTCTGTGGCCCTTCGGTACTCTCCAATCCACGTTTACCTTTGTACTACGTTATACGGGAATATACTATTCAAACTTATATCCGTGTCAGTGTGAAACTTTCTGTGGCCCTTCGGTAATCTCCACTCCACGTTTACCTTTGTACTACGTTTTACGGGAATATATTATTCAACCTTATATCCGTGTCAGTGTGAATCTTTCTGTGGCCCTTCGGTACTCTCCACTCCACGTTTACATTTGTACTACGTTATACGGGAATATACTATTCAACCTTATATCCTTGTCAGTGTGATTCTTTCTGTGGCCCTTCGGTACTCTCCAATCCACGTTTACCTTTGTACTACGTTATACGGGAATATACTATTCAAACTTATATCCGTGTCAGTGTGAACCTTTCTGTGGCCCTTCGGTACTCTCCACTCCACGTTTACATTTGTACTACGTTTTACGGGAATATACTATTCAAATTTATATCCGTGTCAGTGTGATTCTTTCTGTGGCCCTTCGGTACTCTCCACTCCACGTTTACATTTGTACTACGTTTTACGGGAATATACTATTCAACCTTATATCCGTGTCAGTGTGATTCTTTCTGTGGCCCTTCGGTACTCTCCACTCCACGTTTACTTTTGTACTACGTTTTACGGGAATATACTATTCAAACTTATATCCGTGTCAGTGTGAATCTTTCTGTGGCCCTTCGGTACTCTCCACTCCACGTTTACTTTTGTACTACGTTTTACGGGAATATAATATTCAACCTTATATCCGTGTCAGTGTGAATCTTTCTGTGGCCCTTCGGTACTCTCCACTCCACGTTTAACTTTGTACTACGTTTTATGGGAATATACTATTCAACATTATATCCTTGTCAGTGTGATTCTTTCTGTGGCCCTTCGGTACTCTCCACTCCACGTTTACCTTTGTACGACGTTTCCCGAGAATATACTATTCAACCTTATATCCTTGTCAGTGTGATTCTTTCTGCGGCCCTTCGGTACTCTCCACTCCACGTTTACATTTTACGACGTTTCCCGAGAATATACTATTCAACCTTATATCCGTGTCAGTGTGATTCTTTCTGTGGCCCTTCGGTACTCTCCACTCCACGTTTAACTTTGTACGACGTTTCCCGAGAATATACTATTCAAACTTATATCCTTGTCAGTGTGATTCTTTCTGTGGCCCTTCTGTACTCTCCACTCCACGTTTACCTTTGTACTACGTTTTACGGGAATATAATATTCAACCTTATATCCTTGTCAGTGTGAATCTTTCTGTGGCCCTTCGGTACTCTCCACTCCACGTTTAACTTTGTACTACGTTTTACGGGAATATACTATTCAACCTTATATCCTTGTCAGTGTGATTCTTTCTGTGGCCCTTCGGTACTCTCCAATCCACGTTTACCTTTGTACTACGTTATACGGGAATATACTATTCAAACTTATATCCGTGTCAGTGTGAAACTTTCTGTGGCCCTTCGGTAATCTCCACTCCACGTTTACCTTTGTACTACGTTTTACGGGAATATATTATTCAACCTTATATCCGTGTCAGTGTGAATCTTTCTGTGGCCCTTCGGTACTCTCCACTCCACGTTTACATTTGTACTACGTTATACGGGAATATACTATTCAACCTTATATCCTTGTCAGTGTGATTCTTTCTGTGGCCCTTCGGTACTCTCCAATCCACGTTTACCTTTGTACTACGTTATACGGGAATATACTATTCAAACTTATATCCGTGTCAGTGTGAACCTTTCTGTGGCCCTTCGGTACTCTCCACTCCACGTTTACATTTGTACTACGTTTTACGGGAATATACTATTCAAATTTATATCCGTGTCAGTGTGATTCTTTCTGTGGCCCTTCGGTACTCTCCACTCCACGTTTACATTTGTACTACGTTTTACGGGAATATACTATTCAACCTTATATCCGTGTCAGTGTGATTCTTTCTGTGGCCCTTCGGTACTCTCCACTCCACGTTTACTTTTGTACTACGTTTTACGGGAATATACTATTCAAACTTATATCCGTGTCAGTGTGAATCTTTCTGTGGCCCTTCGGTACTCTCCACTCCACGTTTACTTTTGTACTACGTTTTACGGGAATATAATATTCAACCTTATATCCGTGTCAGTGTGAAACTTTCTGTGGCCCTTCGGTACTCTCCACTCCACGTTTAACTTTGTACTACGTTTTATGGGAATATACTATTCAACCTTATATCCTTGTCAGTGTGATTCTTTCTGTGGCCCTTCGGTACTCTCCACTCCACGTTTACCTTTGTACGACGTTTCCCGAGAATATACTATTCAACCTTATATCCTTGTCAGTGTGATTCTTTCTGCGGCCCTTCGGTACTCTCCACTCCACGTTTACATTTGTACGACGTTTCCCGAGAATATACTATTCAACCTTATATCCGTGTCAGTGTGATTCTTTCTGTGGCCCTTCGGTGCTCTCCACTCCACGTTTACCTTTGTACGACGTTTCCCGAGAATATACTATTCAAACTTATATCCTTGTCAGTGTGATTCTTTCTGTGGCCCTTCGGTACTCTCCACTCCACGTTTACCTTTGTACTACGTTTTACGGGAATATAATATTCAACATTATATCCGTGTCAGTGTTTTTCTTTCTGTGGCCCTTCGGTACTGTCCACTCCACTTTTACCTTTGTAATACGTTTTATGGGAATATACTATTCAACCTTATATCCGTGTCAGTGTGAATCTTTCTGTGGCCCTTCGGTACTCTCCACTCCACGTTTACCTTTGTACTACGTTTTACGGGAATATACTATTCAACCTTATATCCTTGTCAGTGTGATTCTTTCTGTGGCCCTTCGGTACTCTCCAATCCAGGTTTACCTTTGTACTACGTTATACGGGAATATAATATTCAACCTTATATCCGTGTCAGTGTGAACCTTTCTGTGGCCCTTCGGTACTCTCCACTCCACGTTTACCTTTGTACTACGTTTTACGGGAATATATTATTCAACCTTATATCCTTGTCAGTGTGAATCTTTCTGTGGCCCTTCGGTACTCTCCACTCCACGTTTAACTTTGTAATACGTTTTACGGGAATATATTATTCAACCTTATATCCTTGTCAGTGTGATTCTTTCTGTGGCCCTTCGGTACTCTCCAATCCACGTTTACCTTTGTACTACGATATACGGGAATATACTATTCAAACTTATATCCGTGTCAGTGTGAAACTTTCTGTGGCCCTTCGGTAATCTCCACTCCACGTTTACCTTTGTACTACGTTTTACGGGAATATATTATTCAACCTTATATCCGTGTCAGTGTGAATCTTTCTGTGGCCCTTCGGTACTCTCCACTCCACGTTTAACTTTGTACTACGTTATACGGGAATATACTATTCAACCTTATATCCTTGTCAGTGTGATTCTTTCCGTGGCCCTTCGGTACTCTCCAATCCACGTTTACCTTTGTACTACGTTATACGGGAATATACTATTCAACCTTATATCCGTGTCAGTGTGAAACTTTCTGTGGCCCTTCGGTACTCTCCACTCCACGTTTAACTTTGTACTACGTTTTACGGGAATATATTATTCAACCTTATATCCGTGTCAGTGTGATTCTTTCTGTGGCCCTTCGGTACTCTCCACTCCACGTTTACCTTTGTACTACGTGTTACGGGAATATACTATTCAACCTTATATCCGTGTCAGTGTGATTCTTTCTGTGGCCCTTCGGTACTCTCCAACCCACGTTTACCTTTGTACTACGTTTTACGGGAATATAATATTCAACCTTATATCCTTGTCAGTGTGAATCTTTCTGTGGCTCTTCGGTACTCTCCACTCCACTTTTAACTTTGTACTACGTTTTACGGGAATATACAATTCAACCTTATATCCTTGTCAGTGTGATTCTTTCTGTGGCCCTTCGGTACTCTCCACTCCACGTTTACCTTTGTACTACGTTTTACGGGAATATACTATTCAACCTTATATCCGTGTCAGTGTGAATCTTTCTGTGGCCCTTCGGTACTCTCCACTCCACGTTTACCTTTGTACTACGTTTTACGGGAATATACTATTCAACCTTATATCCGTGTCAGTGTGAATCTTTCTGAGGCCCTTCGATACTCTCCACTCCACGTTTACATTTGTACTACGTTTTACGGGAATATACTATTCAAACTTATATGCTTGTCAGTGTGATTCTTTCTGTGGCCCTTCGATACTCTCCACTCCACGTTTACCTTTGTACTACGTTTTACGGGAATATACTATTCAACCTTATATCCTTGTCAGTGTGATTCTTTCTGTGGCCATTCGGTAATCTCCACTCCACGTTTACATTTGTACTACGTTTTACGGGAATATAATATTCGACCTTATATCCCTGTCAGTGTGATTCTTTCTGTGGCCCTTCGGTACTCTCCACTCCACGTTTACCTTTGTACGACGTTTCCCGAGAATATACTATTCAACCTTATATCCTTGTCAGTGTGATTCTTTCTGTGGCCCTTCGGTACTCTCCACACCACGTTTACATTTGTACTACGCTTTACGGGAATATAATATTCAAACTTACATCCGTGTCAGTGTTTATCTTTCTGTGGCCCTTCGGTACTCTCCACTCCACGTTTACCTTTGTACTACGTTTTACGGGAATATACTATTCAAACTTATATCCGTGTCAGTGTGAATCTTTCTGTGGCCCTTCGATACTCTCCACTCCACGTTTACCTTTGTACTACGTTTTACGGGAATATACTATTCAAGCTTATATTCGTGTCAGTGTGAATTTTTCTGTGGCCCTTCGATACTCTCCACTCCACGTTTACCTTTGTACTACGTTTTACGGGAATATACTATTCAACCTTATATTCGTGTCAGTGTGATTCTTTCTGTGGCCCTTCGATACTCTTCACTCCACGTTTACCTTTGTACTACGTTTTACGGGAATATACTATTCAACCTTATATCCTTGTCAGTGTGATTCTTCCTGTGGCCCTTCGGTACTCTCCACTCAACGTTTACCTTTGTACTACGTTTTACGGGAATATATTATTCAACCTTATATCCGTGTCAGTGTGGTTCTTTCTGTGGCCCTTCGGTACTCTCCACTCCACGTTTACCTTTGTACTACGTCTTACGGGAATATACTATTCAAACTTATATCCGTGTCAATGTGAATCTTTCTGTGGCCATTCGATACTCTCCACTCCACGTTTACCTTTGTACTACGTTTTACGGGAATATACTATTCAAACTTATATCCTTGACAGTGTGATTCTTTCTGTGGCCCTTCGATACTCTTCACTCCACGTTTACATTTGTACTACGTTTTACGGGAATATACTATTCAACCTTATATCCTTGTCAGTGTGATTCTTCCTGTGGCCCTTCGGTACTCTCCACTCAACGTTTACCTTTGTACTACGTTTTACGGGAATATATTATTCAAACTTATATCCGTGTCAGTGTGATTCTTTCTGTGGCCCTTCGGTACTCTCCACTCCACGTTTACCTTTGTACTACGTTTTACGGGAATATACTATTCAACCTTATATCCGTGTCAGTGTGAATCTTTCTGTGGCCCTTCGGTACTCTCCACTCCACGTTTACCTTTGTACTACGTTTTAAGGGAATATACTATTCAACCTTATATCCGTGTCAGTGTGAATCTTTCTGAGGCCCTTCGATACTCTCCACTCCACGTTCACATTTGTACTACGTTTTACGGGAATATACTATTCAAACTTATATCCTTGTCAGTGTGATTCTTTCTGTGGCCCTTCGATACTCTCCACTCCACGTTTACATTTGTACTACGTTTTCTGGGAATAGACTCTTCAAACTTATATCCTTGTCACTGTGATTCATTCTGTGGCCCTTCGATACTCTCCACTCCACGTTTACCTTTGTACTACGTTTTACGGGAATATACTATTCAACCTTATATCCTTGTCAGTGTGATGCTTTCTGTGGCCATTCGGTAATCTCCACTCCACGTTTACCTTTGTACTACGTTTTACGGGAATATAATATTCAACCTTATATCCCTGTAAGTGTGATTCTTTCTGTGGCCCTTCGGTACTCTCCACTCCACGTTTACCTTTGTACGACGTTTCCCGAGAATATACTATTCAACCTTATATCCTTGTCAGTGTGATTCTTTCTGTGGACCTTCGGAACTCTCCACTCCACGTTTAAATTTGTACTACGTTTTACGGGAATATACTATTCAACCTTATATCCGTGTCAGTGTGAATCTTTCTGTGGCCCTTCGGTACCCTCCACTCCACGTTTACCTTTGTACTACGTTTTACGTGAATATACTATTCAACCTTATATCCGTGTCAGTGTGAATATTTCTGTGGCCCTTCGATATTCTCCACTCCACGTTTACCTTTGTACAACGTTTTACGGGAATATACTATTCAAACTTATATCCGTGTCAGTGTGATTCTTTCTGTGGCCATTCGGTACTCTCCACTCCACGTTTACATTTGTACTACGTTTTACGGGAATATACTATTCAACCTTATATCCGTGTCAGTGTGATTTTTTCTTTGTGGCCCTTCGGTACTCTCCACTCCACGTTTACTTTTGTACTACGTTTTACGGGAATATACTATTCAATCTTATATCCGTGTCAGTGTGAATCTTTCTGTGGCCCTTCGGTACTCTCCACTCCACGTTTACATTTGTACTACGTTTTACGGGAATATAATATTCAACTTTATATCCGTGTCAGTGTGATTCTTTCTGTGGCCCTTCGGTACTCTCCACTCCACGTTTACATTTGTACTACGTTTTACGGGAATATACTATTCAACCTTACATCCGTGTCAGTGTGATTCTTTCTGTGGCCCTTCGGTACTCTCCACTCCACGTTTACTTTTGTACTACGTTTTACGGGAATATACTATTCAAACTTATATCCGTGTCAGTGGGAATCTTTCTGTGGCCCTTCGGTACTCTCCACTCCACGTTTACTTTGGACTACGTTTTAGGGGAATATAATATTCAACCTTATATCCGTGTCAGTGTGAATCTTTCTGTGGCCCTTCGGTACTCTCCACTCCACGTTTAACTTTATACTACGTTTTATGGGAATATACTATTCAACCTTATATCCTTGTCAGTGTGATTCTTTCTGTGGCCCTTCGGTACTCTCCACTCCACGTTTACCTTTGTACGACGTTTCCCGAGAATATACTATTCAAACTTATATCCTTGTCAGTGTGATTCTTTCTGCGGCCCTTCGGTACTCTCCACTCCACGTTTACATTTGTACGACGTTTCCCGAGAATATACTATTCAAGCTTATATCCGTGTCAGTGTGATTCTTTCTGTGGCCCTTCGGTACTCTCCACTCCACGTTTACCATTGTACGACGTTTCCCGAGAATATACTATTCAAACTTATATCCTTGTCAGTGTGATTCTTTCTGTGGCCCTTCGGTACTCTCCACTCCACGTTTATCTTTGTACTACGTTTTACGGGAATATAATATTCAACCTTATATCCGTGTCAGTGTTTTTCTTTCTGTGGCCCTTCGGTACTGTCCACTCCACGTTTACCTTTGTACTACGTTTTATGGGAATATACTATTCAACCTTATATCCTTGTCAGTGTGATTCTTTCTGTGGCCCTTCGATACTCTTCACTCCACGTTTACCTTTGTACTACGTTTTACGGGAATATACTATTCAACCATATATCCTTGTCAGTGTGATTCTTTCTGTGGCCCTTAGGTACTCTCCACTCCACGTTTAAATTTGTACTACGTTTTACGGGAATATACTATTCAACCTTATATCCGTGTCAGTGTGAATCTTTCTGTGGCCCTTCGGTACTCTCCACTCCACGTTTGCCTTTGTACTACGTTTTACGTGAATATACTATTCAACCTTATATCCGTGTCAGTGTGAATATTTCTGTGGCCCTTCGATACTCTCCACTCCACGTTTACCTTTGTACAACGTTTTACGGGAATATACTATTCAACCTTATATCCGTGTCAGTGTGATTCTTTCTGTGGCCATTCGGTACTCTCCACTCCACGTTTACATTTGTACTACGTTTTACGGGAATATACTATTCAACCTTATATCCGTGTCAGTGTGATTCTTTCTGTGGCCCTTCGGTACTCTCCACTCCACGTTTACTTTTGTACTACGTTTTACGGGAATATACTATTCAACCTTATATCCGTGTCAGTGTGAATCTTTCTGTGGCCCTTCGGTACTCTCCACTCCACGTTTACATTTGTACTACGTTTTACGGGAATATACTATTCAACTTTATATCCGTGTCAGTGTGATTCTTTCTGTGGCCCTTCGGTACTCTCCACTCCACGTTTACATTTGTACTACGTTTTACGGGAATATACTATTCAACCTTACATCCGTGTCAGTGTGATTCTTTCTGTGGCCCTTCGGTACTCTCCACTCCACGTTTACTTTTGTACTACGTTTTACGGGAATATACTATTCAAACTTATATCCGTGTCAGTGTGAATCTTTCTGTGGCCCTTCGGTACTCTCCACTCCACGTTTACTTTTGTACTACGTTTTACGGGAATATAATATTCAAACTTATATCCGTGTCAGTGTGAATCTTTCTGTGGCCCTTCGGTACTCTCCACTCCACGTTTAACTTTATACTACGTTTTATGGGAATATACTATTCAACCTTATATCCTTGTCAGTGTGATTCTTTCTGTGGCCCTTCGGTACTCTCCACTCCACGTTTACCTTTGTACGAAGTTTCCCGAGAATATACTATTCAACCTTATATCCTTGTCACTGTGATTCTTTCTGCGGCCCTTCGGTACTCTCCACTCCACGTTTACATTTGTACGACGTTTCCCGAGAATATACTATTCAACCTTATATCCGTGTCAGTGTTATTCTTTCTGTGGCACTTCGGTACTCTCCACTCCACGTTTACCTTTGTACGACGTTTCCCGAGAATATAATATTCAAACTTATATCCTTGTCAGTGTGATTCTTTCTGTGGCCCTTCGGTACTCTCCACTCCACGTTTACTTTGTACTACGTTTTACGGGAATATAATATTCAACCTTATATCCGTGTCAGTGTTTTTCTTTCTGTGGCCCTTCGGTACTGTCCACTCCACGTTTACCTTTGTACTACGTTTTATGGGAATATACTATTCAACCTTATATCCGTGTCAGTGTGAATCTTTCTGTGGCCCTTCGGTACTCTCCACTCCACGTTTACATTTGTACTACGTTTTACGGGAATATACTATTCAACCTTATATCCTTGTCAGTGTGATTCTTTCTGTGGCCCTTCGGTACTCTCCAATCCATGTTTACCTTTGTACTACGTTATACGGGAATATAATATTCAACCTTATATCCGTGTCAGTGTGAACCTTTCTGTGGCCCTTCGGTACTCTCCACTCCACGTTTACCTTTGTACTACGTTTTACGGGAATATATTATTCAAACTTATATCCGTGTCAGTGTGATTCTTTCTGTGGCCCTTCGGTACTCTCCACTCCACGTTTACATTTGTACTACGTTTTACGGGAATATACTATTCAACCTTATATCCGTGTCAGTGTGATTCTTTCTGTGGCCCTTCGGTACTCTCCACTCCACGTTTACCTTTGTACTACGTTTTACGGGAATATAATATTCAACCTTATATCCTTGTCAGTGTGAATCTTTCTGTGGCCCTTCGGTACTCTCCACTCCACGTTTAACTTTGTATTACGTTTTACGGGAATATACTATTCAACCTTATATCCTTGTCAGTGTGATTCTTTCTGTGGCCCTTCGGTACTCTCCAATCCACGTTTACCTTTGTACTACGTTATACGGGAATATACTATTCAAACTTATATCCGTGTCAGTATGAAACTTTCTGTGGCCCTTCGGTAATCTCCACTCCACGTTTACCTTTGTACTACGTTTTACGGGAATATATTATTCAACCTTATATCCGTGTCAGTGTGAATCTTTCTGTGGCCCTTCGGTAATCTCCACTCCACGTTTACCTTTGTACTACGTTATACGGGATTATACAATTCAACCATATATCCTTGTCAGTGTGATTCTTTCTGTGGCCCTTCGGTACTCTCCAATCCACGTTTACCTTTGTACTACGTTATACGAGAATATACTATTCAACCTTACATCCGTGTCAGTGTGAACCTTTCTGTGGCCCTTCGGTACTCTCCACTACACGTTTACCTTTGTACTACGTTTTACGGGAATATATTATTCAACCTTATATCCGTGTCAGTGTGATTCTTTCTGTGGCCCTTCGGTACTCTCCACTCCACGTTTACCTTTGTACTACGTGTTACGGGAATATACTATTCAACCTTATATCCTTGTCAGTGTGAATCTTTCTGTGGCCCTTCGGTACTCTCCACTCCACGTTTAACTTTGTACTACGTTTTACGGGAATATACTATTCAACCTTATATCCTTGTCAGTGTGATTCTTTCTGTGGCCCTTCGGTACTCTCCACTCCACGTTTACCTTTGTACTACGTTTTACGGGAATATACTATTCAACCTTATATCCGTGTCAGTGTGAATCTTTCTGTGGCCATTCGGTACTCTCCACTCCACGTTTACCTTTGTACTACGTTTTACGGGAATATACTATTCAACCTTATATCCGTGTCAGTGTGAATCTTTCTGAGGCCCTTCGATACTCTCCACTCCACGTTTACCTTTGTACTACGTTTTACGGGAATATACTATTCAACCTTATATCCTTGTCAGTGTGATTCTTTCTGTGGTCCTTCGATACTCTCCACTCCACGTTTACATTTGTACTACGTTTTCCGGGAATATACTATTCAAACTTATATCCTTGTCAGTGTGATTCATTCTGTGGCCCTTCGATACTCTCCACTCCACGTTTACCTTTGTACTACGTTTTACGGGAATATACTATTCAACCTTATATCCTTGTCAGTGTGATTCTTTCTGTGGCCATTCGGTAATCTCCACTCCACGTTTACCTTTGTACTACTTTTTACGGGAATATAATATTCAAACTTATATCCCTGTCAGTGTGATTCTTTCTGTGGCCCTTCGGTACTCTCCACTCCACGTTTACCTTTGTACGACGTTTCCCGAGAATATACTATTCAAACTTATATCCTTGTCAGTGTGATACTTTCTGTGGCCCTTCGGTACTCTCCACTCCACGTTTACATTTGTACTACGCTTTACGGGAATATAATATTCAAACTTACATCCGAGTCAGTGT
This sequence comes from Ascarosepion bandense, assembly GCA_037127315.1. NCBI lineage: Eukaryota > Metazoa > Mollusca > Cephalopoda > Sepiida > Sepiidae > Ascarosepion > Ascarosepion bandense. The sequence goes on along the minus strand of JBBBDQ010002276.1, from coordinate 6,314 downwards.
TTTTCTTTCTGTGGCCCTTCGGTACTCTCCACTCAACGTTTACCTTTGTACTACGTTTTACGGGAATATACTATTCAAACTTATATCCGTGTCAGTGTGAATCTTTCTGTGGCCCTTCGATACTCTCCACTCCACGTTTACCTTTGTACTACGTTTTACGGGAATATACTATTCAAGCTTATATTCGTGTCAGTGTGAATTTTTCTGTGGCCCTTCGATACTCTCCACTCCACGTTTACCTTTGTACTACGTTTTACGGGAATATACTATTCAACCTTATATTCGTGTCAGTGTGAATCTTTCTGTGGCCCTTCGATACTCTTCACTGCACGTTTACATTTGTACTACGTTTTATGGGAATATACTATTCAACCTTATATCCTTGTCAGTGTGATTCTTCCTGTGGCTCTTCGGTACTCTCCACTCAACGTTTACTTTGTACTACGTTTTACGGGAATATATTATTCAACCTTATATCCGTGTCAGTGTGATACTTTCTGTGGCCCTTCGGTACTCTCCACTCCACGTTTACCTTTGTACTACGTCTTACGGGAATATACTATTCAACCTTATATCCGTGTCAATGTGAATCTTTCTGTGGCCCTTCGATACTCTCCACTCCACGTTTACCTTTGTACTACGTTTTACGGGAATATACTATTCAACCTTATATCCTTGTCAGTGTGATTCTTTCTGTGGCCCTTCGATACTCTTCACTCCACGTTTACCTTTGTACTACGTTTTACGGGAATATACTATTCAACCTTATATCCTTGTCAGTGTGATTCTTCCTGTGGCCCTTCGGTACTCTCCACTCAACGTTTACCTTTGTACTACGTTTTACGGGAATATATTATTCAAACTTATATACGTGTCAGTGTGATTCTTTCTGTGGCCCTTCGGTACTCTCCACTCCACGTTTACCTTTGTACTACGTTTTACGGGAATATACTATTCAACCTTATATCCGTGTCAGTGTGAATCTTTCTGTGGCCCTTCGGTACTCTCCACTCCACGTTTACCTTTGTACTACGTTTTACGGGAATATACTATTCAACCTTCTATCCGTGTCAGTGTGAATCTTTCTGAGGCCCTTCGATACTCTCCACTCCACGTTTACATTTGTACTACGTTTTACGGGAATATACTATTCAAACTTATATCCTTGTGAGTGTGATTCTTTCTGTGGCCCTTCGATACTCTCCACTCCACGTTTACATTTGTACTACGTTTTCCGGGAATATACTATTCAAACTTATATCCTTGTCAGTGTGATACATTCTGTGGCCCTTCGATACTCTCCACTCCACGTTTACCTATGTACTACGTTTTACGGGAATATACTATTCAACCTTATATCCTTGTCAGTGTGATTCTTTCTGTGGCCATTCGGTAATCTCCACTCCACGTTTACCTTTGTACTACGTTTTACGGGAATATAATATTCAACCTTATATCCCTGTCAGTGTGATTCTTTCTGTGGCCCTTCGGTACTCTCCACTCCACGTTTACCTTTGTACGACGTTTCCCGAGAATATACTATTCAAACCTTATATCCTTGTCAGTGTGATTCTTTCTGTGGCCCTTCGGTACTCTCCACTCCACGTTTACATTTGTACTACGCTTTACGGGAATATAATATTCAAACTTACATCCGTGTCAGTGTTTTTCTTTCTGTGGCCCTTCGGTACTCTCCACTCCACGTTTACCTTTGTACTACGTTTTACGGGAATATACTATTCAAACTTATATCCGTGTCAGTGTGAATCTTTCTGTGGCCCTTCGATACTCTCCACTCCACGTTTACCTTTGTACTACGTTTTACGGGAATATACTATTCAAAGTTATATCCTTGTCAGTGTGATTCTTTCTGTGGCCATTCGGTAATCTCCACTCCACGTTTACCTTTGTACTACTTTTTACGGGAATATAATATTCAAACTTATATCCCTGTCAGTGTGATTCTTTCTGTGGCCCTTCGGTACTCTCCACTCCACGTTTACCTTTGTACGACGTTTCCCGAGAATATACTATTCAAACTTATATCCTTGTCAGTGTGATACTTTCTGTGGCCCTTCGGTACTCTCCACTCCACGTTTACATTTGTACTACGTTTTTACGGGAATATACTATTCAAACTTATATCCGTGTCAGTGTGAATCTTTCTGTGGCCCTTCGATACTCTCCACTCCACGTTTACCTTTGTACTACGTTTTACGGGAATATACTATTCAACCTTATATCCGTGTCAGTGTGAATCTTTCTGTGGCACTTCAATACTCTCCACTCCACGTTTACGTTTGTACTACGTTTTCCGGGAATATACTATTCAAACTTATATCCGTGTCAGTGTGAATCTTTCTGTGGCCCTACGATATTCTCCACTCCACGTTTACCTTTGTACTACGTTTTACGGGAATATACTATTCGACATTATATCCGTGTCAGTGTTATTCTTTCTGTGGCCCTTCGATACTCTCCACTCCACGTTTACCTATGTACTACGTTTTACGGGAATATACTATTCGACATTATATCCTTGTCAGTGTGATTCTTCCTGTGGCCCTTCGGTACTCTCCACTCAACGTTTACATTTGTACTACGTTTTACGGGAATATATTATTCAACCTTATATCCGTGTCAGTGTGATTTTTTCTGTGGCCCTTCGGTACTCTCCACTCCACGTTTACCTTTGTACTACGTTTTACGGGAATATAATATTCAACCTTATATCCGTGTCAGTGTGATTCTTTCGGTGGCCCTTCGGTACTCTCCACTCCACGTTTACCTTTGTACTACGTTTTACGGGAATATACTATTCAACCCTATATCCTTGTCAGTGTGATTCTTTCTGTGGCCCTTCGGTACTCTCCACTCCACGTTTACCTTTGTACTACGTTTTACGGGAATATAATATTCAACCTTATATCCGTGTCAGTGTGATTCTTTCTGTGGCCCTTCGGTACTCTCCACTCCACGTTTAACTTTGTACTATGTTTTATGGGAATATACTATTCAACCTTATATCCGTGTCAGTGTGATTCTTTCTGTGGCCCTTCGGTACTCTCCACTCCACGTTTACCTTTGTATGACGTTTCCCGAGAATATAATATTCAACCTTATATCCTTGTCAGTGTGATTCTTTCTGTGGCCCTTCGGTACTCTCCACTCCACGTTTACCTTTGTACTACGTTTTTACGGGAATATACTATTCAAACTTATATCCGTGTCAGTGTGAATCTTTCTGTGGCCCTTCGATACTCTCCACTCCACGTTTACCTATGTACTACGTTTTACGGGAATATACTATTCGACATTATATCCTTGTCAGTGTGATTCTTCCTGTGGCCCTTCGGTACTCTCCACTCAACGTTTACATTTGTACTACGTTTTACGGGAATATATTATTCAACCTTATATCCGTGTCAGTGTGATTTTTTCTGTGGCCCTTCGGTACTCTCCACTCCACGTTTACCTTTGTACTACGTTTTACGGGAATATACTATTCAACCCTATATCCTTGTCAGTGTGATTCTTTCTGTGGCCCTTCGGTACTCTCCACTCCACGTTTACCTTTGTACTACGTTTTACGGGAATATACTATTCAACCCTATATCCTTGTCAGTGTGATTCTTTCTGTGGCCCTTCGGTACTCTCCACTCCACGTTTAACTTTGTACTATGTTTTATGGGAATATACTATTCAACCTTATATCCGTGTCAGTGTGATTCTTTCTGTGGCCCTTCGGTACTCTCCACTCCACGTTTACCTTTGTATGACGTTTCCCGAGAATATAATATTCAACCTTATATCCTTGTCAGTGTGATTCTTTCTGTGGCCCTTCGGTACTCTCCACTCCACGTTTACCTTTGTACTACGTTTTTACGGGAATATACTATTCAAACTTATATCCGTGTCAGTGTGAATCTTTCTGTGGCCCTTCGATACTCTCCACTCCACGTTTACCTTTGTACTACGTTTTACGGGAATATACTATTTAACCTTATATCCGTGTCAGTGTGATTCTTTCTGTGGCCCTTCGGTACTCTCCACTCCACGTTTACCTTTGTACTACGTTTTACGGGAATATAATATTCAATCTTATATCCTTGTCAGTGTGAATCTTTCTGTGGCCCTTCGATACTCTCCACTCCACGTTTACCTTTGTACTACGTTTTACGGGAATATACTATTCAACCTTATATCCGTGTCAGTGTGAATCTTTCTGTGGCCCTTCAATACTCTCCACTCCACGTTTACGTTTGTACTACGTTTTCCGGGAATATACTATTCAAACTTATATCCTTGTCAGTGTGATTCATTCTGTGGCCCTACGATACTCTCCACTCCACGTTTACCTTTGTACTACGTTTTACGGGAATATACTATTCGACATTATATCCGTGTCAGTGTTATTCTTTCTGTGGCCCTTCGATACTCTCCACTCCACGTTTACCTTTGTACTACGTTTTACGGGAATATACTATTCGACATCATATCCTTGTCAGTGTGATTCTTCCTGTGGCCCTTCGGTACTCTCCACTCAACGTTTACCTTTGTACTACGTTTTACGGGAATATATTATTCAACCTTATATCCGTGTCAGTGTGATTTTTTCTGTGGCCCTTCGGTACTCTCCACTCCACGTTTACCTTTGTACTCCGATTTACGGGAATATAATATTCAACCTTATATCCGTGTCAGTGTGATTCTTTCTGTGGCCGTTCGGTACTCTCCACTCCACGTTTACCTTTGTACTACGTTTTACGGGAATATACTATTCAACCTTATATCCGTGTCAGTGTGAATCTTTCTGTGGCCCTTCAATACTCTCCACTCCACGTTTACGTTTGTACTACGTTTTCCGGGAATATACTATTCAAACTTATATCCTTGTCAGTGTGATTCATTCTGTTGCCCTACGATATTCTCCGCTCCACGTTTACCTTTGTACTACGTTTTACGGGAATATACTATTCGACATTATATCCGTGTCAGTGTTATTCTTTCTGTGGCCCTTCGATACTCTCCACTCCACGTTTACCTATGTACTACGTTTTACGGGAATATACTATTCGACATTATATCCTTGTCAGTGTGATTCTTCCTGTGGCCCTTCGGTACTCTCCACTCAACGTTTACATTTGTACTACGTTTTACGGGAATATATTATTCAACCTTATATCCGTGTCAGTGTGATTTTTTCTGTGGCCCTTCGGTACTCTCCACTCCACGTTTACCTTTGTACTACGTTTTACGGGAATATAATATTCAACCTTATATCCGTGTCAGTGTGATTCTTTCGGTGGCCCTTCGGTACTCTCCACTCCACGTTTACCTTTGTACTACGTTTTACGGGAATATACTATTCAACCCTATATCCTTGTCAGTGTGATTCTTTCTGTGGCCCTTCGGTACTCTCCACTCCACGTTTACCTTTGTACTACGTTTTACGGGAATATAATATTCAACCTTATATCCGTGTCAGTGTGATTCTTTCTGTGGCCCTTCGGTACTCTCCACTCCACGTTTAACTTTGTACTATGTTTTATGGGAATATACTATTCAACCTTATATCCGTGTCAGTGTGATTCTTTCTGTGGCCCTTCGGTACTCTCCACTCCACGTTTACCTTTTTATGACGTTTCCCGAGAATATAAAATTCAACCTTATATCCTTGTCAGTGTGATTCTTTCTGTGGCCCTTCGGTACTCTCCACTCCACGTTTACCTTTGTACTACGTTTTTACGGGAATATACTATTCAAACTTATATCCGTGTCAGTGTGAATCTTTCTGTGGCCCTTCGATACTCTCCACTCCACGTTTACGTTTGTACTACGTTTTCCGGGAATATACTATTCAAACTTATATCCTTGTCAGTGTGATTCATTCTGTGGCCCTACGATACTCTCCACTCCACGTTTACCTTTGTACTACGTTTTACGGGAATATACTATTCGACATTATATCCGTGTCAGTGTTATTCTTTCTGTGGCCCTTCGATACTCTCCACTCCACGTTTACCTTTGTACTACGTTTTACGGGAATATACTATTCGACATTATATCCTTGTCAGTGTGATTCTTCCTGTGGCCCTTCGGTACTCTCCACTCAACGTTTACCTTTGTACTACGTTTTACGGGAATATATTATTCAACCTTATATCCGTGTCAGTGTGATTTTTTCTGTGGCCTTTCGGTACTCTCCACTCCACGTTTACCTTTGTACTCCGATTTACGGGAATATAATATTCAACCTTATATCCGTGTCAGTGTGATTCTTTCTGTGGCCCTTCGGTACTCTCCACTCCACA